>OZ005741.1:98151740-98680908 GCA_963930735.1 Dioctria linearis
AAGTTCCACACAGGTAAATATTATCCAGAATACTTCTAAGTCACTAATCGTTATATTTTGGGTACGGAAATGCACCTGCTATGCGATGTACTACCGCGAACGTTCCTGCCGCACAAGTAGATATTAAAACGAACTGATTGTATACTAATTTTACTCTTTTAGATGGATATATAAGACTCATTGATTATTCCTTTTAATTCACAGAATGTTACTGTCAAACTGAGGCACCAGTAATTCATCGCCGATGCGAATAGGTACATTATTGTGAACGCCGAAATTAGATACAAAGAAAACACTAATTACTTTCCTTCGTACCGCAGATTCCTGGCTAATACGCGCACAGGTGAGGCCCTAATATAACTGATAGTCATAATCCATTATAGAAACGGATCCAAAATTTTACAGGAATAATCCCTTTCCTTTTCGCATATTTCAAACCAATACGCGCACAGGTGAGTCACTAATATAACTAATAATCATAATCCATTGTAAAAACGAATTCAAAATTTTACAGGAATAATTCCTTTCTTTGCACATATTTTAAACCAATACGCGCACAGGTGAGTCACTAATAATATTACTAATCATAATCAATTATAAAACGAAGTTAAAATTTTACAGGAATAATCCCTTTCTTTGCACATATTTTAAACCAATACGCGCACAGGTGAGTCACTAATATAACTAATAATCATAATCCATTGTAAAAACGAATTCCAAATTTTTACAGGAATAATCGCTTTCTTTGCGCAGAATTCAAATTAATACACGCACAGGTGAGTCACTAATATAACTAATAATCATAATCCATTCAAAATTTTACAGGAATAATTCCTTTCTTTGCGCAGAGTTCAAACTAATATGCGCACAGGTGAGTCACTAATAATATTACTAATCATAATCAATTATAAAACGAAGCTAAAATTTTACAGGAATAATCCCTTTCTTTGCACATATTTTAAACCAATACGCGCACAGGTGAGTCACTAATATAACTAATAATCGTAATCCATTGTAAAAACGAATTCCAAATTTTTACAGGAATAATCCCTTTCTTTGCGCAGATTTCAAATTAATACACGCACAGGTGAGTCACTACTATAACTAATAATCATAATCCATTCAAAATTGTACAGGAATAATTCATTTCTTTGCACAGAGTTCAAATTAATAAGCGCACAGGTGAGTCACTAATAATATTACTAATCATAATCAATTATATAAAAAAAAATCAAATTTACACAGGAGTACCACCGACGTTCCCTCAATACTTTTCTGCCGCGGCTATTCACGTTGCTTGTCCAAACTTGACTGCCTTGTCTGCCTACATTACAACCGTTCCCCCGTTCAACCAACCGACTGACGAACAATCTTCTTGTTTTCGGCCGAACGAAAAATCACGAGGTTTAATGCCAGCGGCGACTGCACTGCTGACTATATGCGCGGTTGTGTGTGTATCCCTCCTAGGTAGAACGAATCTTTTCGATTTTGAGCAAAATTATATACATTGCATGATGGTATCATGCGATGTATTACAGCTAGGCGAATTACCGTTTTCGTCGTCTCGATGTGGATGACTAGTGGTAAGATTCAACCGAAAAATTGTATTTTGTGCTCATTTTGCGCATTTTAGAATTTTTCGACTGAAATTATTCTGCAGCTGTTGTTATTTCTTTTAGATCTGGACTTGTATGCGGGTGTGTATAAATATGGCTTTATCTTTCCAGGAATTTTTTTGTTTTTTCTAATATGAAGAAGTAGCATAGGGCTACTTCTTGAAAATATATAAATTTTATCTTTTTCAGGCATTTTCTAATATGAAGAAGTAGCATAGGGCTACTTCTTGAAAATAAATAAGTTTTATTTTTCAGGAATTTTCTGATATGAAGAAGCAGCATAGGGCTACTTCTTGAAAATAAATAAATTTTATCTTTTCAGGAATTTTCTAATATGAAGAAGTAGCATAGGCTACTTCTTGAAAATAAATAAATTTTACCTTTTCAGGAATTTTTTCATATGGAGAAGTAGCATAGGGGTACTTCTCGGAAATAGCTAAATTTTATTTTTTTCCCCGGAAACTCTGGGAAATCATGGGGATTCTCTACAAACGTAGAGAAACCAAACAAAAGTAGCGTAAGGGGGTATACGCTACAAGACGACCCGATTCTAATGAAGATGACCCGGCCTAGTCAGTACACATTGATCCCACATCGCTGATTGCTTTTTCTGTATTCAAAGCCGGCGGAGCGTCTCTGCCGCTGAGCATGCTGCTGGCTGCTTAATCAATGGCAACTTCCGGGATACCCATTTCGTATTTAATGTAAAATTTTCTTAGACTGCCTTCAAC
Source organism: Dioctria linearis (assembly GCA_963930735.1). Taxonomy (NCBI): domain Eukaryota; kingdom Metazoa; phylum Arthropoda; class Insecta; order Diptera; family Asilidae; genus Dioctria; species Dioctria linearis. The sequence goes on from OZ005741.1 coordinate 98,154,088, forward strand.
AGCGGCCCTTAGAGCTGATTTTTTAACTTCAAATTTACCCTTTTTTTCCACCCCACTAATTTCACATCATGTTGAATTACACTTGGTGTTTTATTTTAATCACCAAAAAGGTGTCCTTTATCACCGCACTTGTTCAAGTTTGTTTTAATCGTCACTGGCATACACAGCACTATAGGATGTCCTTATCACCACACTGCTGTTTTATTTTAGTTTTAAATTCACTTCACTAGTGTTTATTATGTTAGTGGCTTTGCGGTGTACATCAATTTTTACTTTTTCAAAATATAACCATACCCAACACAAAGCACTAATCACTTTAATTGTTCCACCACACTCACACAAACACTTCTAATTCGCATGAAATGCCGTTTGCAAATATGGGAATTGTTTTATGACCTCTCCGGACTTTCACTGTCACACTGATCTTGTCGCGATATCTTGCTTGGCTGTTCAAACAGAACTGAACGACTGAACAAACGAATGAGGTGCTTGTGCTGTGGCTCGTCGCCTTTTTATAGCCGCCGTGAACTGCTGTTAATGCCCGATGTAAGGAAGATTCTTCCAGCAGCCAAAGGACGCATTCTAGCGAAATAATCAGCAATTGCTAAACAATAACCTCGCATGGTATTGTTCTGCAACTGTCGATTATTTTGCTGATTGGCCCAACAGCTGGCTGCGATGCGCGCTTAGTGGAGCAATGACGATTACGATAATAAATTACATCCATGGGAATTATTATGTACGGCGCTTGTTTACAATTAAGCGACTCAGTTGCTTCAACCGGTAGAACAAACGACAAGGGTGTTGTCGTTTGTTTACATCTGCGTTGTAAGCAATGAAAGGCATTTGCAGTTCTAAATAATCGGAGGTATGATGATTCTTTCATAAGTTTTGGTGCTAATTATGCTTTTTATTTATTTATTATTAATGCTTTGATAATTTTTTAGATAGAAAAGTACAGGTTGAACCTTTAAAGGTTCGATTATGTAGGGGTGGGGTTGTTCCAGTCGTGAAGGTGAAAGGAACCTGCAAATAAGGATTGCTTTTTAGATAAATGTTTATTTTGAACCTTGTTTTTAATTAGATACCTTGTGTTCGTTTTGTTTTTGCTTTTCAGGACAACATATTGGGCAACCATTTCCATCATGGGATATAAATGAAGTATGTGGTGTTATGGAACTATGTTAGGGACTGGCTTGGACGTGAAGTCCAGACAGCCAGCATGAGCTGACAGATCACTCGACGGACAGCGTTGACTGCAGGGGGCACGCTAACTCGCCTCGGCTCATTGGCGGAGAGTGTGGGGAGGTTCCACGAAAAACCTGCCGCTTCCGTCTGCCAAAATCAAAAAAAAAAATTCGTGCCTATTCACCAAGAAAAAAACCGGCACACATTCGGTCCTGAAGGGACTTTTATGTCACTTACCCGCACCCAATAATGACGGCGCCGATGGTATGCCTTCACTGCATGCCCCAACCACCCATCTGACTCTTAGGGCAGACATTTTCAGAGTCCCTTTTGATGCTCTGAAAGAACGAAGTAGCGGACCTTATCAACCTTCATCGAAGAGGGCTCCGGGAGAATGAGGAGGAAATGAAAACTCGTTAGGACTGCATCTGCTAATTTTCACAACTGTGGGATTTATTACAACAATTTATTGCCATGCGTGGCAGGCTACGTTAATACATATTATAAAGAAATGACGAGCACATCTGGTTTAGTTTCCTAACTAATCATTTTATATTGATTTTCCTTTTCTTAATTATCTTTCAGCTCTATAATCCTGTCTCATATTTCGTTTCTGAATTGATTCTAGAAAGAATGAGCGATACATATACTTATAAGTAGTTGAAACTAATAAAAATTTCAATCAAAAATTATCATATATATAAGAAAAAATTGCGTAAGTATATACATATTGGGAATCAAAAATTATTATATATAAGAAAAATTCGCAAGCCTATTCTTGGAATCCATAAAAATTCTGATGAAAAATAATATTATATAAGAAAAATTAACTCACTTGATACGTATATGGTAGGAATTAATAATAATGGTCTAATTAAAACTTATGATATATATGAGAAAGATGTTTAACTATGTTATCGAAGCTCATAAAAAAAACCTAATCAAACTCATGTTCATAGCAGCGAGAAAAATGTATATATGTCGTAGACATTTGACGGAACTCAGCATTTCACGAAAAGTCTAGGCACTTCATGGAGAGTAGGCAAATAATGTAATGGTTTTGACTTAGCCACTTTTTACATTATGTGTCTGAAATTTTTAGTCACTTCATCAAATGCTAAAAGCGTTTACGCCGATACTGTAATACCACCATATATAACCAAATACTAGTAGTGGGAGATGGGTGGTGGAGGGGGAGGTCGCACCCAGGCCTGCGACACACACACCCACACACCACACATACACACACCCACATACACACAAATATGCACACATACACAAACATTCACGGTCGGCGTGTGTATGTGTGGTGTGTATGTGTGTGTGTTGCAGGCCTGGGTGCGACCTCCCCCTCCACCACCCATCTCCCACTACTAGTATTTGATTATATAGGGTGGTATTACAGTATCGGCGTAAACGCTTTTAGCATTCGATGAAGTGACTAAAAATTTCAGACACATAATATAAAAAGTGGCTAAGTCAAAACCGTTACATTATTTGCCTACTCTCCATGAAGTATCTGGACTTTTCGTGAAATGCTGTGTTACGTCAAATGTCTACGACATATATACTTGCATCTGAAACTAATAAATTCTTATTCAAACAAAACTCCTATCTTATTTGTTCTATTTTGCCCTAACCTTTTTCTTACTGGTCTGGATGTTACTTTCCCCAGGGTTAACGATACATTCGTAACAACGATTTCATATATTCATTTAATTGGAACTAGAGAGGAGTAGTAATAACGGGTTTTCCATTAAGAGGTGTTATTTTAATTAGCCCGCTATTTCGGTAGATGTCACTTTTGGAGCTGTCATTTTTTTACTTTTGACAAGTGGGGAGTGCGTGGAGTCAATCCGATCGGACGTTGCCTCGTGTTGTAGATTAATCTAAACATAGCTAATCAATTAATTTAAAACAAGTTGTAGTGTTGTGTTAAACAGTTTCCATATAAATCCTTAACTATATTATTTAAAATTCGACGCGACCGTTAAATAAATAAATTATCAAAATTAAATTTTATCCGCCAAGTTAAGGGCTCTTCTATGCCCTATCAACATTCAATAAGCCAGCAGCACGGTAACGTTTCCTTTCCTTCTCTTCATCTGTGATCAGTGCAAATGCATTAGCACTTGTCACTGATCAGCAATCCGGGTGCACCCAGCTGTGGTCATTGAACTGCACGGTCTGAGGTATTGAAAGCAGCAATAGGCATAACACTAGTGTTGTTTTTTTTACCTCGCTGTGTCGTTGACTGCTGCTGGTGGCGCCCAAATGTTTGTGTTGTTGTGTGTTGCTTTTTTTACTTTTTTGCTTTTTTGTTTTTGCCTTCAGCATGCAGAATTTTATTTTAGATTTCTGCAACATTCGCGGATTAAGAGCAAATCGGTTTTCGGTGTACTGCCACCTTAACTCAAAAAATCCGGCAATTCTTGCGCTAAGTGAAACCAAGGTCGTTTCTGATGCTGATATTAATCAGTATCACGTCCCTGGTTACAGCTTCGTGCCTCTTTTTTCTCAGCATAGAGGGATCGCAGTATATATTCGGAATGATGTGGCCTTTACTATTCTTCAAGATTTTCCTTCTGCTAATCCAGAGTTTAATTATATCTGGATTAGGTTCAAACTTCACAAGCACATCATATACTTCTGTTTCCTTTATCGCAGCCCAAATATGTTGATGACGACACCGTATCCGTATTTGACAATATCTCCAACAATATTGATCATTTGCTTTCTGTTTCCCCCTCTTCCGAAATAGTCCTGGCAGGCGATTTTAATGTTCATAATAAACCGTGGCTCAGACATTCTTCTACCACAAGTCCTGCGGGCCGTTTCGTTGAACTCTTCTCTGAATCATTTAATTTGCAACAGCAAGTGGATGCACCAACGCGAATTCCTGATGCAGCTGGAGATAAAGCTAATTTACTCGACTTGTTTCTAACATCTCATCCTGACAAATATTCCATTTCAGTCGGTTCCCCTCTTGGAAATTCAGACCATTGTTTAATCACGGCTCAATTTACCACCTCAAACCTGTGCCGCCCAACTGGTCAACCTACAAGTAGGCTTCTTTGGCACTATAAGAATGCTGATTGGGAAAGTCTCAATAAGTATCTTAGAGAAATTGATTGGTCGGTCACATTACAATTTAGTAACATACTATATCTTGGCATGCGTGAGTACATTAAGTATTCTTACAGCAGGTCTCAACAACAGCAAAATCGCTCCTGGTTTAACGATAAGTGCAACCAAGCTATAAAAGCGAAAGAGTCTGCTTTTCGCGCCTATCAATTGCATCCATGTCCGGAACTGAAACAAGTCTACAAGACTGCACGGAACACCTGCAAGTCCATTATCCAGAGAGAAAAATTTCTTGTTGACCAAAATATTAGACAAAGAATCTTGACAAGCCGCAAAGGTAGCAAAGGTTTCTGGTCCCTGGTCAAAACCATCAGGAACAATTTCATCAGTTCCTCTATACCTTCACTACTTAATAATGGTGAAGTGATTGTTGACTAACTGGATAAAGCCAATATTTTAGCTGCTAGATTCGCTTCAAATTCTCGTCTTCCACCAACTTCACAAACACCTGTTTTGCATCGCCCGTGTGAATGTGTACAAGAGCCAGTACACGTTCGTACGAGGGATGTGTTCAGGGTCCTTAAGGGGATCAACGTCTCCAAAGCCGCAGGTCCTGATGGTTTTTCGCCCCTGTTAATTAAAAGCTGCGCCCCATCCTTGGCTAAACCTCAGCGCAAACTCTTCTACTTGTCTTATTCGACAGGAAAATTTCCAACTGCTTGGAAACTTGCTCACTTTCAGCCTATTCCTAAGAAAGGAGAGGGTAGCGATCCCTCAAATTATCGACCAATTGCCATCACTTCGATTCTTTCAAAGGTTTTTGAATTTATCATTATCTCAAACTTAATGAAGTATCTAGAAACTAACCATCTCATCAACGATCGCCAATATGGCTTCCGAGCTGGACGCTCAGTCTAAAATCGTTGCCCTATATATTTCAAAAGCCTTTGATAGAGTCTGGCATCCAGCCCTTTCAGCCAAACTCAAAGCACTTGGTCTCTCCCCTCCTCTTGTATTATGGATTGAAAGTTTCCTATCTAGTCGCCAAATACGTGTTGTATTAGATGGCGTTACGTCTGAACCGCATCCCATGAGTGCCGGTGTACCTCAAGGCTCTGTTATCTCTCCAACTCTCTTTTAATTTTCATTAATGATCTGCTTTCCCTTACTTTCAATCCGATCCATAGTTTCGCAGATGACAGTACTCTTGACTTCGCTTACTCCTTTGACACTCTTGCAGAATCCAGGGGAAATGCTGCATGTGTTAAACGAGATTGCATGACTAGATCATTGAATAACGATCTTGCCAATATCCTCGCTTGGAGCAAAGCGACCCAACGCTAAATCGGCGTCAGCCTCTTCAATATATGCGAACTTTTGGAAACTTTCACAATGTCCCAATAGTCCACAATAGTCAGTGGACGTTTGCCAAACTTTTAGCTGTTTAATTATAATTTTAAACACCGAAAATTAAATTAATTTTATAAATTTTTACGGAGCTAGAAAAATCAAGATCTGTCACTTGCCAGTGTTACCATACCACACAATTATATAAATAAGACTTGCGAGAATTGCTTTAATTTCTATACTGTATAAATAGTTTTTGTAAGGCGTATAATTAGGTATTTCTGCTATTGAGGCCAATTTAGTCAGTTCCCTCAGAGCTCAAATCAAATCAAAAACTATTTATTCACTAAACCCTATGCCTAAGTGGAATAAAATACCAATTTATTGATTGGTAATTAGTTTGCTACTATACCACATGCTATACTAGCGTTATCCGAAATAATTCAGATGAATATATGTCATAGTTATAGACAAATTTATTATAAACCCCGGCCACGGTCACGTCTTACAACGATGAGCTGATCGAAAAAAGTTAGATTTTATTTTTTAAATTACTTATCTCATTAAAATAAACATTTACGTTAACATTTTCGTGCTTATATTTCCTATTTTGTCCTGGTACCACTCAGTCAGCTCAGCTGGTATAAGAGTTGGGAGTTTGGTAATGCATACAATATATTAAAATAATAGTAAAATAATGAAAACAATGGTTACATTAAATATAATACAATATGAACTATTACATAGGCAAACATATCAAAAATACATTTTCCTTTTTCTTTTAGTAAAGACAGTTTCAGTTGCATTTTTTAGTTTGGTGTATAGATACATATATATATATTATATAAAATACACAAGCATCCGGTTTGCTTTACATATCCTAGTTCGGTTGAATTTGACAACAATTTAATTATTTCTTATTTTGACATTTCAAGCTAATTCAAAGCAGCTGTTCTTAATACTTGCTTAACAATATTTAAACTATTTCCTATTTTACATTTTGACTAACTAAAGCTAAAGTCTTACTTCGATTTCACTTGGGTTTATACTTAAAGTATCACGATTTTAGACTTTAGATTTTCATAATCCCAATTAAGGGAGCAAGTTTCTTCCCCAGTGTTGCAATATGATTTTTCCAGTCCAGTTTCTCATCAATTTGTAGTCCTAGGTAGCTTGTGTCACTAACTCTTTTGTCTGAAGATCATATACTTGGTATTCGTAAGTTCCAGGGTTTCCATGTTTCTGGATTTGTAAACGATGTTGGTGTCGTCCACATAGTTTGGTGTACCGTAGATTGTTTATATACATGAGGTATAGTAATGGCGACAGAATTGAGCCCTGTGGTACTCCGCAAATGGATATTGAAGGCCCGCTTAAGATTCCATTTATCCTGGTTTGTATTTCTCGTCCGGTCAAGTAGCTTTTTATTAGGATATTTGCTGTACCTCGGATTCCCATCGCGTATAGAAAATCCAACATTAGTTCATGGTGCAGTGTATTGAAGGCTTTAGTTAGGTCAACAAAGACTGCTCCTACATAGTTCCCTTCATCAAGGTAATTGTTTATTTTGTTTAATGTTTCAGCTGTAGAAAACTATGTGCTGCTTTTGGACTGAAAGCCAAATTGATTTTTGTCTATGCCGCCATTTCCCAAGACGAATATCCTCAGCCTGATTTCTATGACTTTTTCATATATCTTGCTTATGCAAGTAGATATATGTCATAGGAACACATACTAAACTTAACAAACATAGTATACATATGTATATAAATAGATATTAGAGAGGTATTAGTTGCCATACTTAGTTAGATTTAAATACTAATAGGTGCTAAGAGCTTAAGTATAGAAAAGATGAACAAAAGATGAAAAACGTAGATGTATAGGTAAATATAAGGGGTAAAATAGAGGTAGCAGTAACCTAGTATTACTGTATAGAGAAGAAAAGATTACTTCAGAATTCACTTGCAAATTATTTTCAAATATACTCCGTTAAACGGTATCTAGGTAAGAACCAGACATTCTGCTCATTTATCCTTCATTCATATTTAAGGGTAGGGGTATTTTAATTGCTATTATGATTAAATTATTAATTTTATTGGTACTTGTACGGCTAACTCTATATAGATCTAAGAGTTGGTTCTGCGTAGTAGCTATAGGTAAGGTTGTACCCGACGGAAGGTTCTTCCGAATATTGGATAAGAGATGCTCAAGTTGATAGGGGGTTATTATGAGCGGATTGGGAGTTCCGTGCTTTATGTCTAATAACATTTCTAAAATGGCCTTTTGGGCATTTTGGTATCTCATCAAAGACAATATTGTGATGGATAGAACGTTCTCTAGGTCTAATATTGCGAAATTTTCGATAACATCTGTCGCGAGTTGATTAAATGACTTCGTGACTTTCTCAATTTTATCTTTAATCGCCTTGATGTCATTTTGGATTCCCGTTGAGGTTTTGTTGAAAATATTGACAGTTTTGTCGACAATCAGGGTTTGAGATTTCAGTAGTTCTAAGAGATGGTCTTCGTTAGCTCTTAGTATGTGTATTTGTTCATCATTGTTTAGCATCCTCTTCATCCAGCGTCCCAAATAAAGATTTGCTAATACTACCAATGACGTTCAAAAGAGCTCGCTTGCTTCTCAAATTTTTGGGTTCCAAAATTTCGTTGATCTGATCTATTTCATTTAAGATCAATCTTTGGGTGTTTATTTGGTTTTCACAGTGATTTTTGCCTAAGTATTTTGTAATATTATGACACAAGTCTTCCGCTTGCTCTGCTTGCATTTGCAATAATTCTAGTTCAAAATAAAAATTGTCTAAATTGTAATACATAACTAATTTGCATGTATTGCTATAGAGCTGTGCATTTCCGAATTCCTCAAAGTAGATTCCGGGTGTTGCTGAGAAGTGTGTAACTTGAGTTCCACTAGTTTGGCTGACGCATAAAGCCAATAATACAATAAGTCCACGAACGAATGAGTTGATGAGTGAGTTCATTTTGATCTGAGGGGAGGAATTGAATGTTTGGGAGTTAGTCAATGAATAGTTTCAGATTGTTATTGTGAATTTTCTTATTTTTATTTTTGATTCTCACAATAGAATTTTCTGCAGAAGTGGTATCTATCACTTCGTATGGGCCTTCCCATAGAGGCGCTAACTTATTTTTTCTAGTGTGGTTTTTGATCAATACTTTATCACCAATTACGATTGTTTTTTGCTTTGTAGCCTTATCATAATAAGACTTGGAATTTTAATTGTTCTTTATAAGCCTTTCTCTTGCCATTTTGTGGGAATATTGGAGTCGACCTTTTAGCTCATTTACGTAATTATCGTAGTTATATGTGACTTCGGGGTCTTTTTGTATGGAAGAAGGAATTTCTACATGAAATCCGTACACAAGTTCATGTGGCGTATAGCCAGTGCTTGAGTGAGTGGAATTATTATAGGTGAACTTGGCATAGGGGATCCAAGTGTCCCAGGTTAGAGGATCTTTTGACACATAGTGTCGAAGATATTCGGCTAGAGTTCGATGGCTTCTTTCTAGCGCTCCATTTGTTTGTGGATGGTAAGGAGTTGTGTGTAACTTATGAATTTTTAATAATTTACAAGTTTCGGTAAACACTGAGCTCAAGAAATTGGAACCTTGGTCGGTCAGAATAGCTTCAGGTAGGCCATGTCTACAGACAATATGTGTAACGAATGCTTCTGCTACCGTATTTGCTTCAGCGTTACTTAATGGAATAGCTTCCGAATATTTTGTTAAATCGTCTTGGAACGTGAGCAAATACTTGTTGTTCAGGTAACTAGATGGTAAGGGACCTACAATGTCCAAGAAATTTTTTTCGAAGGGTTTACTGCTCGTTGTAGTAATCTTCATAGGAACTTTCTGGTTGGGTCTTAATTTGTTCACTTGGCACGAAGAGCATTTTTTTATGAATTCCTTAATGTCTTTATTCATACCTTGCCAGTAATAAATTTTCTTTAATTTATTGATGGTTTTTGTTTCTCCTTGGTGACCGCCTAAAGGAGTGATATGATAATCTGAAATGACTTGTTTGATAATTACGGGGTTTTCCAATTGAATTATTTTGTTGAAGAAAAGGATAGGCTTCTTATTGGAATTTTGAAATTCCTCGGCACATAGTAATTTTAACTCGAGATAACTTGGCGCATTAATAATGGGTATTGAAATGGACACAGTTTTGTCAGTGGGAATGTGTTCTTTAAATTTCTTGAAAATATTCCTGACTTTATTTCTATCGCTTGCAGTCCTAGTAGGAATAGGTACACGCCCGATTATAAAAGAATTATTCTTGGTTTTATGTTCTACTATGTCTCCGACTGGTATTACTAGATCTTTGGGCAGATATGTTCTTAACAAATTTTCTTGAGTACTGTTATTGATAGGTAAAATGAAATACTTATTTCTTATGCCTCTAGTCTGCAGTAGGTTATGAGGGTTTTCCTCTATGATAATCGGAGTAGAATCGTGACTTTGTTTAATGTCTTGAGTCTTTTGTTGACTTCTAGTAATAGCTTGTATAGCTTTTGTTTCAGGTATAGCACGACTGAGTGCGTCGGCGTTTGAATTTGCTTTGCCCGGTTTATATATGATTTGGTAGTCATATTCTTCTAATTTGATTCTCCACCTCATCAATCGGGAAGTGGGATCTTTTAAATTCATGAGCCACGTGAGGGGTTTATGGTCGGTGACTATAGTAAACTTGCGACCATATAAATAAGGACGAAATTGTTCAACCGCAAATACTATTCCTAATAACTCTTTCTCAATTGTTGAGTATCGAGTCTCAGCAGGGTTTAGAGTTCTGCTGGCGAAACATGTAGGTTTATCGATACCAATTTTTCCTTGCGATAGTACTGCGCCGATTGCGAATTCACTTGCATCCGACGTTACAATAAATTCTTCGTCGAAACGTGGGAATTGTAAAATAGGAGAATTAGTTAATTTTTCCTTCAATAATTTGAACGCTTCGTCACAAAAAGCATCCCATTTGAAAGGAATGTCCTTTTTTAACAAAGTAGTGAGAGGTTTGGCCAATTTGGCAAAGTTAGGGATAAATCGACGATAATAACCGACAAAACCTAGAAAAGATTTTACGTCCTTTTCTTTTCGAGGTACTGGATAATGTTCGACTGCTTCGAGCTTAGAAGGTCCTGCAAAACTCCGTTTTCAGTGACTAAATGGCCAAGATAGGCTATCTGTCTGCTGAGAAAATGGCATTTCTCAGGCTGCAACTTCAGGTTATGTTCCCTGAGCCGCTCAAAAACATGCTGGAGTCGACAATTATGTTCTGTTAAATTATATCCATAAACGATTATATCGTCCATGTAAACAAAACACTCGATGCCTTGCAATCCTACCAACACGTTGTTCATCAGCCTCTGAAAAGTGGCTGGAGCTCGTTTTAGACCAAAGGGCATTCGATTATAATGATAATGCCCGTAAGGTGTACTAAACGCAGTCTTTTCTTTATCGTTTCCATTCATGGGAATCTGATGGAAACCATTTGCTAGGTCTAAGGTACTAAAGTACTTAGCTTTCCCTAGTTGGTCCAAAATGTCAGTTATATTAAGGAGGGGGAATGCATCTCCTACAGTGATATCGTTGAGACGCCTAAAATCAATCACTACTCTCCATTTCTTATTACCAGCTGCGTCTGGTTTTTTGGGAACTAACAATAATGGTGAGTTCCATGGGCTTGAACCAGGGCTTATTATTTCATCTTCAAGCATTTTATTAATTTGTTTGTTAATCTCGTTACGTTGTGCTTCTGGCAACCTATACGGTCTAACGTTAACGGTAGGTTTTCCTGGTAGCAAAGGAATTTCGTGCTTAACTGCACTGGTACAAGTTAGAAAATCCCCGTAAATAAAATATGTCGTTATACCTACGACAAATATTTAGGATGGACTGATTTTCTTCAGCGTTACAGTGTGAGAGGTCTAACTCAGATGTGAGTTTAGAGAGTCTCTCTTGAATAGGATCCTTTTGCGAGTTTAATTTAATAATATCAAAATTCCGTAACTCATGCAAATGTGGTCGAATTTCCGTTTCACTTATCGTAACATCTTGCTGATTGGAGTTGAGTAGGAGGATTTTCACATGACCTGTTTGATCAGGTTCGTTGAGTGTACTTCCAAGTAACAATCCTGGCTTCAACTCTTGGTGTTCACAAAGAAAACTACCTCTTTGTGATATTCTTATTTTGGCTACCAATTGAGTGCGAGGCGGTACTTTAATACTGCTGGCATTGCATTTATTTGCTCTAGTTTCTTTATTTGTAGAATTATTTTGAGACTCGCCTTTCTTTGAAGGGGTCTGTTTATTTAATTTATTTGTTTTTGCTTGAATATGATGAGACTCGCATTTCTTTGAAGGGGTCTGTTTATTGAGCTTTTTATTTAGGCTTGGGTCTTTCAAACTTCCATACCTGTTATCTGCTCTTATTTGAGGAGATACCTCTGAGCTTGGATCTTTCAAACCTCCATACTCGATAAGTGTATCTATCCTCTTATTTGAATCCACATTTTGATTAATGGGTAATTTTAATATTAGTGATTTGTTGCTATAATCGATTATACATAAAAATTTATCAAGAAAATCATGCCCTAGTATACCGTCGTATTTTAATTTAAAATTTCCCTCTACCATGTGAATACGGTGCGTGAATATATCACCATTTATTTTAAAATTACATTCAGCTGTTCCTAGCGTAGACAAGGGTTTTCCTGCTAGTGAGGATACAGTGATGTTTTCTCTTTTTTTTACTAGGGTGTCACCTAGTGCTCTAGTGGCTTTATGGACTGATATTTCAGCTCCTGTATCAATAAGAAAAGTGCTAGTATGAAATGCGATAATCGAATTAGCGATCGTCACTACTAGCAAATGGTGATCACTTATTAAAGGGAGATTTAATTTTGTGGTAGATTTGTTGGTTGGGAATGAATATCTGCTGAGATAGTCATTTGATTTAGGCGAGACTGAGACTCCGCTAACTCGTCTCGCCGAAGATCGTTTTCCGATTTCTCCATATTTCTGGAGTTTGTTGGTCTTTGCTTTTTGGAATTTTTCCAATTGCTCGCGGTCCTAATATTGGGATTTCTATTAGGATTATTCGTGTTAGGTGGTAAGTGTGTAGATTGCTGTGGAGGCCTATTGTTTTGCGGAAAAGAGGGAATTTGGCGTGGGGGAGCTTTAGTCGGCTGCTGATATTGAAAAGCTCTATTCTGTTGCGGATATTGTTGCGGTCTGGGCGCGAAATTGTGTACAGGTTGCCTGTACCGTTGTTGTTGGGGGTTTTGCAGTATGAACAAACGAGTCTGGGGATTTCTGTTCTTGCTTTGGACGAAAAGCAAGTTTCAGCAGTGTGCCCTTTCTTATGACACTTAGAACAGCTATTGAGGCGTTCACTGAAAGCGCTGTTTCTTTCAGCCTGCTCCATAGCGAATTTCATAGTCTTTTAGCTCTGTATGGCTTTTGGCTTTAGTGAGGAGACGGATATAATCGTCTTTTAAACCGTCTTCAAAAGCTCTAAGTACCATTTTCTTATTCTCTTCTAATAAGAGATTTTTTAATGTTTGCTCGTTTGTGAGGCTAGAAGTGGCGTCGTTATAAATAGCCAATAATTTTTGTGCTCTGAAAGCATATTCTTTAGTCTCTTCTTTAGAATCTTGCTTTAGAGATAGAATTTCGTTTTGAATAGAGATACGAGAACGTGATTCTAGGAATTGATCTTGGAGGGCCTTTTGAAGCTCCTTCCAATTGTTAATATCGGCATATTTAACAATGTCGTATGCCCTTCCGACTAATTTAGCTTTTATCACTTGTAGATAAAGAGCTTTTGAGGCTTCTGTTAAGTCCTCTCTTTGAAACATTTCGCATAGGTTCAGAAACCTATGCAAATTTTCAGAATTCCCGTTGAATTCGGGTATTAATGACTTGGCGTCATTAAGGGTGAGTGTTTCTGGCTCAGCCATTTTGCTATTCCCTGATCGCTTTTGTTGTGCTGTTTTCTTAGTGGGTTTCCTTCGGTGTGAAGTTAACCCTGATAGAAGTGTGTCACGAACGCTTCTTTGCGATCTGGTTACTATAACCTTTTTGCTACCTTCCACTTTGCTAGGAATTTATTTGATATTCCTCAAAAGAAAAAATTATATAGGAGTTTGTCGATGTTAAAAGAATCGTAAAAAAAATTTCTAACACCGGAGAGAGTACCTTTACCTACAGAAATTTAGACCAGAGGAGAAGAGAAATTGTGACTGGGTCTGAGACAAAAAAAGTAGAGTGTATGTATATATATATATATTACATTATCTACTTACATATAGGATTTTGATTTTTTTTTTTTTTGATAAACTTATTATCTAGCCTAGATTTAAATATAATTATCAAAATTTATATATATATTTATTAAAATTAAAATTAATCTAACTTACGTTACTCCTATTGTCGTGGTATTTGTTCCATACTTTATTAAAAGTGTCGAAGTCCCAGGTATCTTCTTCCTCTCGCTCCAGGATGTCTCTGTGGATTTCACTGTAGATGCTTTCGGGCGTCCGGTCGGTGTTCTCGATGAGGACGTCAATCAGCAGGTCCACCAAGTTGTCTCCGTCCGTGGCGTTGTCGTCCGGAGGGCTGATGTAGCTCAGATGCTCCTGGGGGCCAGAATAACTCTCCAAGGAGTCGTCCAGGTAGCTCTCTAGGTGGTCAAAGTCTTCGCTGTCTTCAGAAAAATAGGCGAAGTCGTCCAATATGCCGTCAATAAAGATTCTGCTCTGGGCCAGCACATTCGTGTTGTTTTTTAAATCTTGTTGCTTCCTCTGGGTTTTGTGGGTTTCTTGCAGGTCTTACAAACCTTTGCAAAATCTGCACCGCTGCCACCAAAATTTCGTTATACGTAGTTATACATACCTCTCTAGGTATAACGCAATATAAGCAAATTGAAAAAAAACTGCTTCTAGGAAAATAAAATTTATTAATTGAAAGATTTATATTTTTAATAGTAGAAGTCTTTTCTTTCGGCTTCTGTCTCGATAACTTATAATTTTCACTTATTTAGATTTTGTTATACAAAACTTTTTATTTGTCTAGAACTTAGGAGGCCTTACCTCTGGTAAGGGGGACTCTCCTAAGTGGTTAAAGAATACTCTCTGCTTTCCCTAGTTCAACCGCATCATATTTATATTATTGATTTACACGGGGATGATACTCCCCTCCACAAATTTCTAAAATTCAGCAATTTTCTAAGGGAAAATTGATGATCGCTCAATTTTCTGTTTTGAATAACAAAATCAGGAAATTGAGCGGAAATAACAAATTCCAAAAAAAAATCGAATCGAAAAACAATTTTCTGTAAGTTCGGTGATCGATTCTATGCATAACAAAATTTCAGGGTCATCATAATTCATTAATTCATGAAACTTCATGTCACTTTACCAATGCAACGAAGTGCAGCCATTCAAAGGTGCACCTGTTGGGTAATTTTGCCGGTCTTAGATCGGTCGGTGACGTAGTCACGTATTTGGGCTTAATTGCCTGGTGACGATTTTCTTCGTCTGCTTTCATGAATGAATCATTACGTTGAGCGAATACTAGCACCGGATCATATTACATTTCATTTGTAGAAGAATTTATGATCATTTTAGGCACGCGCCAAATGGGATAGAATATCTGACACCTGATGGTTGTTGTTTATTGTTTGTGGAAGTATACTTTGTTGCATTTACGTTAGGAATTCGTAATTTTAGGATTATGCAACAAGTTTATTGAATTTTAGAAGATTTGGAATGCCTTTTTTGGGATAAAAGGTAAAAACGTGATTTTGCTAGACGCATGACGTGCGTTTGGGATTTGTGTTTTGATTTACGTTATGAATCCGAGATTAGGTAGTTAGGCATGGTAGGTTTAGTGGATCCATAACAGATTTCATGTATTTGTCCCATGGTATTTGCCTTTTCCTTATTTAATATGTCCTTATTTAATATATCCTTATTTATAATACGCCATAGCTTTCTTGGGTCATTACACTCTTTTAATATTTTTCCATTTATGTCTCTTTCTTTAACTTCCCTTATGGAGGCTGTTACTTTGTTCCTCATTGTCTGATACTTGATCCGCAGATATTGGTTATTTGGTTGCGTTTTCATTTTTGCCTATAGATCTTCTCGCTTTTTCATCTCCATTATTATTTCATCTGTTAACCAGGTGTTTGATTTATTTCGGAATTTTCTGTAAGTAGTGGTAGCTTCTTTCGATTTTTTCATAATGCCTATTATAGATTCAATAAAGATATTATGGCAAGTTGCGAGTTTCTCCCGCACACAGTTTCTGTATTTTTCCTTATTTTTTTGGGATACAGGTTGTCACCATAGGCTGTTTCGTATTACATGTAGGGAGATTTGAATTTAGTGTGACCGCATCATATGCGTGATGCAATGATCTATAATTTTACCTGAAGATGCATCTTGTCTATTGAGAAGCTATTCATTTCAGTTATGCTTGTTATTGTGGTTGCTGGCCTACCACCTTTGAGGAGATCAATATTCGTATCTCCTATGAAAATTAAGTTTTTATGGACTGCTATGATGTTTTTAAAATGATGAATGTATTCTTGCAGGTGTTCAATTGGCGACCTGCACATAGTCATAATTCTTAGGTTTTTTTTTTGTCTTGTGCTTTAATCTCTATGATGATAGTGTTGTATTTGCACTCTATGTATAACCCGATAATTTAGACGCTTAGTTATATATATATATTGCAGTACCTCCTCCTCTGGCGTCTTCTTTGCAGGTAAATTCAACAAAATAATCAGGTATCGGGTAGTACTTAATTTCATTTTCATATATCCAAGTTTCGTTTAGTATGATTATTCCAATGTGCTGATGCTTCATTTAAAGCACCTGGATTTCATGCCCCTTGTTGCGCAGACTTCTGACATTCAAATATAGTATTTTCATTTCATTATTTTTTCGATTCATTTTTATTTACACTGTATTGTGTTCTAGAACTAATTGAGCCTGACTATTTTCTTCCTTTTGTACTATATATATTCTATACGTACTCTATACTTGTTACAGTACAGATTCCCAAATCTGGGAATCTCGTAATATTATGTATGTCACTGACGGCACCGAAAAATTTGTGAAACCGTCAACAAGTAAAGATACTAAATGTAAGAAGCATAAGCTATAATAAAAATAAGCTGGAACTAGAAGATAGTCATAAAATTGAATAATCATAACCAAGTAAATATAACATATAGTATATAGGAAAAACTGAAAATGTAGAAAAGGAAAATACGTAACATAAAATAAAAATCACATAACAAGTATTAGTATACACAGACTTCAAGCAAAATTATGTCAGCAGAAATAAGACAGAGTACAAGGCAATAAATAATAAGTATATACGTATATGTATGCATAGAAGATAGTATAACATTATATAAAAAAATAAAAATAAAAAAAAAGTAATAAGTAAATAAAAATGAAAATAAAAATAAAAATTTGAACATAGCATAAGGTAAAGTCGTAAAGCACCAATAGATAATAAAAAAAAATTTTTTTTTAGGATTGCAGTAGATGAGAGAATTGAAAGCCAAACAGCTTTAGAATAGCTAAAGCGAAAACACAAAGTTATGAACAGAAGATCTAAAGTATCTAAATATATATATATATTCATAGTAGAAGCAAGCTAGAACAAAGAACAACAACACTACACCACAAACTAGTAAAAAAAAACATCTGAAAAGGGAAGAGGAAGCGGATTAAAAAAAAAACACAACTTTTCTAAATTTTGAAATCCACCTGGTAGTACACGTGTGCTATAGCTTCAGCCATCCAAATAGCCTGGGTGCGCCGTCCTCTCTGGTGCACCAGCAGCCGAATAGGCCCCTGCCAATTTGGAACAACTGACAGGACCAAAATCCCCTGAACTCTGGCGATTAACTTAGGGCGCGTTTTAAGTGGAGCACGACGTACCGTCTCTAGCAGCAACATTCTGAATGACCAAAATGAACTTGGTTTTCTCAAAGGAGAAACCCCAAAAAGACAGATCAGCCCCAAAAACGGGGAAACGAACAGTACCCTAAGACTAAGTACCACGTCGATAAATACAAAATTTGACGGTACCCTCAACCCACACTAGTTAGATAAAAATGGTAGTACGTTAAAGTAATAATAAAAAAAAAAACACAATCACAGTACATATCTCCATTAAAACCAGCAGATTAAGGTTACACAAAACTCATCTAACTGCATAACAAAAAGAAAAAAGAAAGAAGAGATAAAAAAGATAATTCTGACCTACTACAGAACAAAAAGTATAATATTACATGCATAGCTCTTGTTTATAAATATAGATATACATACATACATCTGTATTAGAAAAGTAAGGTATAGGGAAAAAATTCTTGTTAGCATATATGTATACGGAAATAACATTAGATAGTCCATAAGAAAAATACTATTTTGTAAAAAAAAAAAAATTTACAGAGACCTAAAACCGACAACTCGAAACAACTCCAATTACAGATTTTCATTCAACCTTCTCCCGTGAGAGGTTTATGTTTTGTGATTTGTTCGGAGTTTGGATGTTTCTGGTTGGTCGATTAATATTAATAATAAATTAAAGTTTGTAATAAAAAAAAAAAAAAAACAGAGTGTAAATACCGTAAGAAGTACATGTAAATCGAACTCAACTAGTTAAGAAATAAAAGGTTATATAAAGAAAGTTGAAGTGATGTACTTTTCCCCAAGAAAGTGTAACATACTATAGGTAATATTCCTCTTAGCAACATATACTTTCCTTTGGTATTCTGGACATTCATCACTGTCAGCTAGATGATATTTGTAGCGGTTTTCATGTTTTTCTGGCAGCTTACACATACAATAAGTTCGATTTGCATTCTATGGAGTATGGTACTCTGCTCTCCTGCACATTTATCACATGTTGTTTTGTTTAAGCAATTTCCTTCCTGTTTTGTGGTTATAGCCACTACAATTGTAGCATCTTCTTACCCCAAAGTCCTCCCTCACAAAATGCGTATTCCATTCAATGTTTATGTATGTGTATGTAAATTGTCCATTTCCCATTTTTCTTGATTTTTCTACTATATACTATTCTAATTTTGGCTTCATCGGTAATGTAGCAGTTTAGCTGTTTAAGCTCTAATAGGAATTCCTCTGTTGTGTAGTTTTTTTTCCAGTTTTGTAATGAAAAGCATTGCATTTCTTTATTTGGTTATATATATATCATAGTCTGCACCTAAACTCTTTTTTATAGCTTCAACTATAGTTTCATTGTCACTTTTTTATCTGATTTTATTACTATTCTTCCATTTTTGATATTTTTCATCTGTACAATTGGGGCTCCTATCTTGGTAGCTTGCACATTCATTTTAAAGCATTTCTTGTGGTATAATTTTTTGCTTATTTTCGGTTTTATTATAACTTCCTGTGCCATTTGCTCGCTTATTTGCTGACTTGGTGTTGTATGGTTTAAGCTATCCTTTATTACGGCTGCATAGGAGGCAGATACTGTGCCCGTATGCCTTTCTACATTTGCCTGCAATTTTCCCATCTTAACCTCCACTACTTTCATCTGTTTTTCATTTTGATCCATTTTTGCTAATAATTTTTTCTGCAAGTTAATAAATTCTGATAATTTGTTTTGGGCTAGCCACCTAATAGTGTCTGCATTCTCTGCAGATCCACGTCGCGATTTAAAAAACTTTAATTTTAGTATAATCTTTGGTACTTACTTCGCAGCATTTTATGTGATACCATTCCTCGCAGAAGCCCTCACATTGCTGGGCTTTATCTTCATATGTGACTTGCTTTTCGCATTTTCTGCATATAGAATCAGTGCTGTCACTTCACTTTACTGGAAATTTTCCTTATTTAAAGTCTATTGAATGGGTGATTCCACACGAGTATTCTTGATGCAGTATGCAAACCGGTTTTCTAGGGAAGAGGTAAAGAAGCAAAGTAATATCTTTACATTTTGGAAAGATATTTCCTTGCAGAAAACCGGCTTCTAGGGTACACTAGAGCAGAAAAGAGAAGAAAAGTGCAGAAAACCGTGTTTCATGAATTCACAACACTGCTTTAAAGTACTGTAGTAAAGTTAACTGAACTGTATTTCATGAGTCTGCTTTAAAGTGAGCTGTACGGCTTACACAATAAAATCAAACTGTTGTATCAGTGCAGTGTGCCAGCCACATGTAGCACGTGTATCGGCGAATGTGTACTGTTATGAAACTATGTCAGAGTGATTTGACTTGGACGTGAAGTCCAGACTGCCAGCATAGAGCTGACAGATCACTCGGTGGACAGTGTTGACTGCAGGGCGGCACGCTAGCTCGCCTCGGCTATTGCCGGAGAGTGTGGGGAGGTTCCACGAAAACCTGCCGCTGAGCCACCAGCCATATACAAAAAATTTCGTGCCTACAAATCAAAGGCCGTTGGACGCACTCAGTCCTGAAGGGACCTTTAGACTACTTACCACTTACTCAATTGGCGCAGGTGTTCGGCTTCCAAAGCCATTTCCCCAACCACCCTGCGATACTGTGGGGTATATAGTACAGTATCCCTGTGATGACCTGAAAAGAGAGGAGTAGTGTACCTAGTCGACCTTCATAGTGAGAGGGCACCAGGAGAAGAAGGAAGAAACAAACAAAAATCTACTACTTCATCATGTTACGTACTATTAAAAGGTTTATTCAATAGGAAGATCATCGTCTTCTAATATTAAGCACAATCTCTCACGTCTATACCTAATACATATAATTAGTGCTTACATTCACCCCCGTAGAGTCTTAGTTTCATACTTCAACTTACTTTAATGTACTATTTCAGAGAAAAACTTAATTAAATCCAAAGAATCTATTAGAATGAATACAAGGAAAAACTTAATTGAACACAAAGAATCCATTAGAATGCATACAAAGAATTTTGTTTTACCGTCAGGAAATACTGGAGACAAACCCCACACAAATCTGCCTATAATGACCTTGATATAAGTTGTCCCTCCATGAAGGCTTTCTGGAGGAACTGTGTTCCTGCAAATGAAATTGAAGAAAAAAGAGACAAGCAAAAAAAAAATCTGCCCGGGATTTCCTTTACAACCTGTTACAATACTGTACCACAGCTCGTTTTTTCTGAGCAGAACTATACTATCATCACTATTACTCGGGCATCATTCAATAGCTATATGAGCCAGTATAGAGGTATAAAAATTTACTTTAACTGTATAGTGTTGTTATATATATATCGTTCGTGGTTATTTAATTATGTTGTTGAACGTCCGATTTATAAACTTCCTATTTTCTCCTTAAGATTAACGCTCACCTGAGTGCAGTTAATCCAATGCAGGCTTAATAACACAACCACTCTTAGAACAATATTTTTTTTTTTTATTCACCTTAACACTATTTACATGACATACAAACTCGATTTCCCTTAAAAAAAACGCTCACTAAAGTATACGAACAAGTTTATGGAACTTAGTTCCTAGAAAATCTTAAAGATTCCACTTTTTGGAAAACACTCACTAAAATTATATGAACTCGTTCTTTTATTTTTCTTCTTAGTTTCTACAAAATCTTAAAGACCGTCCGAAATATCCGTTTTTAACCACTAACTTTTGCAAAAACATCAAAAATAACTCGAAGTTAAAGAAGTCAAAAAGACAACTCGAGACCGCCCGCCAACATACCAAAAAACCAACTCAACTCTTGATCAAATTCATCGTGATCAAGAGCCATTGCTCAGGATAGAAAATGCTAAGTTGCATTTTCTTATCCTGAGAAAATTTTACTTTTTAATTCTGGACTTGTTCAAACATGTCCAGAATTATTCGCGTTGAACGATGGCTTCAAAAATGTAATCTTACACTTTTTAAAACATCAGCCACCGTTTGAAATCGCGACGCGCATATACATACAATGCATTTATGCGGCGCGCGTTTCTTATCGTAAAAGCTTTTTAATAATCTGTATGTACGTATGTACATACATATTGTATTTTTCGCTGCAAATCGTACTGAAGGTACGATTTGCCTTTTGATTTGTTTTTTAGTTAAATTGTTGAAATGACAAATTTTGCTGAAGGCAAAATTTGTCGTGGAAATTTTTAAGTAAAACGACTTGGGGTGTAAGCTGAAACTTTTGATTTTCCCAAGTCGTTTTATGGGAAAAATTTTATGAGTTGTGTGGAATGTGAAGAAAATTGCTGATGCAATTTTCTTCGCCCTTTTTGGGAGATAAACTAATCATGTTTTGTGCATGATTAGTTTATTGGGATTTATGATTTATGATTTTCTTTTTTAAATGCCCAACTCTAGGTTTTTCAGATATATAGGGCTTACTAATTATTTTTTGGAAAAATTTACCTATTAGGTCCTAAGGTTTTATATGTCTACATATTTATACATATATGTACATATGGTACATATATGTACCTATGTTTTTATATATAACAGTGTTTTGATTACATCCAAAGGATAAATTGGAAAAAAAACCTTTTTGTCATATTGTATAAGATTATTCCTCCCTAACGTGAATCTAGCAAAATGTGAGCATAGAGCATAATGTAATCTCCAGCTAATGTTGCCTTAAGAAAGTGCAGGCATACAGTGTAATAGGCGTCCTTCCAAATGTTACTTTAGCCTGAGGTATAGAATATAGGGACTGCTTTTAACCCAGCTGAGAATAAGCTGTTTGCTAAGAAGACTCCGTCGTCTATTTCTTTCGACAGACTGAGCATTTCTTCCTGCAACTGCAACGGAACTTTGACTACGATCTGAGACCTTGCTGGTACGCACACAGGTTCATTTAAATTCACCTGATACTGTCCAGTCTTACGGGCCGGATCTTCGGTAATCAAGTCACCCTTATCGCGTTCTTGTAAGTCACAGCCGACTTCTTCTGACTGAGAAGCTTTGAGAACACTTCGGGTAGAAGGTGTATCCCCGTCGGGTTTAATATCTTCTACCAGTGTCTCTTTGTTGACTGTGTTTTGTGAACACGGGTTGTCCGATGCGGTTTCTAATGGAACAGCAAACTCTTCTGGATTGGTTTCCGTGCGAGGAAATCGCAGAACCTTGTTGGGTCCCTCAACATTACAATTTTTGGCTAGGAAATCATTTCCTAGTAAGCCGTCGTCAGAAATACCTGGGATGTTTTTTACCACCTGAAAGTTGCAAGGTAAGTTACTTTTTAGCATGAAGTTTCCTTGGCAACTTCCTAAGGTTTTTCCGGTGCCAAAGGGGCTTTGAAGCGTTAGTTTTTTGTTGGGATTTATTAGCTCGCGAGATTTGAGAGCTTTTTTCTTAATTATACTGATCTCAGCGCCGGTGTCCACTATTAGCTGGGCCTGACCATTTAGACTTATGTCTAGAGGGAGTCTGGCGGTGGGCACACTGAAGTCGGGCGGCTGAGAAGACCCTTTTTTATTGCTGGTAGGGTTTATAGTCGAGCCGGGGAGTTTTGGGTCGACTCTCGTTTCCCTGTTTTTTATCCTCCCATTTTTGCTTTTGTCGACATTCGTCGATCTTGTGTCCGCGGCGCCCACAAAAATCACATTTTTGTCTTATATTAAAGACTCTGGGGCCTTTTGTATTGCTTGGGTCTGACTGTGGGGGATTGCTAGGCGATCCTCGTGTGAAACGATTTGCAGACTGTGTTTGGTTGTTTCGACAGTCGCGAATGTCATGCCCGTAACTTCTACAGTTAGTGCAGAAGGGGGTGTTTTTTCGTTTTAGACACTCCGTGTAGGTGTGTCCCCGCTTCTAGCAGAAATTACAGGTGATGTTTTGTACCTGATTCTGTGTATCCGGTTGTCTGGATTCCCTTCGTGGAAATGGCGGGCGTAGTGGTTGAGCATGAACGTATGGGGAATTAAACTGTCTGGGCTCTTGTGCTCGTGGTGATGCATACATGGGTGGCTGTGGTGCTTGATTGTAAGGTGTTCGGCTAAGAGCTCGAACTCGAAGACTTGGGTCTATTGGTGCCATTGGATATGGCTGCTGCGTTAGCGGCGTTTGGACGAAAACTGTGCCTGCTTGTAACTTTTCCATGTCTAAAGCCTTTTGTATCAGCTGCTCTAGATCATTTTCGACCAGAGTGAGGAGGTACTGGCATAGGTGGGGATTGTTCACTCCACTTTTGAGGGCATTCTTGGCGAAGTCCGCCAACTGTGTCTTCACAGCTGGGGCTGCCGTTGCTCCGTACTTCAGTACCGCTGCCTCGTTGCAAAGCATCAGCAACTGCTTCACTCTTGTTGTGAAGGCAGTGAGAGTTTCCAACGGGTTTTGCCTCATTGTGATCAATTTGTTGACCAATTCTTGATATGATTCTCGTGGTAGATAGGTTCTGTTCAGACGTTCCTCCACCTCACTAAAAGTAGTTGGAATGTCCGAAGCAAACAGCTGATAAGCATCGCCACGAAGTCTTGTGGGCAAGATATGTAGGAAGGCTGGTTTTTCTTCCTCACTTAAACAGTGTAAGGCCTGTTTGCAACAGCCAATAAATGTTTGTAGCTCACGACCTAGCTGTGGGGTATTTTCACCCGAAAACAGGGTAACTAGTTGTGCCGTGAGCTTGGCCACCTTTGCATAATCTACCATTGTGATTAACTTTTTATTTAAACTTTTGTAGGGTAGTCTACTGGTGCTTTGACGAGTTTCAGGGCTGGTTTCTGGACTAGAATCCGTGAAGGATACTTCTAGCCAGCCACTAAGGAGATTTTCGGCGGTTGTTTGGTCACCACTAATATCACTGACACTAGTATCACTATCAGCACTTACAACTACACTGGCTGTGGTCTTATCTATACCTAAAGAACGTGAAAGCCCGGCGAATTCGATAAGCTCCTGTTTGAATCGCTCTGTTTCTTTTTTAAATTTTTCGATCTGTGTCAGCCTCTGCTCTCTGCCTTGACTTAATCTGTGGTCAAGGGCGTCGCAGTGCGTGACCGTGAGCTTATCGGATTCGCGTGCCTTCTCTAATAGCTTATCTAAAAATTTATCTAGACTTACTTTATTTGTTACGGTGGGACCAGTTAAAATGGTACCACTTCTAAGGCGAACTCCAGCGGCTTGTTGCTGTTGGGGTAAAGGTGAGTTGTCCTGGCTACCTGATTCTGTTTGGTTGTCTTCTGAGGCGTTGTCTGTACCTTCCCGGAGGTGTTGTGAATTCTCACCTAGGGATTGCTCCGCGTCGGATGAAGGCGTAGAGTTTTCCTCTTGCATATGCGTCCCGCGTTGTCCAAAAGGGGGGCTTCCAGCCTTCTTAGAGTATTCCCTTCTGGAATGCTTCTTGCTGCTAGGGGGCTCCTGCCGTCTTAATTCCCTTGGCTGAGATTGAAAGGGGGGCTTATGCCGACTTCGAGATCCCTTTCAATCCTGGAACGAAGTTTCTATTTTCTGGTGTTTCTTTTTTGCTGCTGGGGGGGCCCTAGGCCTACTTACTTCCCCTGGATATGGTTGAAAGGGGGGCTTAAAGCCTTCTTCGAAATCCCCTTCAACCCAGGAACGGTGATATCTTCCTTCTGGAGTTGGTTTTGATTGGGAGTCCGTTGTCCTGACTTCTTTTCGTCTGGGAACGAGCTTCTATTAGTGAGTCCAGGTCCCCTGATGATTTCGTTTCTTTTTCCACTCACTGGGGTGAACGCTTGCTCGCCTGGAGCAGAGGCGCCTATAGATGATATCTACCCCGAGCGTTGGGGGTGACGTGGCCTTATAGCTTGGCTAGTGTCACAGGTTCCCCGTAGATTCTTGCACGATCAAGGCTTTTCAAGCGTTTACGATCTTTTTACTTGACCAAGCTTCCTTGATCCTACCGGCTGCGCCAATTTTGTTATATATATATATCGTTCGTGGTTATTTAATTATGTTGTTGAACGTCCGATTTATAAACTTCCTATTTTCTCCTTAAGATTAACGCTCACCTGAGTGCAGTTAATCCAATGCAGGCTTAATAACACAACCACTCTTAGAACAATATTTTTTTTTTTATTCACCTTAACACTATTTACATGACATAAACTCGATTTCCCTTAAAAAAAACGCTCACTAAAGTATACGAACAAGTTTATGGAACTTAGTTCCTAGAAAATCTTAAAGATTCCACTTTTTGGAAAACACTCACTAAAATTATATGAACTCGTTCTTTTATTTTTCTTCTTAGTTTCTACAAAATCTTAAAGACCGTCCGAAATATCCGTTTTTAACCACTAACTTTTGCAAAAACATCAAAAATAACTCGAAGTTAAAGAAGTCAAAAAGACAACTCGAGACCGCCCGCCAACATACCAAAAAACCAACTCAACTCTTGATCAAATTCATCGTGATCAAGAGCCATTGCTCAGGATAGAAAATGCTAAGTTGCATTTTCTTATCCTGAGAAAATTTTACTTTTTAATTCTGGACTTGTTCAAACATGTCCAGAATTATTCGCGTTGAACGATGGCTTCAAAAATGTAATCTTACACTTTTTAAAACATCAGCCACCGTTTGAAATCGCGACGCGCATATACATACAATGCATTTATGCGGCGCGCGTTTCTTATCGTAAAAGCTTTTTAATAATCTGTATGTACGTATGTACATACATATTGTATTTTTCGCTGCAAATCGTACTGAAGGTACGATTTGCCTTTTGATTTGTTTTTTAGTTAAATTGTTGAAATGACAAATTTTGCTGAAGGCAAAATTTGTCGTGGAAATTTTTAAGTAAAACGACTTGGGGTGTAAGCTGAAACTTTTGATTTTCCCAAGTCGTTTTATGGGAAAAATTTTATGAGTTGTGTGGAATGTGAAGAAAATTGCTGATGCAATTTTCTTCACCCTTTTTGGGAGATAAACTAATCATGTTTTGTGCATGATTAGTTTATTGGGATTTATGATTTATGATTTTCTTTTTTAAATGCCCAACTCTAGGTTTTTCAGATATGTAGGGCTTACTAATTATTTTTTGGAAAAATTTACCTATTAGGTCCTAAGGTTTTATATGTCTACATATTTATACATATATGTACATATGGTACATATATGTACCTATGTATTTATATATAACAGTGTTTTGATTACATCCAAAGGATAAATTGGAAAAAAAACCTTTTTGTCATATTGTATAAGATTATTCCTCCCTAACGTGAATCTAGCAAAATGTGAGCATAGAGCATAATGTAATCTCCAGCTAATGTTGCCTTAAGAAAGTGCAGGCATACAGTGTAATAGGCGTCCTTCCAAATGTTACTTTAGCCTGAGGTATAGAATATAAGGACTGCTTTTAACCCAGCTGAGAATAAGCTGTTTGCTAAGAAGACTCCGTCGTCTATTTCTTTCGACAGACTGAGCATTTCTTCCTGCAACTGCAACGGAGCTTTGACTACGATCTGAGACCTTGCTGGTACGCACACAGGTTCATTTAAATTCACCTGATACTGTCCAGTCTTACGGGCCGGATCTTCGGTAATCAAGTCACCCTTATCGCGTTCTTGTAAGTCACAGCCGACTTCTTCTGACTGAGAAGCTTTGAGAACACTTCGGGTAGAAGGTGTATCCCCGTCGGGTTTAATATCTTCTACCAGTGTCTCTTTGTTGACTGTGTTTTGTGAACACGGGTTGTCCGATGCGGTTTCTAATGGAACAGCAAACTCTTCTGGATTGGTTTCCGTGCGAGGAAATCGCAGAACCTTGTTGGGTCCCTCAACATTACAATTTTTGGCTAGGAAATCATTTCCTAGTAAGCCGTCGTCAGAAATACCTGGGATGTTTTTTACCACCTGAAAGTTGCAAGGTAAGTTACTTTTTAGCATGAAGTTTCCTTGGCAACTTCCTAAGGTTTTTCCGGTGCCAAAGGGGCTTTGAAGCGTTAGTTTTTTGTTGGGATTTATTAGCTCGCGAGATTTGAGATCTTTTTTCTTAATTATACTGATCTCAGCGCCGGTGTCCAGTATTAGCTGGGCCTGACCATTTAGACTTATGTCTAGAGGGAGTCTGGCGGTGGGCACACTGAAGTCGGGCGGCTGAGAAGACCCTTTTTTATTGCTGGTAGGGTTTATAGTCGAGCCGGGGAGTTTTGGTATAATATAATTACGTTCTAATGTTAGTGAGCAAAAATACAGACATATAGAGTAGCATAATTTTTTTAAATATGATTTAGCCCAAATATAGCAGTATATTGTAAGATAATTCTATTCTACTGTTAATTATCAAAAAAATATAATTAAGTAGCATACTCTGGTTTCGGCCGGCAGGTAGATTTGGCACAAATATTCCATTCACAACAGGAAAATTTGACAATTAATAATGATGTACAGGAGATACAATCCCACATGATTTTTCCAATAGTTTTTGGAAAGAATTATGATTAAGGACAACGTGTATCTTCAATTATATCCAATTTATTTTTTAACTTTCAATAGACAGAGAAAGCTGCACGCGCACCAAAACCTTTTTCTAACTTGCTGGAGAGAATTCTAAATTACAATGTTGCTTGCTGACAGGAAGATCTAATTACAATGCAATAGAAAAGAGACAAACATTGAACTGAAGCTCGCTCTAATTTGAAGTATTACACAATAGTCTAATTAGAACATGAAATTGAAGGTGGCGCGAGAGTTTTGTAATTAAATTTTAGCAAAGTTTACAAATTCATAAGCAGATGGCCATGTACATAACTAAAGAAACTAAAAAATACAATACTTGTTTGTATGAGAGTAACATAAACCGGCCACCTTGGGAGCACCCGCTTCCAACGGATTGATGTCTTCTGGTAATGGACACAGCTTGGCCAAAGCTCGCTTGACAAGTCCCGATACAGTCTTGATGGTAGCGACACGAACATAGCCGTTCTTTCCCGGATGCAATCCACTACACGTCCTAAGGGCCACTTGAGTGGAGGAGAATTTTCGTCCCTTAGGAGCACCATGTCGCCAGTCTTTAGATTGGGATGCGCCGATTGCCATTTTACTCGTTGTTGCAAACCCTGTAAATAATCATTTTGCCAACGAGACCAAAAGGCATGAACTTTACCTTGGAAATGCTGCCATCGGGATCTCAATTTTACATCTAACCTTAGAGAACTAGGCTCAGGAATCTTTACCGAAGGTCCTCCAGTTAAAAAGTGACCATTAGTGAGTGGCGGTAACATCGTCGGACATCGGAGTTAGTGGACGAGAGTTCTGGATGCATTCCACTTGGCAGACTACGCGCTGCAATTCATCTAAGGAGTATGATTCTGTCCCAAGACCACGCCGCAGATGATGCTTGGCCTGCTTGATAGCGGCCTCCCATACGCCGCCAAAATGAGGCGATCTCGGAGGTATAAACTTCCATTCGATTCCATCTCTTTGGCATACATCTTGAACTAAGTTGACGTGCTGCTCAGAATGGAATAGATCCTTTAATTCCTTTAATTGTCGCCTGGCTCCTATAAAGTTTGTCACGTTATCTGAATATAATGTTCGAACATTAGATCGTCTTGCTATGAACTTTGTCAACACCGATAGAAAGGATTCCGTGGTTAGACTGCTTGCTACCTCCAAGTCGACAGCCTTGACACAGAAGCAAACGAAGACACAGATGTAACACTTTGAAGGAGGACGATTTCGTATTCGATGCTTAATGAAGAACGAACCGCAATAATCTACGCCGGTGTGCGAAAAACCGGCCTCGGTTGAGCTCGAGGTGATGGAAGCTGACCCATGATTTGATTCAGCATTCGGGGCCGAAGACGGAAGAACCTGGTGCAAAGATTGACGACTTGCTTTGCTAGGACCTTTCCCCCAATTGGCCAAAACCTTGTACGAATAATTGATAAAAGTGTTTGACAGCCAGCATGCATATGCCTAGAATGATAATGAGCAGCTAGGGTTTTAGCAAATGCGGATTTAGGAAGCACAATTTGATGCTTGGAGTCAAAATCAAGCTTAGAATCTGAATCTATGAATGGATCGAGACATATGAGCACGCTATTAGACTTGAAGTCCCTTTTACTTAGTAGGCGACGGTAGTCCTCAGACAAGTCTCTTTTTTGAACGTAGCGAATGACAGACCTAAGCGCATTTTCGAATTCGAGAACACTGAATGGACCATGTGTGCGATTGGACGCGTTTTCTGCAAATGGGGAGGATGATTGCGGCCATAGTTGTTCTGGTGCACGCAGAAATTCGGGACCGTGAAACCAACGATTGCAGTCGATGAGTTGCTCAGGTATCACTCCTCTACTAAGAAGATCGGCAGGATTGTGTGATGAAGGCACATGATTCCATTGGAAATCCCTGGTCAGGTCCTGGATCTTTGCCACGCGGTTGCTAACAAAAACGCTCCATTTGGATGGCGATGATGACAACCAAGCTAGTGTAACCTGCGAGTCGGACCAGCAATAAACTTTATCTATGGCAGAGACGAAAATCTTGTGGATGCGATCAGTGAGCTCTGCAGCTACTAGAACAGCACATAGTTCAAGTCTTGGCATAGATATTGTTTTTAACGGCGCAACTCTTGATTTAGCTGTAAGCAGATTGCACGTAATAGACGTTTCAAAGACGGTGCGAATATACACACAAGCGCCGTATGCGGCCATGCTGGCATCAGCAAAACAATGAATCTCAAGACGGGCTGACGTTGACATGATATATCAAGGAATTCTAATGCTGTTTACGGCTTCCAGTTGTTTATAAAACGAAGCTCCTGTGGCAAAGACTCATCCCATGATAGCCTTAAATTCCAAAGGTGCTGGAGAAACATCTCAGCCCTCACAATTATTGGATTTATTAAGCCTATAGGATCAAAAATGCGACTAATCATGGATAAAATAGAACGTTTTGTCACTAGGTGGCTGCTCCAGAACCTGGTAAACGAATCCAAATAGGACTTCCTCAGGCTGCCAAGTCATGCCCAGAGTCTTTACCATGTTATCTCCTGCAAGTTGCAGATACTTTTCAATCTTAGCACTGTTGATTGATTCAAAAAGTGCAGCATTATTAGAACACCACTTTGCCAATTCAAAGCCCCCACTACGCAACGCAGTATGCTTTTTATTTAATGCCGAATAATTTTTGCTCCTTCTACTGTGTCGACTCCCGACACAGCATGTCATCAATATAGAAATCACTAAGCAACACCTTGGCCCCAATTTTGTGATTCAATTCCTCCTCCGCTGACAGTTGCTTCAGACTTCGAGTTGCTAAAAAGGAGGCAGGCCCAGTTCCATATGTGACAGTCAAGAGACGACAAGCTTCCAATGGACGATTTGGTGATTCTCGCCATAAAATGCATTGCCAGTTGGCGTCAGCATTTTGTACTCGAACTTGACGATACATTTTGGTTATATCTGCCGTAAGGGCCACATTATGAGATCGAAAACGAATGAGAATGCTGAACAAATCATTTTGGACAACAGGTCCTACCATGAGCACGTCATTTAGGGAGTATCCTGAGGTTGTTTTGCAGGACGCATCAAATAGCACTCTTAATTTTGTGCTGCTGCTTTCGGGCTTTATTATGCAATGATGAGGTAGAAAATAACTTTCAGGCAACGCATCAAAGGCCACTCTCTCCATATAACCACATTTCAAGTAGTCCAATAGAAATTCAGAGTACTGTTGCTTGAGAGCGGCATTTTTTGATAATTTCTGTTCTAGGTGGAAGAATCTCCCTTTTGCAATTTCTATAGAATTTCCGAGAATGCTGGGATCCTTACGAAAAGGCAACTGAACCACAAAACGACCAACATTGTCCCACCTTGCGTTTTTTACGAAGTGCTCTTCACAAAGTGCTTCTTCAGCGACATGGTATTCACTTGTGACTTATAATCTTCGACTTCCCAAAACCTTTGAAGCAACTCTTCATTGCTCCATTCGGATCCAGCAGCTATTAAACAGTTACCCATTAGTGTAGAGTTTCCACCAGAGACTACCCAACCTAGTACGGTTTTGTGTAATACAGGCATATTGTTTCCTAGTCGTATTTGACCCACTGACAGCAATTCAAAGAACAAGCTAGCCCTATCAATATGTCAACTGGTTGTAGGATGTTGAATTGAGGATCAGCAAGGACAATGTTATGCGGAATTTTCCACTCGAAGCAGTTTATATGACGAGATGGCTGATCAGCTACTATTTTAGGTAGTATCAAGGCTTCGAAGGAATTTTGATAGCCATTCAAACGAGACTTGAATACAATTTGCGTGTTGTATTTGACTGGAGTGAGAGTAGCGCCAATGCCTGTGACACTGATGCTGGTCCTGGACCTCTTTAACCGAAGATGTTGCACAACATTTTCCGGAACGAAATGGAGGGACGAGCCGGAGTCCAGCAAAGCTCTACAAGGAATAAATTCGCCACAATTGTTTTGTATCTCGACTATAGCCGTCGCGAGTAAGATGTCATAACTTGGCTCTTGAGAAGATGGCCCGCTCGTGTTCGAAGTCATAGCTACCGAGTTTTGATTAGAATTGTAAGCAGGTAGACAACCTTTGTCTGGACCATCAGGAAGGTGAATTTCTATGCAAGAGTGTGTGATGCTTGGAGCTGCAATAGCGACATCGGTTGGATTTGCAGGCCTTCACTATATGACCAGGCTGTAAGCAATTGATGCACAAACGTAACCTTTTAGCCTCCGAGAATCTTTCAGTAGGCGCTAGATTGAGAAACTTATCACAATTCAATATACTATGATCCGAGCCTTGGCATTGATTACAACCTTTATTAAGCTGAACAGTTGTAAATGCAGGCTTTCGAATGTACATTCTTGCCTTCTGCGAATCTTATTTCGAAGCTTCAGTTTTGATTCCATGTGGATTTTGCATATTTTCTAGAGTTTGGCAGCGCTTGTCTAAGAATGAAGGAAGAACATGAAGTGGCGCTTCTTCTTCCCATTTCACCATGGTCAAAGTATCGATTTTGCCCTTAAGGAGCTGAAGAAGTAAACCATCGGCAATTGCCTCAGTGTCGGCCATGCCCCGCAGCGCCCTCATATGCGACTTAACAGAATCGGAGAGATACCTCAATTGTGAAACTGAATTTCTTTCAATGGATGTTAACTTGAAGAGCGACTGTATATGGCTTTGAAATATTAAGCGCTTGTTTTCATAACGCTCTTTCAACAAACTAAGAGCACTTTCGAAGCCTTCGTTGTCTAAGCTAAGATTTCTAATGATTTGCAAGGGATTTTCATCTAACGCTCCGCGTAAATGTGATAATTTTTCGACATGTGTTAAATGTTCATTATCCTCTACCAGTGTTTTAAAGGTCGAATAAACAGGCCAGTCCGTGAAATTACCCGAGACTCGTTTTATTTGTATTTTTGGTAAGCTGGCATTAGCTTTTGGCATAGTAAAGGAGAGACTAGGATCTACGGACGGTAATGTCACACGCGGACGCATTTTATCCATTAACGAGAGGACTGAGCTTTTTATAACAATATAAGTGTCTTCAAATGATTGCCGTTTGTCACTTTTAAGTTCATCGGGGTCCTCGCACTCTAATTTCGATTGAACTTCATTAAATCGCGAAATATAATTCTCGAGCAGGCCAAGTCTTATCTCTAATTCGCCCAGCGACATCGATCTACCCGGCGCTTCTATATAGCTCTTCATTTTGGTCTGCTGCATGGTAACCGTACCTCTTAAAACACGCAAATCGGCGAGCCTTGCCTTACTGGTATCTTTTTTAGAACCATCAGAAGCTTTAGTCTTTTCTCCTTCGGTTTCACCAAACATTTTGTTGATAACCACAAGCGAATTGAATAGTCAAAAGTCAATAAATTAATTACGAGCACTTAAATGTATGTAATTTGCCTAACGCACTAAAATTTAGATAACCGCTTTGTGTTGTATTGTATAACTCACCCTGACAGAGGAAGCTGCACGCGCACCAAAACCTTTTTCTAACTTGGTGGAGAGAATTCTAAATTACAATTTTGCTTGCTGACAGGAAGATCTATTTACAATGCAATAGAAAAGAGGCAAACATTGAACTGAAGCTGGCTCTAATATGAAGTATTACACAATGCAAATAGTCTAATTAGAACATGAAATTGAAGGTGGCGCGAGAACTTTTTAATTAAATTTTAGCAAAGTTTACAAATTCATAAGCAGATGGCCATACATAAATAAAGAAACTAAAAAATACAATACTTTTTTTTATGACGAGTAACATAAACCGGCCACCTTGGGAGCACCCGCTTCCAACGGATTGATGTCTTCTGGTAATGGACACAGCTTGGCCAAAGCTCGCTTGACAAGTCCCGATACAGTCTTGATGGTAGCGACACGAACATAGCCGACCTTTCCCGGATGCAATTCCACTACACCACAATTGGCTCGATTTCGAGAAATTTCTTTATCCGCAGATTTGATAGTCTTATTGGGTGTTATTATGATAGACTCAAATGTTGGGACCTATTTGCGTGGTCTTCCTTTATTTTCTGACGGGCATAATTATTATGAATTTTGGGTAGCCCAATTAACTTGGGGTTGATATACATACGACATTTTCTTCATATAATTTTTGTTTGAAAAGCTATGACGCGATGGAATAGCTTCATCACGCCGTAGGGCAATCTTCGTCTGACCTTATAGTCGCCTGCCTGGTGAAGCGCGTTGACGCTTAGCATCTGATAACTCGTTCCCTTTTTCGTTCAATTTATGGAATTTTAATTTTACAGTACCTACTTGGATGCTCTAATTTTCTATTGCTTCTTTCCTTTTGCAACGCTCGATGGAGTTAAATTATCTCCTTCTAAACTTTTCCGATTATGGCTCTGGAATTCCGTAATTATTCACGCAATCTTCCCTTCTTTTCATTTCCTTCTTTTCCACTCCTTCTTAATTACGTTATATTCTTCCGGTTTTTTCTTTTTTTGTTTTATGTTATTTTTAGCAATACTTCTACTCTTTAATTTCGGGGATTGATTAAAACTTCTCATTCACTTTCTAGCTTTTTTTGACAATCTCTTCCCGCAAAAACTTCTTCTTCTTATTTTTTACTTTTTTTTCCATATAGGACACAGTCCGCGCACACCTCATGCTGCTACGGGTCGCGTAGACGTGTACTTAGCTCAGTGTAGCATATTGCTACATGCAATTCGCTACGACCATAACAGTAGGTACTGTGTACCCTCTCCCATTAACTCCCAGAAACTAAATAAAAATTGTCATGCAAATAAATGATTAGAAATTAATGCAACATTTATATCACTGATAATCCATAAAAAGAAGATAATTTGACAAAATCCGCTGCTATTAAATGTAGAGAAGGGTTGAACAGAATAATATTAAACATTTTAAATGGCCGCTAACTTTTATAATTACATATTTTATCGCGTACAAAGCAAAGAAAAGTTCTTTTCATGATTAACAGATGTTGTAATCCAAAAAGTGCATATAGATATGCACCTTAAGTAAAAGGGACTTAAATTACACATAAGTGTACAAAAAAAAAAAGAGAATTAGAAGCCTCTTAAAGAAAAGGCCATTTCAGCAATATCAATTGCCACAAAAAATACCACGTACATCCTATACATATGTATAAACAATGTATTGGGTGCCTAATATTCTAGAAATAAATACCATGTATGTATGTATGTACATCCCTTATTTCATACAAAGTATTTGATTTCTAACATTTCGAGGTAACATTCAATGTATGCCCCATGTGTGCATACAAAGTAGTTACCTCTTAAAACAAAAAATGAAAATTTGATGCGATGAAGACTCAAGACTCTTCACCAGCGCAACCGCTTATCAGCAAATTCCTCGTATTTACGACAGCACGCTGTGAAGCCGGCCCAATCGTAATGACTTGAAAGTAGGTGTCAAATGACACCTTATGAAGCCATTACCATTTTGTCAAACAAGTCAACAAAAAACGATGAATGGCCTGAGAAAAGTGATTCTCGATAAAAAGCGCGAATTAAACACAATGAGCAAGTGGACGAAAAGTCTTCCAATAGAATGATTTTAAAAGAATGAACAAAAGACAAAAGCTTCTGGTAGGGTAATTGAATTGTTGGGTGAGCATTTGTGATGAGTCGAGGAAGATGAGATCGGCACAAGAACAGTTTCATTAAAACAACGTGCGAGTAGAGTTATATATAAAAAAAATATATATAAAGTTGAGGTGATAATTAAAAAGGCGAAATGAAAAGGCAAAGAAAGTGAGATTAGAAAAAAAAGCATTAACAAGTGGCAAAAAGAAATAAAAAAGAATAGACTTTCTTTTAAAAAACGAAAAAAAGAGCCGAAAAACGGATGTTCATAGAGCGACAAATTCCTTTATTGGCCGCTTTGCTTACCTTGGCACAGAACCAAGGCGATTATAATTAGTGTGTGCCCAAGTACAAAGCAAGTGCACGGTTGAGGATGTGTGTCCAAGTACAAAACAAGTACACAACGTTAAATGTTAAATGCTTAGGGGCAAACTATGCTCTGAACGTAGACAATAAAAAGAAACCTAAACGACCTTTTTTATTCGAAAATTATAACTGACTTTATTCTAAGTAGAATCTCAAATTTATAATAAAAATATGATTAATATGCAAATCAATGTCTGTGGAAATTAATTCTTGCTTACTTATTACATTAATATTAAGGCAAAAATGCAATTCAGCATAAATTGCACTGAACTCTTTTCAAGCGTCGCTTTCTCGAGCAATGCATGTAATATGATTATCAAGAATTGCGGTCATGAACTTGAGTTCTTTACACTTTACCTGTAACAATTTTGATGATAATTTATTTTCTTTTGATTTTAATTTAATTTTATGATTCTATACATATAAGTAATTTGATTGCTTGCAAATCTATTCTTCGGTATTAACATCCTCCCCCGCGTTGAACGGCTTTCAACTGGCTTCATCTTCAACGTTGATCACAAATTGTGAGGTCTGCAATGTCCGTGGCATCGGGACTGGTATGCTTGAGTTGGATTTTGCACCCCTTTTCCATTTGGTGTAGATAAGGAGGGCTGCTACGACTATACCTACTGCAAGAGAAGAGTAGCCTAACGTGAATTGGTGGATGTCAATTTAATGTATCTGGTTTGGTAATATCCCTTCATTCCTGATTTCTTGGAGACTTCTCTCTAACTCTTGGAATTTCTTCGCATGGTCGATAGCTTGCGATTTGAGGTGTTGTATCAGTGGAAGGTGTTCCGGCTTCACAAAGTCCGTGGTGTTGGTTGTTGGTCTGTTGGTGTGAATGATAATCTCGTGGACTGTGGATAAACATTATGAGCTCGTACTGTTAGGAATTCTTGTTTTATTTCGCAATCTCTTTGCATTTTCAAAATCCCGACTTCTACTGATTTCTAAACCATGGTAGTTTCACAAACGACATTTATAATGGTGGGTGTTCTTACGGAGTATATCCACTGATTGGGATTATATAGTTGAATCCACTTGGGTAATTTCTCTGCATTTGTGATCTCGCAACTTTCTGCAAGAGGTGAGCGAGTTATAAGATTGAACTCACACGTGCTGATGTTTGCTACTCTTCGATAAAGTGGATGTCTGCTTACAGATGTGGTCAGTTTCATCTATGGTCATACATGTTCCGAACTCTTGCTCGTTGAGTGGATAATATTGATCTCTGTGAAGATTTATAACTAAGAACTCAGCTGATGGTCTTATGGCCATAAATGTATTGTTGACCAGTACTAGGACCGGAATGATGTGGAATAATTCGAACTCCTCGAAGGCAAATAGCGGTAATCTTATTCGAAAAATTACATATTTGGTTGTTGCGCGACGCTCCACTTTCATTAGATTATAGAGGTGCAAGATGTTATTTTGTTTCAAGGGTATGCGGAGGTTGGATGGCAAATGATCCTTGATTATCATCAACTCTTTATTTAATTGACTTGGAGTTAGTAGTTGTGGGTTGAATTTTCCGTGATGGGTGTCTATCAGAACCTCTAAGATTGACTCTTGTGTACGTTGATAGTTTAGTGATATTAATGTTGCTTCAATTGCTGACGTTGAAAATAGTTGTGCCAAATTCTGTTGTTGGAAGACGTCAGTGAAGTTGTTGATCTCATCCACTATTTCATTGAATTGTTTGTTAACTTCTCTAAGTTGATTGTAAAATGCCTCCTCGTCATGTTTTAATACATTTATAGTGGAGTCCACTATGGTGGTTTGATTTTTGATCAACTCAAGCAGATGAGTTTCATTTCCCTTTATGTTGTCAATTGTTGATGATAGTTTCTCTGCATAGTCGGAATCGAGAACACCGAATAATGCACTAGCAACGCTTCCCACGATATTTAGTGGAGCTCGTTTCCCTCGCTTCAATTAGTTTATGGGGAGTAAAAGCTCGTTGCCATTAGAGAGTTGTCCCTTGAGTCGCATCAATTGTTTCAGTAAACTATTACACCGAGACTTATCAGTCAGTGAATTGCATATCTTTTCTAGTTGGTAAATGCTCCTATTAATAGCTGTAAATTCCTTCCGAAAATTTTCCAAGTCGTAATAAACAACTAGGTTCCATTCGTTAGAGGTGAGATGAACAGACCCT
The DNA here is from genome assembly GCA_963930735.1 of Dioctria linearis. Lineage (NCBI taxonomy): Eukaryota > Metazoa > Arthropoda > Insecta > Diptera > Asilidae > Dioctria > Dioctria linearis. The sequence continues at coordinate 98,192,254 of OZ005741.1, forward strand.
AGGCTCTCAAAGTGTATGCCAGGCTGTGAATCAAAGGGAGTGAGTTCGATCAAAGGCGTTCCGATCACTGGCATGATTAAGCATGTAAGAAGCATCAGGCTTAAGCCTGGACGTGAGGAGAGCCTTGTCCGTTTAGGTTTTGGCTCGGATTCAGTAGTCTCCAGGTCCTCAGTTATGTTGTTGCTGTGCGTACTCGAGCTCTCCTCTTCGATGTTCATGGGTAGCGGAGCCAATTTATGAACCGGTCTTCTGAAGATGCCTAAAACCGTTTTAACGTCAGCAACACGAACTAAACCATCGTCGCCCTTTATTGCATTTGTTATTCTTCCAAGTTGCCATTTTAAAGGAGGTAAATTGTCTTCCTTGATTAAAACTATCATCCCTGGGTGAGCATTCCTTCCCTGTTGTTTCCACTTGTGCCTATGTTGCAGCTCGCTTAAATATTCGTTTGACCAGCGACGCCAAAACTCTTGTCTAATGTGAGCTACCAGTTTCCACCGCTTTATAAGGCTGATGGGTTGAGGACTTGCCTGGGGGTCGACAATTGCTGTAAGTGGCTCACCAATTAGGAAATGGCCTGGAGTTAGAGCCGCAAGATCATTTGGATCTGATGATAATGGCGCAATTGGCCTTGAGTTTAAAATTACTTCGATTTCGGCTGTGATTGTTGATAGTTCTTCATATGTCAAGGAGGCAGACGCTACGGATCTTTTTAGAAAGGATTTGGCTGACTTCACTGCTGCCTCCCACAATCGACCAAAATGGGGGCACGTGGAGGTATGAACTTGAAGTTAATTCCCTTTGATTGGCCTAATTCGATGATCTTCAATTGGCTGTTTACACCAACAAAGTTTGTTGCGTTATCACAGCTCAAATCTTGACAGTGTTCGCGTCTAGCAATAAATCGTTTGAGGGAACCAAGGAAACTTTCAGTAGAGAGGTCGCTGACTATTTCGGGATGTAGTGCCTTGGTCGCAAAACAGCAGAATACTGCTATGTATGACTTTTGAGGATGTTTTCCTCTTATTTTATAATGCGTATAAATTAGTCCGCAAACGTCAACCCCTGAGTTTATGAAGGGTCTTGCAGGTTGTACTCTTGTTGGTGGCAAATTTCCCATGAACTGGGTCATCAGCTTTGGCTTGGCCTTGATGCAGCGAATACACTGTTGCACTATTGATCTGGCAGTAGTCTTTCCCTTTATGGGTCAAAACCTTTGCCTTGTTGTTACGAGCAGCGCCTGAGGTCCAATTTGGAGATTTCTGAGGTGAATGTCTGTCATCAGGAGCTTCGTTAATTGCTGCTCATATGGTAGAAGTGCAGGATGTTTTGCTTCATACGATATATTTGCGTTTTCTAATCTACCGCCAACTCTAATGATATCTCTTTCATCAAGAAAGGTGCGAGACTACTTAAAGAGCTGGTGACATCAATACGCTTAGTTGTCTGCAACTGATTTAAGTCTCTCTTGATGCCATCTTGCTGGGTTTGGGATAAAATTAACAATAGGGCTTCATTTAATTCTTCAGTAGTCAAGATACTAGCCTGAGTCCCTTCACGCCGTTTCATTAATCGTGTAAATTTCACAAAGTATACGACTATTCTCTGCAACCGTTTAAATGAGTTGTTGGTCTTTATGTCCATAATCCATGACAGTTGTAGTGCAGACGTGCCTAGAGCTACTTTAGGTTTCCTTTTCTCTAAATCTGTAGGCTGTTTGCTCCAGCTTTTGTTGTGACTCAGGTGCCCAATGCCCCGAATAACAACCATAAGGTCAATGCACCAATATATTGCACTATGCGATATATCGATGCATTGCAAAGTTGACCCTGAAAATTAATTTTAATTTAATTCATTCAAAATTCAATTTAAAATTTCGTTTAAAATTTAAGATGCATTTAAAAATGCATTTCCATGTCATGACAAAATGCAATTTAGCATAAATTGCATTTTGTTATCAGGCAGGCAGACCATTCTCACGAAATGCACTGCATACTTACCTACGTACACAAGTGCATATCGGATTACAGTTTTGCATTGATGCATATAGCTCGCATCAAAGAACTTTTGCATTTTCTCACGTACGTTTTTTCAACGTCGTGAGAAAACAAAAAAAAGAAAGAAGAGCTTTTATAGTAATCATGGGTACCTGGGTGCAATTCGCCCAAACCTCGGGGAGCTCGTTTTTTCAACCCGTCGAAGTAACAAGCAGTAGAAATATTCGGAATTCAAATAAAAATTAGTATATTATTGAAAGTGAGAAATATTAGGAACTAAAGTAAAGATTAGTATATTATTGAAGGTGTAATGGAATTGAATATATACACATTCATATATATATATGTATACATACCTATTATATTATCGGAAGTGTAAACCGAAAATCAATAGATTACATTTTGCTGGAGTGAGATGAAAAAGAAATAAAAGTGAGACAGAAATGAAATTGAAATTAAAAAGAAACGAAATGTGCTAAGAAGTTAAACTAATAATTGTACTTGTTTCAATAAAAATATATACAGATATTTAAACGAAAAAATATCGAAGATACAAAATAAGTGCTTTTATTCTTGAATTGGCGACCGTTCTCTCCTTTGGAGCATTGCGCGGTGTTTGTGACATAACATTTGGACTAAAATTATCAAGGTTGAGTGCTCTCCTGTCCGAGCACGGCATTCAAAATACAACATATTGGTGGCAGCGGTAACCGTTAAAAATTTAAAATCAGTGCTTTTCTGAAAAAAGGGAGGAAATAGTAATACAATTTTTCAAAAAAAATAAATAATAAAAACAGTGACAATAAAAATAAAAACAAAATAAACAAAACAACAAGTAATAAATTAAAAAAAAAAACAAAAGAAAAATTTTTTTTAGCCTGGGTACCCGGGCTACTTAGAGGAAATTAAGTTTAGAGTGCCATAGTGCTCCACCGTGGGACCCAAGGAGGCTTCATCCCTTCCTCACTGAGACGTACCCAGACGGAAGGAAGTCCCCTCTCACTCAGACAGAAAATCATCGTAACCTTATAGTCGTCATACTCATCCAACACCTACACACAACATACTACAACAACTTCTTCTTTAACTCAACTCTAAATCTCCTAGAAGGCGTCGCCCCGGACGCGCGACGTATTGACATCAACTTCAACAAAACAGATACTAACAGCTATACCAATACCTCTGGATAAAATAAAAGGTAGAAAAAAAAATAGTCAAGTCATTTTATATACTTGCAGAGACACATTATTTTTATAATCGATTCATTTTGTGTTTGAAATCAAAATATTTTTATGCTCGATTCTTTTTATATGCAGAGACAAATTATTTTCACTATTCATTTACACAAACATAACGACATAGTGCAATCAGCGTACTTTTTTTTGTAAGTGATGTTTTCTTTACTCTAGGAGATCGTACAAAATCCTAGCTTAAAATCTTTTTTTTTAAATATATATAATTCCAACTTATCCTACTATCACCTTCCACCCTTCCGCGAAGCGACCTCTGCGGTAAGACCTCGTGAGCTTGCTGGTCAGAGGACTTCGAAAATCAACAATCACTCTCCTGTGATAGAACTTGGAAAGGCTGTCGTTCAGCGGAGAAATTTTGATTGGAGGGAGGAATCGTGAAAAAAAGAAATTTTTTTTTCAGCATCCCCGTTCCAGAATTTCCTATTCTAATATAAAATTCTTTTTTTTGTGTGCTACCAAATCAATCCCAAATTTTTATTTTTTCCTCTTAATTAACAGAAGTATTTACTTGCAACCAACATAACTCTTTATATTGACGTTGGGAGTCCTAATAAATTAATTTTTAAAATCAAAACTTTAAATCAACCTGCTGCCTGGCAGCTGCAATATGTATAGATCACTACAATAATTAATAATCAAGTGATCTTAGTTTAGTGTCGTTTCTCCTTCACCTCAATTTTTTAAACCCTACAAAAATTTTAACATTTAATTCAAAAAACATTTTTTTTATTAACCTAATTCTTATTTCCCTATTGATTTATGATTTTGTTGCTGCTATTCTCGTTTTATACACTTACCGCTCTTACAAAAAACAACGGACCTAAAAATATACATACCTAACTTCTCCCAATCTTAATAAAACTTTTTTGCTCCTCAACCCACATATAAATTTTCCACGTCTTCTATATTTTTCTAAACTTAAACAAATTCACCCCGATCTGAATACTACTCGAATCAAACATGACTGAAGAAAACATATCTTTTGACGAGCTTTGCTTGTCACAAATGCAAAAAAAAAACAAAGAAATCAGAAAAATATTACAGGAATACCACAGTACTAACAAAAAATACAGAACTCCAGAATTAGTTTCCGAAAAGATCAAAAAATTAGAAGAGTACTGGACAGACTTTGAAGAAACAGAATCCATTATCCAAAGACATAAAGATTTCGACGAAACTCATGAATATTTTAAACAATCATGCTCTGATAAGACAGAGGATTGGTACAACCTAATCAAAGCAACACTGTCTGATAGATTGAAATCAATTTCTAGCCATGAGGATAACGAAAACAACCCATTTTATTTCCCTGCTCCCAAAATTTCACAAAAGAGTACCAATTCTGAAGCTATGCAGGAATGTGGAGACAAGGATCAGTCTAATGCAATACGATTTAGACTGCAAGAAGATAGACAAAAATCTATAACACATATTATCCAGTCTATCAATCTTAATTCACTTTCAACTGCAAGCCGGACATACTTAACGCAAAAACTAAATTCGTTGCATGAGTATTGGGATGATTTCAAAACAACTCATACTGAAATAATTTCAAAGGCTGGCCCTAAGGACAAAGGCAGCGATTACTTCACGAAAAATGTCTATATAAATATGGAAATATCATATTCAGATACTATAATTGCACTTCAGGAACAGCTAGATTCACGATTTCAAGAGTAATCAAATACTACAAATGATTTAACAAATCATCACCATAATGCCTCTTTTAGAGAACAGTCGCATTTCTCCTTATCAGACGCAAGGTCATTAATCCCACATTTTAGTGGAAATTCTAAGGATTTCCAGAAATTTATTTCAAGTTGCGATGACATGTACGCAACAGCATCGACGGTGAGCGAAAAACACTCCCTCCTTAGCTTAATAAGGACTAAATTATCTGCAGAGGCGTATGATGTATATAGAAATACTATCAAATATCAGATTGGTCTGAATTAAAATCTCTGTTAACTCAATCCTTCGAAATCAAAACCTCTAGATCCACCCTACAGTCTCAATTAAATAATTCAAGACAAAGTAGAGAGGAAAGTGTAAAAGACTTTCTTCAAAGATTAAATACAACACTGTCCAAGCTAAATGAAGCAACACATTCGTATACAACGGACAAGGTGCTCCTACGGTCTTTGTTAAAAGATAATGAGTGTCAGGCTGTGAGAGCAATTGAAGATGGATTATCCAATCCACAATTACAGACCTTGGCTAAGGTACATTCCGATAAATCCTTCTCTGCACTAAAATCACATATTCTAGATCACTCATTACGTATGGAACAGAAGCAACCCAACTTTGAAACATATAACAAGGTAAATCAAAATTCCTTTCAAAGTATAAATAACAACCTACGTTGCTTCAAATGTAATAGACTAGGGCATGCTGCTTCAAAATGCCCAGTCATACAACGACCTATGGAAAATTTCTCACACCATCCAAAGGACACATTCACAATTACAACGTCCTCCAGATTTTAAGAATGCTACATCTCCGTCACAGGTCCCTAGTTGTCGATATTGCCATCGGATGGGCCATTCTATTAAAGAATGCAGGACAAGAGCTGCAAATAATTCCCGATTTAACGACAATCAAGGAAATCGAAATAATTTCCAAAAAGTAAACACAGCTCCGCAAACAAGCACGGCTGATATAGACAGCCACAAAACAGGAACTGGCAGCAACCAGTAATCCGAGAACGTCGAACGTCACCGCCGAGATATAATAATGCCAATATCTCTGCAAGATGACCTTCTCCAAATAGGAAGAATAATCGAACTTCATCGGCATCCAGGCAGGGAAACTGGATGCAGCGGGGGGGTCGTTTTCGGCAACCCCTCGCAGATAGAAACAACGGCGCAAGTTCATCGCAATCCCGAGACAATATCGACGAAAAACTAAACAGCAAAAAATTAATTCGTATCCCCGTCCAAATTAATAAAAATTCACTAACGCTTTCTTTGCCTGTTGATATATGCTGTGCTCCAAAACTTACCTTTTTGATTGATACTAGAGCAGAGATCAGCTTAATTAAACTCCATCCATTAAAGCCAGATAGCATCTGCTGTCTGCAATATAAACACATTATTCACAGAGTCCACTTCTACGGAAGGGCTCATCTTTGCTAAGTTGAATTTAGAATCTTCGAATAATAATAACTCCATCCTAGAACACCCATTTCAAATTGTGGGAAATAACTGCATCCTCTCATACGATGGCCCGCTTGGTCATGACTTTCTATCTCGATACAATGCTAGCATCAATTATAAAAATAAACTTATTTCTCTAGAAATTAATGATTCAAATGAATTTTATCCATATGAGGATTACTATTCAAATTATCCATATGTTTATTTGAAAAGCGAAGACCCAGAAAAGAGGTCTCAAACAAAAAGCCTATTATATACGGAGATAACATTCTCCGATATTAATACTAATAAAAATCTATCTCCATCTATAGCCAGAAAAAAGGCTGAATTAAATAAAAATATATCTCCACCAAATGCTTCACAAGAAGTGGATCCTAAGGTTTTTTTAAATGAAAAACTGCCTCCATCAGTAGTTCCAAGTAAAGTGGAACCAACATACAAAGGAAATCTATCTCCATCGACAGCTTCACAAGAGATGAAGCACAAAGGTAAAAGTATATCTCCATCTACAGCCGCACAAAAGGCTAAATATAATAAAATTCTATCCCCTTCATCAACAAATTCACAAAAAGTGAATTCCAGAAATAAATCAGAAGAAAAGTCAAAGAATTTCAATAAAGTTTTATCTCCTTCAAATTCTATCGAGTCGGAATCATCGAATAACTCCTTCCAAATTCCACAACAGTTGGAATCATATCTCCTTCCTACCAATCATCCGAAAGAATCGGATCACTTAAAAAAAGTCAAAATTCCGGCTCGATCAGAATTCATCATTGAAATTCAAACTCCTTCTATTCAAAGTCAATCGGTCTGTTTCAAGAAGGAAATAAGGCCAGGTTTGTTTCTTGGAAATTCGATAGTCGAACCAGTCAACGGTATGGCAAAAGTCCTAATCCTCAACACAAATGAGGAGGACGCCGATCTGGCACCTTACGAGGTGAACCCAGTTTACCAAGCCTTGGACGACCTTGTGGTCATCTCCACAGACTCTGACAGAGATCCAATTAAGGGCAGAATAAATAAACTGCAAAGCCTTATCAAATTGGATCACTGTAATTCAGAGGAATCTGCGAGTGTTCGCAATATCTGTAGGGAATTCAACGATCTCTTCTTCATAGAAGGGGATTTCCTTTCATATATAGATGCGATTACCCACAAAATCGAGACCCTCCAGGACAAACCGCCCATCTATACCAAGCCGAACTGAGATAAATAGGCAAATACAAGAAATGCTTCAGTCAGACATCATCAGACCTTCACATAGTCCCTGGAATTCTCCACTTCTCCTGCTTCCCAAAAAACCAGATGAGAATGGAAACAAAAAGTGGCGAGTAGTGGTAGACTTTCGTCGTATTAACGACATTACTATTAGCGATGCGTACCCACTGCCTAATATCACTGATATATTAGACCAGTTGGGGAAGTCGAAATATTTTACCACACTCGACTTAGCCAGTGGATTCCACCAGATAAAAATGGACTCGAAGGACAGGGAGAAAACTGGCCACTACGAATACAATCGTATGCCATTTGGTTTAAAAGGAGCCCCTGCTACTTTTCAACGAGCCATGAATAATGTCTTATCTGGCCTTCAAGGTATTTATTGCTTCGTATACATGGACAATATTGTAGTCCATGGATACAATCATAGAGATCACAACACTAGACTCACAGCAGTATTTAGCCGCCTTCGTGATTTCAACCTCAAACTTCAACCCGACAAGTGCCATTTCTTAAGGAAAGAAATTATGTATTTAGGGCACATAATTACAGAAAATGGAGTCAAACCAGACCCTGCGAAGATTAAGTCAGTTCAGTCCTATCCCAGACCGAAAAAGGAAAAAGATATTAAAACTTTCCTTGGTTTCGTCGGCTACTATCGCCGCTTCATTCCAAATTTTTCGAAGATAGCCAAACCACTCACAAATCTTTTGAAAAAAGATACGCCTTTTAAGTTCGACGCAATCTGCGACGAGGCATTTTGCGAATTACGCAATAAACTTATTTCAGCACCAATTCTATCATATCCCGATTTTGACAAAGAATTTTTTGTCACCTCCGATGCCAGTGACTACGTCATCGGAGCAGTTCTTTCTCAAGTTGATGATCAAGGAGATCATCCAATCCATGGATACAATCATAGAGATCACAACACTAGACTCACAGCAGTATTTAGCCGCCTTCGTGATTTCAACCTCAAACTTCAACCCGACAAGTGCCATTTCTTAAGGAAAGAAATTATGTATTTAGGGCACATAATTACAGAAAATGGAGTCAAACCAGACCCTGCGAAGATTAAGTCAGTTCAGTCCTATCCCAGACCGAAAAAGGAAAAAGATATTAAAACTTTCCTTGGTTTCATCGGCTACTATCGCCGCTTCATTCCAAATTTTTCGAAGATAGCCAAACCACTCACAAATCTTTTGAAAAAAGATAGGCCTTTTAAGTTCGACGCAATCTGCGACGAGGCATTTTGCGAATTACGCAATAAACTTATTTCAGCACCAATTCTATCATATCCCGATTTTGACAAAAAAATTTTTGTCACCTCCGATGCCAGTGACAACGTCATCGGAGCAGTTCTTTCTCAAGTTGATGGTCAAGGAGATCATCCAATCGCCTATGTGAGTCGAGTTCTCAATGGTGCAGAGACTCGTTACTCAACAATAGAAAAGGAGCTCTTAGCTATCGTTTTCGCAGTTGAGCAATTCAGACCATACGTTTATGGCTGACAGTTTGCAATTATAACTGACTATAAACCATTAGTATGGCTCATGAATCTGAAAGATCACTCCTCAAGACTGATGAGATGGAGGATACGTCTTGAGGAATATGACTACAAAATAGTCCATAAATTAGGTAAGCTCAACACAAATGCAGACGCTCTCAGTAGAGCTATTCCAGATAGTAGCGAATATTTCGCAGAACCTACCACCTGCGTAAATGTGGTAACAAGGAATCAAGCTAGAGCTCAGGAAAATCTGAACATTCCGCTCCATCGTCATCAAACAATTCCTCAGTCATAATAACTGAGACCAATTTTCCTCTTTTACTGACTAAAAATGTGAATCCTAAATTCTTCATCTTGCCAATGCAAGATACAGAGCTTGAAAGAGTGTTGGCTTCGAAACTAAAGCTTTCAGATAAATCTCCACTTCTAGCAAATGAACTGAACTTCTTCACAAAAAAGGACTCCAAAATAATCATATCAAAAATTAATTTACCTTGTCGATCCCAAAGAGACAGATGAGACCTCGAAAAGATTTTAACTGAAATCTGCTCATACACAGAAGCAAATCAGTTAAAACAAATAAATATCTCTTTCCCTATATTAGATCCACAGAATCTAATAATTATTAAAAACGCTTTTACCCAAATCTTCGCTACTAAACAAATAAACATAAAGCTCCATCAAGATGCAATAAAATATTTATCTGATAAAGATGGCATCGAACAAGTTTTGAAGGATTTTCATTCATTACCGACGGGACGCCATCAAGGTGTTTAAAAGAATCAAAAAGCAATTCTACTGGCCTGGCATGTCAGACGACATCGTAAAGCATGTAAGGAAATGTAAACTTCGTCAGGTAAACAAAGTATCCAGAAATCCAAAAATTCCAATGAAAATCTCGAGCATTAGCTCCAAACCTTTCGAAAGAGTGTACGTAGACGTTGTAGGACCTCTCCCAATTTCTCATTCTGGGAACAAATACATCCTTACATTCCAAGACGACCTTTCAAAATTTTCTGAGGCCATTCCCATAGTCAACACCGAGTCTAAGACATTAGCGGAAGCCTTCACGACAACAATAGATTGTCGACATGGTATTCCAGAAAGTATCGTCACAGATCAGCGTTCTAACCTAACCTAGGTATCTAAATTGCTGAGAATTAAAAGGCTCAAAACTACTCCATATCACCCTCAAACGAATGGTTTGGAGAGAAGCCACAGAACCTTAGCAGAATATCTCCGATCTTATGTAGCAAAGATCCACAAGACTGGGATACATGGATTCCTTATGCCATGTTTGTATACAATACTACCCCTCATTCGAGTACTAATTATACTCCTCGCGAACTCCTTTACGGATTCCCAGCCGAAATTCCAAACAATTTGAAATCTTCTCCAACCGTTTGCTATAATTACGACAATTATGCAAACGAGTTAAAAGCGCGTCTACAGCATAGCTTGAAAATAGCTAAAGACATAGCCATGGCAAACAAAGTAAGATCAAAATTGCAATACGATAAAAGCTCCGTCCAAAAATCTTTTATGGTAGGCGATAAAGTCCTACTTAAAAGCAGAGTATGAGATAACAAGTTCTCACCACTATGGTCAGGTCCGTATGAGATCATGGAGATAAGTTCCCCTGAAAATTCCACCATAAAAATTAATAATAAAAACAAAAGAGTCCATAACAATGACCTAAAACTGTTCTCAGAGTAAAAACTTCAATATCTTCAAATATCATTGAGAGATATTAACATAGTGTCATCTTCCAGGTTTCCAAAATGATGCATATAGCATTCATTCTAATTTTCATCCCCTTAATCTACGGCTCAGGAATAGAGGTAAAGCAGCTAAATGCTACTGCAGGCATTTATTTTGAGGAAATTGGCAGAGCCAATTTCTACACCAACGAGTGGAAATTAGTGACATTCTACGACCTGGAAAATTTTAAAACAGAATTCAACAACATCCAGTTCATAGCCCAACAAATTACAGCGACCTGCCGGAAACTGGACAAACACTCAGCCTTGAGCCACACTTGTAACGGTACGTTGTTACAAATCAATCTTATATTAGCAAACATAGAGTAGAAGAATATGTTACTTGTGACCCAAAATAGAAAACAAAGAGCACTTTTCGGCACATTGGACGAAGATGATGCCAAGCTATATGATGAACAAATCCGAAATCTCACCCTTAACCAAAACTCCCTCCTATCACTTATGAAAAGCCAAACTGCGATAGTCGAAGCAACCGCAAATGTTTTCAACAAAACTAAAGCCGCAATTGAAAAGGATTTCATGGTTATGCATAAAAAGTTAATTTCAATACAGATAGCTACATCATTAATGGAAAACACAACATTGGATAACAAAATATCCATTGAAATTGAATCACTTATTTCCCTGGTTTCGTTAATGGCATTCAGATACAAAAATACCCAGTCGGAATTAATAGATCTCTTAACAGATTCAAGGCATGGACAATTTCATCCTACACTCACTTCCCCTAGACAAATTGAAGAACTCTTATTGAACATCAGACAGGAATTGCCAAATTCAATGATGCTTCCCATAAATTCTAGAGACAATATTTTATCACAATTTTACAAATTGAGTACAATAGAAGCGAATATTTTCAATAATAAAATAATTATCGAGCTCCGAATTCCACTTCCATTCAAGGAACCATACTAATTATTCAAAGTAATGCCATTACCCACACTCCTTAACGGATCATTCGTATATATCGAACCAGCAAAGGAATATATACTAATAGACTACTATCGTGAGCACTATGTTGAACTAGCACTACATGATATCCATAATTGCGCAACGTTGGATCATAAGCATTTGTATTGCAGAATATCATCACCGATCCTTAACGCAAATACAAAAACAAACCAATGCGAAGTAAATCTGATAAAACAGGAACCAATTAGATCAAAATGTAAAATCCTAACATTAGAACAAGATTATTATTGGGAGCAATTATCGCAGCAGAACGCTTGGATTTTCTCCCTGAAAGGATCCCTCCACATAGACATTATTTGTGAAGATTCCATTAATTCACAAACCCTGCATGGAATAGGAACAATGCACATCAATACCGGTTGTTATGTTCGCAGCAAGGAATTCATCCTGCACGGACATAACGTAAAAATCTCCAAATTCAATTCCCATTTTATCCCAACGAAAAACATTTCCAATATAATATGGAATATGACGTCTTCTCCCATGGAAACATTTATAGAAACAAATCCCTTAAATATTACAACAAACACGGATCTAGAGAAACTTTTCGAATCCATTCGTTTCCAAAAAAATCAAGAATTAATTCATTTAAATCCAATAAATAATCATCATATTCACCACTATGCGATATCATATGTGACTATTGTCTTAATCATCTCTGTTGCCTGCGTATATATGTATATTAAATACAAACCAAAAGTGCGTGAACCGAAAGAAATACTTTCTGCACACGAATTAGAAGAGGTGCCTACCCCGGCACCAAGAAGAGAAGGATTTAAAATAACCCCTGCTCCCACCAGAAAAAAGACAGAAAATTTGTAACATATTTTAAATATATACTATCATTATATATGCGTATGGACTCATGTTTCCAATCCAAAATTCTAAAAATACACAAACTTCAACATAACAATATAGATGAAGCACAGAGGTCCACCTCCATTAGACCAAAACATTAATAGACTCCCACAAAAATAGATTACAGCACAACAGTAAACAACATAACAGTGTGTACACTCATTACAAGCAACAAAATATCAAAAAAAAAAAAAAACAGTAACTGAAATGAAAAAAAGGGGGCCAGGTAACGAGAAAACACCAGCAAAACAAATCAAAAACGGCCAGAAGGTTGAAAGAAAGGAAATCAAATAATAACACGATTCGGTTTTATGTTAAGATTTTTATTTATTTATTTATTTTTTTTCTCGTTGTTTTCACTCCGTACAGGGATACATATATACTTATATATATAAATTATAGGCTAGGGAAATATAATAAAAAGGATAAAAAAAGAAAAGACGAAATATGATTCTGGCAGCTACTCAGTGTCCGACCCATCAAGGGGAAATGGTTGTCTCTGTCACCCAGTTTGAAGAATCGGTAAGACCTCCCAATAAGTACCAGGTTGGCCCCTGAAAGAAAAAAGAAGGGAAAGTAACTATTATACCAAATAACAATCAAAATTTAAGCTTACCTAGCGCTGACAATGACATGGCATACTGAGGCCACAGCGCGAAATCAAAGGGGTAGTACCGCCCCGCGCGGGGCTCAGCCCGCCCAACAGTAAGGCTGTCCCTCCCGGGACAGCGGAAGGTAATCCTAATAGGGCCCCTCCAACGGGCCCAAACAAAATCCACATAGACCCCACTAATAAGTACTATGTACTCGGCTGGAGCCTGATAAGGTTAATTACTTAAGAACACCACAAAAATCATTTTGCGACTGACCGAACTACAAATTGCCAGTCATCCAAAGCATCGAAAAAATTGCATCCAAAACAATCTGTACTTAAACAAATCACTGAAAAAAAAAACAAAGCTCGCAAATCTGCGAACAAGATTACACACACCATCCTTATCGCGAAATTTAGTTCATTTTTTTTTTTGATCGTCTCTTCTCGGACTGCCGTCATACTTTCGGGCTAGATAAGATATTTATCGACACACGACTACCACTCGATCAATGCTTGCTATATTTCTTCCCGTTTTTTTCTCTCTTCCCTTTCCCTTCTTCCCTCCATTACCCTCCTCTTCCGTGCTGTTATATATTTTTATAACTTATTACGTACCTCTGGACTTGCTGAGTGTAATAAATATACAAAACACTTTTTTGCTTTTTTTTTCTTAAATCAGAACATAAACTTTATTTACTTTAATACCCGGAATTAAACATTAACTTGCTTACTTTAATAGTCGAAATTTAATGGTCGAAACTAGAACTTAAACTTATTTATTCTTTTTCCTAAATTAGCTCACAAACTTCTTATAACTTTTATTTTTTCTTTTCCGCCTAAACTTTCGCTCGCGAACCACTTTTTTCACCGATTAATTTTTGTTTTTGTTTTTCGAAAACCGAAACCGCCGAGCCGTGCCATGCCAAAAAATGAAAACCAACTCAACTCTTGATCACAGTCGTCGTGCTCAAGAGCCGTTGTTCAGGATAGAAAATGCTAAATTGCATTTTCTTATCCTGAGAAAATTCTACTTTTTTAATTCTGGACTTGTTCAAACATGTCCAGAATTATTCGTGTTGAACGATGGCTTCAAAACTACACTTTTTAAAACATCAGCCACCGTCCCGTCGTTTGACATCGCGGCGCGCATATACATACAATGCATTTGTGTGGCGTGCGTTTCTTATTACGAAAGTTTTTATCGTAATATGTATGTACGTATTGTACATACATACTGAATTTTCGCGGCAAATCGTACTGAGGGTACGATTTGCTTTTTGATTTATTTTTTAATTAAATTGTTGAAATGACAAATTTTTTAAGCAAAACGACTTGGGATGTAAAATGAAACTTTTGTTTTTCCCAAGTCGTTTTATGGGAATAAAATGTATGGTATGTGAGGAAAATTGCTGATGCAATTTTCTTCACCCATTTAAGAGATAAGCTAACCATGTTTTAAGCATGATTAGCTTATGTGAAAATTTATTGAATATAATTTTTATGTTTTGCCCTTTTTCAGGTTTATATGAAAATTTAATTTATTTTAGGTATATAACAATCTGAATATAATTGTTATTTTCTGCCCTTTTTCAGGTTTATGTGTAAAATAAATAAAATTTAAATTTATTTTAGGTATATAACAATTCTTCCCCCTGAGAAAAGGAGAATTATTCTTTGAAGAGGAATAATTCTCAGGGGAAATAGTTGTTGGTGCATTTTTGGCGGGCGGTTCTTGGTTGGCTTTCGGTTGAGTGTTTCCATCTTTTTGTTTTGTTATATATAATTTTTGTGTCTGTTGCACAATTACGTTATTCTAGTTTTAGTTTTGTATAATAAATATTTTACTTATTCTATTTCCTAATTTCTATGGTCCTTATGACTTTATCTTAGTGTCTGCTAAAAATAGAGAATAAGAAATTTTCTGTTTTTAGTGCATTTCTTATCGATCATTTTATACAAGAATTTCTTTGCTCTGGCACCAATTGTTTAGTAAAAAAAAAATCTGTTTGATAAGGAAAAATATCATTTCATTTGGTCTGGCTTTTGTGCTCGTAATTTAATATCTCGTGCCGCTGATAAGCGAACGAAAAGACACGGACTTATTTTTCTACCGTAGAGAGAGCGTTTGCACATTGCAATTGTTTTTTTTTGTTTTTTTTAAGGGTCGGTGTGAGATATTGAAATGCATCTTGCATCGGCTTGGAAAGACAAAAGGAAAAAAAAGGTTTGAGATCTGTGTTTTTGTAGCTACATACATAATGCACAAAATGCAACTTGTGTGATATGGAGCTTATTTTGTGTGCTTTAAAGGATGAAAGAAAAAACTACTTTTGCTACTGCGGTTGCGTGGGATTCTCCGAGATAAGGACACAACACATACTAGGTGCATCTTAGCTAATTTTTTCCAACGTTTGCTGTTTTGCCCTTTAAATTGGGTCGCGCGACCGGAGTAATTTATAGTTTCATCATGCAATTTGGAGAGGTGTTAAGTTCGCGTGCTCCGTACGTTTGTTAAGGTCCCACAGGGTGATCAGCATATCTGTGCAGAGTGTGGCCCCCCGATGGCGGGGCTTAATCCGTATTCTGCTGCGGAGAGAAGGGCGCCCAGATATGTGTATTTGGTCTGCTCCAGCCGAGGTGGATAGTTTCCACAGGGTGGAGCTATGTTTGTCTTGCCATGGCGGGGCCTCTTGCATAGCTTTGGGTAAGTTTTGATTATTATTTTTCTGAAAAACGACTATTTTTCTTTATTCTCTTTTGTCTTTTTCTTTTTAGGGGCGACGATGGCTCTATCCGGGGAGGTCGGCTGGTGTTGCTGGCGACGTGCAGGGCGCATCCACTGTACATGGCGCATGAGGACGACGTTGCAGCTTTGGGCACCTCCACCCCTGTGGCCGGCTGGGGTCCTCCGGTAGCAGCATCAAGTCCTTTTCTCGAGGAGAATTGGGACGACCCTGCCCATGACGACCTGAATGCGTCAGACGTGGAGTCGGGCGCGGATTGGGACCTCCCAGATGAAGGGTCTGGTTCTGCCCAGGAGAATTGGGATCTTCCCGGTGATGTTTCTGGTCCCGCCCAGGATTAAGCCGAGGACGCTCCCCCGCCTCATGGTAACTTATTTTCACTTTTTATTTGGACCTCATTTTCTAATTACCTTTTTTTTGTTTCTTTTAGAATTTGGGTGTTACTTAGCTTCCCGCACCACCATAGTTTTTAAATTTTTCTCCTTGACTTTTTGTAATTCACTTTAGCCTTTTTTTTCAAAACTTTGTACGTTTTATTTTATCAAAATTTTAGTTTTACTTTTATTCTCCCTTTTTGTATTTCTTAAAAAAAAAATAAAAAAAATTCTTGGCTAAATGGCGAGATATCGTTTTTCATTTAAAAAAAAAATTTTTTTTTTGTGTTCTCCCTTATAGATTTTAGGTAAAAGGAAAAATGGACTTGACAATTTTTTGGGCTTGATCATCAATTTCTCTATGACGCTGATTCATATTTGGGGTTGGGCAAGTCTAAGTGGTGTTAAGCGGCTTTAAGCTTAACGGGTTATTATTGAGGTCCTTAAAAAAAAATTCTATTGGCCTGTTTTTAGTTGGTTTATACTGACTCTAGGATATCTTATTATTTTGTGTGGAGCCAGAAAAAAAAATTTTCTTTGTTTGGTTTTCCAGGACTGTCGATTCTCGGTGTTCTTAGTGAGTTGAGTCTTTTTGTTGTTTTGTTTTTTTTTTTTTGTTATGATGGTTTCGGTGTTGGTAGATTATAATTATACTAAAGACTAAATATTCACTTACTCTACGTTGCCTAATTATTTCTACGTTGTTTCCTTATTTTACGTCGTTTATTTATTCTAGTTAATGTCTCAAATTCTAGGGAGTTATATTTCGTTTTTCATCTATATTAAGGGTTAGTTAAGAAAGAGTTGTCTAATCTAGGTTTTTTAATTTAATTGTTAGTTCGTTCTAATTTTGTTTTTGTTATTCTAGTTAATGTCTTATTCTATTTTTCTACTAATGTAAGTCGCTATTTACTATTTATAACCTTAAGTCGTTACATTTCTATTTCTGTATTTATGTCTATATTTTACTAATTCGCTAACTATTTCTATGTAATACTTAATGTTACTAAATATTATTTACTTATTACTTTTATTATTATTATTCTATGTAAATAAATTCCGGTTATTTTTTATGTTTTAATTCTATTATCTTATGCCTTTTTTCTTCTATTTATTATCTTAATTTTTTCCTTATTTAGTTTATTTTTACTACTTGGTTATGTCCTATTTGATGTTATCAATTCTATTCTTAAGTAATACTAAACACATATTACTCTTATGTTCTATTAATTTTATGTGGTCGCTTTATCTCTTATTCGCTACTATACTTTTAACTTATTTACTAAAACCAGTGCATTGAAAGGATAGAGTGTTGTGTCAGTAACGAAAGAATGAGACGGGGCCAACCAACGAGTATAGATCTTTTTGATTATACTACTTGTACAGATCTCGCTCTGTGGAGACTTTGAGTACGTTTTAATTTTTCTTGGGGTGTTGCGTAAACCGGTTCCATAAGAACGTTTTCAGATGTGGGCTGTTGTCTGCGCTTAGCAATCCATGCCATGAATGCCGGGACGATATATTTTGCTAATGCCACCACAGATGCAATTAGCAACAAGAGTCCGGTCATTGATAGGGATGTAATTGAGAGTATATGAGGAATCTTGGCCTTTGGTCCAAAGTGAATGTTGTTCACTTTGGTACGGATTTCGTCTAGAGATTTTGTATCTAGGTGGGTACGTTGGTTTGTATCATCTCCTAGGAGTAATGTTGGTTGTTTCTCAAGGTTTTTAGGAGTGGATATCTTGGACATATATTCTGCCAATTCCTCTTGCGTTTCGTTTGTGCCTGGGAAGTAGGTTGGTTGGAAAACTATTAGCGGATGTAGATTTTCTGCTTCGTAATACAGAGTGTTAGACCCTATTTGCAAGGAACATGGTTCGTTGACTGTCATAATTCCTTGTCCTGTGAGACGATGAGTGAGTAACTGTTGAGTATAAGTTATATGTACTATAGTAGTTTCGGTTAAGGAGTACAGCCACGAATTTGGTCTATTGAGTTTAATTATTGTCTCTTGGGGGAATTTGAGCTCTGATGCTACACTGTGGGTGTTCGCCCAGTGGATGGAATAAAAGTTTAATAACACATTCATTTGGTTTTGTAGATGGTGAGTGGTGTATTTAGCTTGCCAACCCACGTATCCTCATCGATTCCCTTTGAATTTTTTTGAAAGATCTCAGGTTTTCTGGCTTCAGCAGCAGAAATTCCTGGGTCTGGATTTGACTTGCCACAGGGGAAAATTCGATATCAGGTATTAATGAGTGGTTTGAATCCACCCGTATGGAAAAACATCTAATCTGTTGGATTTTCATCTTGGGAATATTAAATATGGGAAATTTAATTCGGATAACTAATTTGTCCTGTAAAAAATGTGTCTTAACATCTGCTGTTTGATACAGAACTGCCAAAAAGTCCTGTAGATTGGGACAAGTGGATTGAGATTTGTGATAAATCTCTAGCAAATGGCTTGGGGAAATTAAAAGCGGATGAATTTGATTATTTTTACTGGACGCTATTATGTCCAGTAGAGCTTGTTGTCTAAATTCCAGCTCTATCATTTGTAGTGTCAGACTACAGACGATTTCTTGTCTTATTTGGTGGGCTGTCAATTCGTCTGTTGTATTCCGCAGATTGTTAATCTGGTTGGTTATCTGACGCTGTCGTTCAGACAGTGAGGATAAGGGTTTTTGAATTTGTTCAAACGTGGCTTTTATTACGCTGATCTGTTGCTTTTCCAGATCAGCTAAGGTTTGAGTATTTACCTCTAATTCGCTTAGTCGGCTGTACACCTCTTGCTCGTTTCCGCTATCCATAGTGCCAATGAGAGTGCATCGCAATACCTATCCCATCAAAGATGGATCGGGGCTCGCGTGATTTAGGCACTGCCTCTTTGATGACATCGGTGCGTCTCTTGATGTTTTCCATCAGGGCATGTACATGTTTGGTTTATAGGGTACATAGATCTTGATCAAATGATTTGTTACCACATAATTGATGAACGTAGTGTTCCGCGCGTTCCGCCAGTTTTGTCTATTTGTCCAACTCGCCCAGATCTAACTCAGTGATGACGCTCCAAGTATCGTGGTAAACTGATAGGCTTCCAAGATCCTCAAATAGTACTCCCGCATTATTTAGGGGCGTTATAGATTAAGGTTCCTGCGCGAGGGTTCCTATTGTGATCAGGAACAGTCCGTAGAAAATTATTGACCGCATTGTTATCTAATAGAGGATAGGATAGGATATTAAAATGGGTTCCTTGTTGACTTTGTACCTTACATTCTATTGTTCTTTAATCTAATGTATGTATGTACCTTAACACTACTTAGTTTTTATTCGTCACTAAGCATGTGCCTCCACCAGTACTTTCTTCGAATCCGTTTATAGGTTTTTATCACTCCCTGATGGCCGCCAAATGTTGTATTATCCTCACACCGTGCTCCTATGGAGAGTGCAGGATTCTTTAATTTCCTCTACTTAATGATTTCTGGCACTGTTCACTGAACCTCTTTCCTCGCCAAAATAAAACACTCTTATTGCTGCTTGTATTTTATTGAAAATCCACTGAACTTCTTTATTCACAATTATCAATTCTTGGCACTATATCACTAGTAAAAAAAAACAACAGATCAAAAGTTACAGGAAAAAATTGTCAGAAGTCTAAGATTTTAGATAGACCGCTTTTTGACTTTTTTCGATAACTCTACTCGGCGGCTTTTTGAATCAAACTCCCCGAGGGTCGGCGATACTGCACCCAGGTGTCCCCATAAGCCTCAAAAAAGCTTTTTTATACTCTTTATTACTTTCCCACAACGTGAAAAATCGTACGTGGGAAAATACAAAAAGTTTAGACGCAGTGCATATGCATGAAATCTGATAACATTTTAGCAATTGCGTGTATGTATGTACATACGATTAGGTTTTATGAATTTAGGAATTGTATGTACATATATACATGCAGATAATTTAGCAGAAAAGCTGCATGTAGGTATGTACATAGTGCTGCATGTAAGTAAGTATACATGCCGTGTGAACGGAGTTTATGACTGATAACAAAATGCAATTTAGGCTAAATTGCATTTTGTTGCAGTACGTAAATGCATTTTTAAATGCAAATTGAAATTTAAATGAAATTTTAAATGAATTTTATTTTTCAGGGTCAAATTGTAGTACGCCAATATATTGCATAGGGCAAGATATTGGCGTATTGGTTTTATTGTTGTGATTCGGGGTATAGGCACCTGGGTCACAACATCCCTCCCCCCTGGGGAAAAGAAAGTTTTATTCTTTTTAAGAAGAAACCTTTCTTTCAAATAACTAAATTCATTATTCATATACTAAAATAGAATAGTATGTAGCTTACTATAAACAATTACAAAATTGTAGATTTACTATATATTAAAAAATAATTAAAATATTTCAATTAAATGTAATTACATGTAATTACAAGATATTATATGTAATTACAAGATATCCTTTTTTTTATTTGTTGTTATATAGTACCTAATTAATAGTGGAGTTTAACAAACAATATATTTTTTTTTATTAATTTCCTTATTTTATTTGCATAGTCTTTTTTTGTTTTACTATATTTATTTATTTTATTTCCTTTATTGTATTATATATAAAAGTTAATTTGTAAATAAAAACTAGGTTTATCTTTATTTCTCTTTAGTTTGCTTTTTTTTATATATATATATAGATATTACTACATTATTAACTATTTTAACTTTTATTTATTTATTAATTTCTACCAGAAGAGAAAAAAAAATTAGCCCTTATTGTAAGGACTATTTTCCACACAGGGAAAGAAAAATTTTCTATTTTTCTTTTGAATTTTTTTTTCTTATGTAGAAAAAAAACATTTTGTCTATTCCTTCTAATTTTTATTTATTGGTTAGTTTCTGTCAGAAACGAAAAATATTAATCCTATTTAATGAAAAAAAGGTAAAAATTGATATTTCACAAAAGAAAATAATTTTGGCATCTTCAAAAATGTTTATGATTTTTGGGAGGGGTAGGTGATAAATGGAAAAGGTTGCTTTGTCAGTTTTTTGTTCGTTATAGTTTGTTTTGTCCCTGTTTGTATTAATGAGCAATTGCAATTTTGTTTTTGTTTTTCTTCTAATAAGGTGATCCTTTATTAATCACCATTCACTGGTCACTTGGCCTCACTTCTTTTCATTGTTGTTGTCCAGATAAGATTCCGCTGACCTAGTCTTTTTGGATTTAATTCTGTTGCGAGTTGCTTTAATCTGAAGATTTTAAAGTGAATATAATATCGTGTGGGATGCTGGTATGCGAAGGGAATTTTTTTTTTGTTATGTTTCTGTTTGGTATTTTGTTTGTAATTGCCTGCATTAACTTGGATAGAATTGGAGTCAGTTCTCATTTTCAAAATGATTTTCGTTGAAGAGGTTGGCCACTCTATTTATCGTGTACCTCAGTACTTTTGTGTCCGGGTCACCGGGATATATGTCATGTTTTCCCGGGCTGGATGGGGCCGCTTCGGGTGGTCTGGCACGCTTATGGGCGGCATAGTCTGGGGTGGTCCACCAGTTGCTGATGCGTACTATCAATGTGATTTCATACTGTATCCAGAGTATGAAATGGGCATTTCCTTTCTAGGTAAGTGGTTACTTTTGAAAATTGTTTTGCTGTGTGATTTTTAATTTTTGTTTTTTTTTTCTTTTAGGCGGATATGCTGTCATTGTCGGGGAGTCATACCCACTTCCCATAAACCCCTGGTTTTCCGGTCCTGCATCCAACGCGAGCGAGGCCGATTGGGACTTTTATCAATTTACTCATAATTTGTATTTTTTCATAATTTTTGTTATAATGTGGTGTGCTCAAGTTTTTTTTCTCTTTTTAATTCATTTTTCCCTTTTTCTGTTTTCCACTTTTTTTTCAATAAATCTTTCTAATTAAAAATTAGTTTTTCTTATTTATTACCGTTTTTTATTTTTGTTTCTATTTTTTTATTTTATGGTGGTTTCTTTTGTTTTTTTTTGCTTGTGTTTTGCTTTTGATTGGGATTCGGAATCAATAGATATTTTTGTATCTTATGTGTATTTTGTGTATCGGGAAAGAACGGCACACGAGAGAAAAAAAAGGGGAGGATTATTGTCCTCCTATATATTGGTCAGATTGGTGAATTCGTTTTAGGGAATCTGATACAAATGTCATCTTTGTGTGCTTTATTGTAATGTTACTGGGGGATCTGATAGGAAGGGTGTTGTTAAGAAGGGGAAGGAAAAAAAATGTTCACATATAAAATTTAGGACGAATTACACTATTATTTATATACATAGTGTTTAGTTAATCGTAAGTAAATAACGTTAATTACGTAATTGTATTTTAGCGAATATGTTGCTAAATAATTTATTTTCCTCTTTTTTTTATTATTTATTCGCTAAAATGTTCTGGTATACTTATTTTTAAGAATCTTACTTATTTATTTTACATATAAGAAAATATGGCGTCCTTGTGTATAATTTCAGATAGTTTTTATAATTTTTTTTTTGCTATATATATTTCAAATCTGTAAGGATTTTTTTTTTTATTTTTATTTATTATTTTTTTTTCTATTTATTATTTTTTTTTCTATTTATTATTACTATTTATATATATGTATCTTTATTCTTTATCATTTTTGGGATATTTATATTTTCCCTCACACTCAATCACACACATACGCAAGTGCATACGCAATGGAATGTGTGGGTATTATTTGTCTCTTGGACTGTTTTCTGTTGGGAATGAAAAAAAAACTTGACAAAAGGAAATATTTTTCCTAAAGAGATAAAAAAAAAATCTTTTGTATTGTTTCTTTAAATTTCCTTTTTTCTCATTTGCTCTTTGGGCTGGGAAGATGTTAAGTATTTAAAGCATGGAAGAGGTTACTGCGGTCAGTTTTTTAGTGTCCGTAAGTTAGATGTTTTCTGTAGTTCTTCTATGTGGTGCAGGAGTTAATTCGAATTTTGACTTACTTGGTGCCGCCGTGGGCACATCTGCAAGTATATACTCCGGTTCCAGAGGTATATTTTTACCTTTGCGAGGTTTTGATTTGTATTTCATGTACATATAGATAAATAGGATATTCAACACTAATGATAATGTCAAATATGATAGAGCATAGTGGTGAATGTGGTGATTGTTTATAGGATTTAGAGGAGTTGATTCTTGTTCTTTTTGAAGACGAATGGATTTTACAATTTCATCGACGTCCATGTTGTTTGTGATATTTAAAGGATTTGTTCTTCTGTACGTTTCCAAAGAGGGAAGCGTCATTTTTTCGATTATGTTGGAAATGTTTGTTGTTGGGATGAAATGGGAATTAAATTTTGATATTTTTAAGTAATGTCCGTGCAAGATAAATTCTTTGCTGCGGACATAACAACCTGGGTAGATAAATATTGTTCCTGTTCCCTGCAGGGTTTCTGAACTAATTGAATCTTTGCAAACGATATCTATATGGAAAGATTTTTTGAGGGAGAAAAGCCATGCATTTTGCTGGGATAATTGTGTCATATAGTAGTTCTGTTTTAAAGTCAAAATTTTACATTTTGATGTAATAGGTTCCTTTTTTATTAAGTTGATTTCACATTGATTTACTCTATTGTTTGTATTAAGGATGGGTGATGAAATTTTACAATAAAAGTGAGTATGGTCCAACGTTGCGCAATTGTGGATTTCCTGTAATGTTAATTCGATGTAGTGATCACGATTGTAATCAATTAATATATATTCCTTTAATGGTTCAATATATATGAATGAACCGTTTAGGATTGTCGGTAATGGAATTGCTTTGAAAATTTTGGTAGGATTCTTTAAAGGGAAGTGGGATTCGAAGTTCTATAATTATTTTGTTGTTGAAAACATTTGCAGATATCGTGCTTAATTTGTAGATTTGTGAAAATATATTGTCTCTGGAATTTATGGGAAGCATTATTGAACTCGGCAGCCCCTGCTTAATTTTTGATAAAAATTTTTCAATCTTATTAGGTGATATTAGTGTAGGGTGAAATTTTCCATGTTTGGAATCAATTAAAAGATCTATTAATTCTGACTGTGTATTTTGATATCTGAATGTCATTAATGAAACAAGTGAGATTAATGATTCTATTTCGATGGATATTTTATTATCCAGTGTTCTATTTTCCATTAATGAAGTAGATATTTGTATTGAAACTAGCTTTTTATGCATAGTCAGGAATTCCTTTTCAATTGCGGCCTTGGTTTTATAAAAAATTTGAGCTGTTGCTTCTATTATCGCGGTTTGGCTTTTCATAAGGGAAAGGAGGGAGTCTTGGTTTAAAGTGAGGTTGTGAATTTGTTCATCATACAACTTGGCGTCATCTTCATCTAATGTGGCGAAAAGAGCTTTGGAAATTGATCCTATTACATTTAAAAGTGCTCTTTGTTTTCTGCTTTGAGTTATTAGGAGCATATTTTTATATTCTATATTTGCTATGATAAGGTTTATCTGTAGCAACGTACCGTTACAAGTGTGTGCCATTGCTGAATTTCCATCCAATTTCTTCCAGATAGCCGTAATTTGCTCAGTGCTGAATTTGATGTTCCTAAATTCTGACTTGAAGTGATCGTAGTAGGTAACGATCTTCCACTCGTTGGTGTAGAAATTGGCTCTGCCAATTTCTTCGAAATAAATGCCTGCGCTGGCATTTATTTGATTTGTTTTTATCCCCGAGCCTGAGATGAATGGGATGCAGATTAGGAAAAATTCCGTTTGCATCATTGTGAGGACCTGGAAGATGATATTGTTTATTCATTTGCGGTGAATTTGTAGTAGAAGAAATTTTGTATTAATCCGCGAAAAGTTTTAAGTCATTGTTATGGACTCTTTTATTTTTATTATTTATTTGCACCGTGGAGTTCTCAGGAGAATTGATTTCTATAATCACATATGGACCTGTCCAGAGTGGTGAGAATTTGTTATCTCTTACTCTGCTTTTTATTAAGACTTTGTCTCCAATATTGAAGGATTTTTGAACTGTGTTTTTGTCATATTGGATTTTGAACTTTTCTTCACCATGGCTATATCTTTCGCAATTTTATAGCTGTGTTGTAGACGTGATTTTAACTCGTTTGCATAATTATCGTAATTATAGCAAACGGTCGGAGATGATTTTAAGTTATTTGGGATTTCGGCTGGGAATCCGTACAGGAGTTCGCGGGGAGTATAATTTGTACTCGAGTGAGGTGTGGTATTATAGACAAACATGGCATATGGAATCCATGTATCCCAGTCTTGAGGATCTTTCGCTACATAAGATCTGAGGTATTCTGCTAAAGTTCTATGACTTCTCTCCAATGCACCATTTGTTTGAGGGTGATATGGAGTAGTTTTGAGCTTTTTGATTTTTAGCAGTTTAGATACCTCGGCGAACATGCCACCTATGAGGTTATATCCCTGATCTGTTAGGATACTTTCTGGAATGCCATGTCGACAAACTATTGTTGTCGTGAAGGCTTCCGCTAATGTCTTAGATTCAGTGTTGCCTATGGGAATAGCCTCAGAGAATTTGGAAAGGTCGTCTTCAAATATAAGGATGTATTTATTTCCAGAATGGGAAATTGGGAGAGGTCCTACAACATCTAGGTACACTCTTTCAAAAGGTTTTGAGCTTATGCTTGAGATTTTCATAGGAATCTTGGGATTTCTGGATACTTTGTTTAGTTGACAAAGTTTACATTTCCTTACATATTGTAATAAATTTGTTCTTGATTCGTTGATTTCTGCAGATAAGAATTATGTTTACTTATTTAAAAAAAACACTTTGGCGGAATTAAAATAATTCACTTGCCTCTTTATGTATATAGCTACAATTAAAAGCCGCAGTTTGATTCTTAAAACGTTTTCTTTAATTTACCCGGCTCTTATCGCCAATTGGGTAGTATTCCTTCTGCTCAAAAGCAACTCGGAATATATTTTATTTATTAAGAAGTGCACCACTGAACTTAACTGGATTTGAACTATTTTCCCGGCTCTAGTCGCCAAATGGGATTGGTTCCTTTTGATCGAAAGCAGCTCGGAACTTTAAAAGAAACGTACAAGTTGACTGTTCAAAATTGAATGTTATTTCTTCCCAATATCGCATTTAATTTATACAAAATTTTCGTGCCTATCCAAACAAAAATTGTCCACTCAGAAATCTTTTACTAAAATTTACCAATCGATAATACAAAATTGTCTACTTAGAATATGTCGACAAAATTTACCAATCGATAAAGAAAGAACAACATCTTGCACAACTAATTACAAAAATTCTTGCTAAGCCACTTCAAATGGTTCAGTCAGTGAAATGCGTGAACCCATTTGTTATGACTGTCTTTCACAATTTTGTTTCATGTAGACATGTCAAATAAATTTTATGTTGAAATTGTTTTTGCTTGTGCTGACAGATTTTTGTTTGGACTTGCTTACAATTTGAAATATGTAAGTATGTTACAATGTAGGTATGGTACAATGTAGGTATGGTACAGGTATGTTACAATATCTTACAACATCGTCTGACATGCCAGGCCAATAGAATTGTTTTTTAATTCTTTTAATTGTACGGGAGACACCCTGATGGCCTCCCGTTGGTAAAGAGTGGAAATCTTTCAGAACTTGCTCAATATCACTGCTGTTAGATAAATATTTTATAGAATCTTGATGAAGTTTTATATTTATTTTTTGGTTAACGAAGACCTTGGTAAAACCGTTTTTAATAGTTGATAAATTTTGCTTGTCTAATACTGGGAAGGAGATATTTATTTGACTTAACTGATTTGCTTCTGTATATGAGCAGATCTCAGTTAAAATCTTTTCAATGTCTAATCTATCTCTTTGAGATCGGCAAGGTAGATTGACTTTTGAAATAATTACTGTGGAGTCTTTCTTCTTAAAGAAGTTCAGTTCGTTTTCTAGTAGAGGAGGTTTGTCTAAAAGTTTTAGTTTAGATTTTAGCACTCTTTCAAGTTCTGTAACCTGCATTGGCAAGATGAAAAATTTGGGATTTGTGTTTTTAGTTAAAAGTAATGGGAAATTGGTCTCAGTTATTATCACTGTGGAACTGTTTACTACTGATAGATCTGGATTTGGAGTAGTAGTATTTGGATTGGGTGTATCTAAATTCGCCTGAGCTTTGGCTTGACTCCTGGTTACCACATTTACATAGGTGTTAGGTGCCGTTGATTTTACGGAATTTTCTGGGATAGCCCTACTGAGAGCATCTGCATTTGTGTTGAGTTTTCCAGGTTTATGAACTATTTTATAGTCATATTCCTCAAGACGTATTCTCCATCTCATTAGCCTTGAGGAATGGTCCTTTAGATTCATTAGCCATACTAATGGTTTATGGTCAGTTATGATGGTAAAATGTCTACCATAAACGTATGGCCTGAATTGCTCAACTGCGAAAACAATTGCCAAAAGCTCTTTTTCGATTGTTGAGTAACGAGTCTCTGCACCATTGAGAACACGACTCACATAGGCGATTGGATGATCTCCTTGATCATCTACTTGGGAAAGGACTGCTCCGATGGCGTAGTCACTGGCATCGGAGGGACAAAAAATTCTTTGTCGAAATCCGGATAGGATAAAATTGGTGCTGATATTAATTATTTTCTTAATTCGCAAAATGCTTCATCGCAAATTGCATCGAACTTGAAAGGTGTGTCCTTTTTCAGAAGGTTAGTAAGAGGTTTCGCGATTTTAGAAAAATTGGGAATAAAGCGGCGATAATAGCCGACGAAACCAAGGAAGGCTTTGATGTCTTTTTCCTTCTTGGGTCTGGGATAAGATTGAACTGATTTAATTTTTGCCGGGTCTGGCTTGAATCCATTTTCAGTAATGATGTGCCCTAGATACATTATTTCCTTTCTTAGGAAATGGCACTTATCTGGTTGTAGTTTTAAATTGAAATCCCGAAGGCGGCTAAATACGTTTGCTAGCCTGATATTATGGTCTTGCAGATTGTATCCATGGACTACAATATCGTCCATGTATACGAAACAGTAGATGCCCTGGAGTCCGGAAAGGACATTATTCATGGCACGTTGGAAGGTTGCGGGTGCACCTTTTAATCCAAATGGCATACGGTTAAACTCGTAATGACCATAAGGAGTGCTAAACGCAGTTTTTGCTCTATCCTTTCCGTTCATGCGAATTTGGTGGAATCCGCTGGCGAGGTCTAGCGTTGTAAAATATTTAGACTTACCCAATTGATCTAATATGTCTGTAATATTAGGTAATGGGTAAGCGTCGCCAATAGTAATGTCATTTACTCGGCGGAAATCTACAACGACTCGCCATTTTTTGTTCCCATGCTCATCCGGCTTTTTGGGAACTAGAAGTAGGGGAGAATTCCACGGACTATTTGAAGGGCTTATTATCTCCGAATCCAACATTTCATTTATTTGTCGAGTAATTTCTTTCCGGTTTGTTTCTGGAAGTCTGTACGGTTTAGTGTATATGTGAGTTTTATTTGGGACTGTTTCGATTTTGTGCTCGGTTGCATTTGCAAACGTTAGGAAATCCCCTTCTAAGTAGAAGAGATCGTTGAAATCCTTACAAATTTTCCGAATACTCTCGGCTTCTTCCAAATTACAGTGATCCAATTTAATCAGGGTGTGCAGTTTTTTTATTCTGCCCCTAATTGGATCTCTGTTGGAATCTGTAGAGATGCAATCGAAGTCATTAAGGTCATGGCATTCTGGATTCATGTCATGAATTGCCAGTTCGACGTCCTGCTCATTCGTGTTGAGAACTAGTTCTTTTGCCATTCCTTGTGATGGGTTGACTATGGTATTACCTATGAACAACCCTGGCTTTACCTCTTTTTTTAAATATACCGATTCCGTAGTTGACAAAGTTGGAATTTGAATTATGGATTCAGAGCGAGCGGGAATTGAAATAATTTTATTATGTAAGTTATTCAATGTACCTTTGTTTTTATTGGATTCTAGGGTGTATTCCGTTTTTTGTGGAATTTTTTGTTTAGGAAAGTCTTTCTGCTTTGTATTTCTTGCCTGTTTTGTAACGTGCGATTTATTCTTGTTAATATTTTCATTGTTCTTATTAGTTAACAAGTTCTTTTTTGCATACAGAAGTTGTTTAGAGACTTCTCGTCCGGAATATCATATCTGAGATATGTATTTGGGTAATCTGAGCGATATTGCTCTATGGGATAGGATGAATGGCATTGCTTCACCTCTAAGGAAATGTACTTGTTTCTATAATTGATAAGAGCGTTGTATCGGGACAAGAAGTCGTGGCCAATTAGGCCAAGGCTGAGTTTTCTCCGACTATTTGGAAGGGATGTTCTATTACAAATTCTTCGCTTGATATAATTGCCAATTTTGCCAATACTAACCCTTCTGTAGTTTTAGATTCCGTAACTAAAGTATTTATCTTGCAGATTGCATCTTTATAGCAAGAGCTACCTGCTTTCAGTGTATTGAACTTTATTAGGCTTATTTCCGCTCCTGTGTCTACAAGGAACTTTGTTTCTTTATTTGAGCATACATTGGTAGATATGGAAATGGTAATCGAATTGGGGCTGATAGTAATTGGAATTTTCAGCGTTAAGTGATCATTTAATAAATGTGCATTATCTAATTTGGGTTGGTGTGTATGTCGGCTTTTGTTTGAATATGCGAGGGGCTGCCGACTAATTCCTCTCGCCTAGATTTGTTTTCCGAGTGTGTTAAAAATATTCTCGGATTTTGTACGTGATCTTTGTTTGATCTTGGTTCATTTTGGGGTTGTATTGTCGAGGAATGAGAATTTTTTCTAAAATTAGGATTTGGAACCTGGTTGAAGCTGACCTCTTTTTGGGGAATTGTAGTTCTATTGGGACTTTCCGTTCGCTTTCTGAAGTTTTGATCAACGGGATTTATATTTCCTCTGTAGAAATTCCCGTGGTTTGCTATCCTTGCCCTGCATACTTCTATGGTATGTCCTAATTTGTGACAATACCTGCATGTAGGAGTAGTGCTGTTGAACGTGCTAGCCTGCTTAGCAGGATTGCCTTTGTTTAAATTATTTGAAGAATATTTATTTGGGGTTGGGTTTGTATGAATGTTCTGGGGACACTTTGGAGCTAAATGTCCCTGTACTCTGCATTTATAGCAAAAGGGGTTCTGCACTTGTGTTGATTGGGCGGTGCGAGGAAATTTCGCTGCTAATTTTGTTGCCTTTGATTCTAGGCGTACTGCTTGCTCCCCAAGATATGACGTTATGGGCTTTAATGCTCTATTTTCATGGAGTTTGGCTAATGTTTGTAGTTGTTCGCTAATTAGTCCATCCTCTATTGCTCTAATAGCTTGTTTTTCGTTGTCCTTTACGAGAGAGTATAACAGTAGTTTATCTGTTGTATATGAATGCGTGGCTTCGTTCAATTGAGCATGTGTCATATTAATTTGTTGCAGGAATTCTTTGACAGGCTCTCCTGCTCTTTGTCTTGTGTTTTGGAGTTTGGATTGGAGTACAGACTTTTATAATTTTACTTCGAATGTTTCGAGTAGTATTTGCTTCAAATCTGACCACCTGCTTGTATCATTGTACTTAAGTACATTGTAGGCATCTCCAATTAGCTTACTTTTGATTATTGAAAACAGGGTTGTTTGGTCGGTATTGGGATAAAGTCTATTAATATCATCGCAACATGACACGAATTTATGGAGGTCTTTTGTATCGCCGTTAAAATTTGGTATTAACGATTTAATTTCTGATAAAGAGATTTGTGAAATTTTGACTTCTGTGCTTTCATTGTGAAAGTGTGATGAGTTATTTCGTGTGTCATGTTGGTAATTAGGGAAGCGCGTATCTACCTGTTCTTGAATAGCAATTACAGTTTCTTCATATTCTGCTTCTGTTTTACCGAAAACATCTTCAGTAAAGTATTTATTTTCTAGGTCTTGTGGCGTAGATTGCATTTCGATTGTATTGTTGAGTTCATCGAATTCAGCCCAATGTTTATTTAGGATACCCAGTTTTTGTTCTAGGTGTGTTTTACTCACTGTAGGTAATGTATCAGGATTTAATGATTGTATAACTCTTGTAATTGAGTTAATTTTTGTATTTAGGTTTCTGAAAATACTTTCATTTTGTGGGCTATTTGTTTCCTTATTAGCTTCTGTAACTTGTGATCTGGTTGGAATTCTCCACGAAGCTCTGGATGATGGGATATGAAAGGGGTTTTGCTTGTTCATAGTACTTTCTGAGATTGATTTCAATCTTTCGGAAAGTGTTTCTTTCGTCAACATGTACCAATCCTCAGTTTTGTCTGAGCACGATTCTTTGAAATAATCGTGGTCGGTCGTGAAGTCTTTATGCTGAACGTTCTTCTGTTTTTTCGAAGTCGCTCCATATTTCTTCGAGTTGTTGTAATTTACCTGTCACAAAGGTATTGGTACGCTTCACTTTACCGGCTTGGTGATAAGCCCCTAGTATTAACCTAATTGCACTGTTTTTTACTTTTACTGGGGGATCTGATAGGAAGGGTGTTGTTAAGAAGGGGAAGGAAAAAAAATGTTCACATATAAAATTTAGGACGAATTACACTATTATTTATATACATAGTGTTTAGTTAATCGTAAGTAAATAACGTTAATTACGTAATTGTATTTTAGCGAATATGTTGCTAAATAATTTATTTTCCTCTTTTTTTTATTATTTATTCGCTAAAATGTTCTGGTATACTTATTTTTAAGAATCTTACTTATTTATTTTACATATAAGAAAATATGGCGTCCTTGTGTATAATTTCAGATAGTTTTTATAATTTTTTTTTTTGCTATATATATTTCAAATCTGTAAGGATTTTTTTTTTATTTTTATTTATTATTTTTTTTTCTATTTATTATTTTTTTTTCTATTTATTATTACTATTTATATATATGTATCTTTATTCTTTATCATTTTTGGGATATTTATATTTTCCCTCACACTCAATCACACACATACGCAAGTGCATACGCAATGGAATGTGTGGGTATTATTTGTCTCTTGGACTGTTTTCTGTTGGGAATGAAAAAAAAACTTGACAAAAGGAAATATTTTTCCTAAAGAGATAAAAAAAAAATCTTTTGTATTGTTTCTTTAAATTTCCTTTTTTCTCATTTGCTCTTTGGGCTGGGAAGATGTTAAGTATTTAAAGCATGGAAGAGGTTACTGCGGTCAGTTTTTTAGTGTCCGTAAGTTAGATGTTTTCTGTAGTTCTTCTATGTGGTGCAGGAGTTAATTCGAATTTTGACTTACTTGGTGCCGCCGTGGGCACATCTGCAAGTATATACTCCGGTTCCAGAGGTATATTTTTACCTTTGCGAGGTTTTGATTTGTATTTCATGTACATATAGATAAATAGGATAGTCAACACTAATGATAATGTCAAATATGATAGAGCATAGTGGTGAATGTGGTGATTGTTTATAGGATTTAGAGGAGTTGATTCTTGTTCTTTTTGAAGACGAATGGATTTTACAATTTCATCGACGTCCATGTTGTTTGTGATATTTAAAGGATTTGTTCTTCTGTACGTTTCCAAAGAGGGAAGCGTCATTTTTTCGATTATGTTGGAAATGTTTGTTGTTGGGATGAAATGGGAATTAAATTTTGATATTTTTAAGTAATGTCCGTGCAAGATAAATTCTTTGCTGCGGACATAACAACCTGGGTAGATAAATATTGTTCCTGTTCCCTGCAGGGTTTCTGAACTAATTGAATCTTCGCAAACGATATCTATATGGAAAGATTTTTTGAGGGAGAAAAGCCATGCATTTTGCTGGGATAATTGTGTCATATAGTAGTTCTGTTTTAAAGTCAAAATTTTACATTTTGATGTAATAGGTTCCTTTTTTATTAAGTTGATTTCACATTGATTTACTCTATTGTTTGTATTAAGGATGGGTGATGAAATTTTACAATAAAAGTGAGTATGGTCCAACGTTGCGCAATTGTGGATTTCCTGTAATGTTAATTCGATGTAGTGATCACGATTGTAATCAATTAATATATATTCCTTTAATGGTTCAATATATATGAATGAACCGTTTAGGATTGTCGGTAATGGAATTGCTTTGAAAATTTGGTAGGATTCTTTAAAGGGAAGTGGGATTCGAAGTTCTATAATTATTTTGTTGTTGAAAACATTTGCAGATATCGTGCTTAATTTGTAGATTTGTGAAAATATATTGTCTCTGGAATTTATGGGAAGAATTATTGAACTCGGCAGCCCCTGCTTAATTTTTGATAAAAATTTTTCAATCTTATTAGGTGATATTAGTGTAGGGTGAAATTTTCCATGTTTGGAATCAATTAAAAGATCTATTAATTCTGACTGTGTATTTTGATATCTGAATGTCATTAATGAAACAAGTGAGATTAATGATTCTATTTCGATGGATATTTTATTATCCAGTGTTCTATTTTCCATTAATGAAGTAGATATTTGTATTGAAACTAGCTTTTTATGCATAGTCAGGAATTCCTTTTCAATTGCGGCCTTGGTTTTATAAAAAATTTGAGCTGTTGCTTCTATTATCGCGGTTTGGCTTTTCATAAGGGAAAGGAGGGAGTCTTGGTTTAAAGTGAGGTTGTGAATTTGTTCATCATACAACTTGGCGTCATCTTCATCTAATGTGGCGAAAAGAGCTTTGGAAATTGATCCTATTACATTTAAAAGTGCTCTTTGTTTTCTGCTTTGAGTTATTAGGAGCATATTTTTATATTCTATATTTGCTATGATAAGGTTTATCTGTAGCAACGTACCGTTACAAGTGTGTGCCATTGCTGAATTTCCATCCAATTTCTTCCAGATAGCCGTAATTTGCTCAGTGCTGAATTTGATGTTCCTAAATTCTGACTTGAAGTGATCGTAGTAGGTAACGATCTTCCACTCGTTGGTGTAGAAATTGGCTCTGCCAATTTCTTCGAAATAAATGCCTGCGCTGGCATTTATTTGATTTGTTTTTATCCCCGAGCCTGAGATGAATGGGATGCAGATTAGGAAAAATTCCGTTTGCATCATTGTGAGGACCTGGAAGATGATATTGTTTATTCATTTGCGGTGAATTTGTAGTAGAAGAAATTTTGTATTAATCCGCGAAAAGTTTTAAGTCATTGTTATGGACTCTTTTATTTTTATTATTTATTTGCACCGTGGAGTTCTCAGGAGAATTGATTTCTATAATCACATATGGACCTGTCCAGAGTGGTGAGAATTTGTTATCTCTTACTCTGCTTTTTATTAAGACTTTGTCTCCAATATTGAAGGATTTTTGAACTGTGTTTTTGTCATATTGGATTTTGAACTTTTCTTCACCATGGCTATATCTTTCGCAATTTTATAGCTGTGTTGTAGACGTGATTTTAACTCGTTTGCATAATTATCGTAATTATAGCAAACGGTCGGAGATGATTTTAAGTTATTTGGGATTTCGGCTGGGAATCCGTACAGGAGTTCGCGGGGAGTATAATTTGTACTCGAGTGAGGTGTGGTATTATAGACAAACATGGCATATGGAATCCATGTATCCCAGTCTTGAGGATCTTTCGCTACATAAGATCTGAGGTATTCTGCTAAAGTTCTATGACTTCTCTCCAATGCACCATTTGTTTGAGGGTGATATGGAGTAGTTTTGAGCTTTTTGATTTTTAGCAGTTTAGATACCTCGGCGAACATGCCACCTATGAGGTTATATCCCTGATCTGTTAGGATACTTTCTGGAATGCCATGTCGACAAACTATTGTTGTCGTGAAGGCTTCCGCTAATGTCTTAGATTCAGTGTTGCCTATGGGAATAGCCTCAGAGAATTTGGAAAGGTCGTCTTCAAATATAAGGATGTATTTATTTCCAGAATGGGAAATTGGGAGAGGTCCTACAACATCTAGGTACACTCTTTCAAAAGGTTTTGAGCTTATGCTTGAGGTTTTCATAGGAATCTTGGGATTTCTGGATACTTTGTTTAGTTGACAAAGTTTACATTTCCTTACATATTGTAATAAATTTGTTCTTGATTCGTTGATTTCTGCAGATAAGAATTATGTTTACTTATTTAAAAAAAACACTTTGGCGGAATTAAAATAATTCACTTGCCTCTTTATGTATATAGCTACAATTAAAAGCCGCGGTTTGATTCTTAAAACGTTTTCTTTAATTTACCCGGCTCTTATCGCCAATTGGGTAGTATTCCTTCTGCTGAAAAGCAACTCGGAATATATTTTATTTATTAAGAAGTGCACCACTGAACTTAACTGGATTTGAACTATTTTCCCGGCTCTAGTCGCCAAATGGGATTGGTTCCTTTTGATCGAAAGCAGCTCGGAACTTTAAAAGAAACGTACAAGTTGACTGTTCAAAATTGAATGTTATTTCTTCCCAATATCGCATTTAATTTATACAAAATTTTCGTGCCTATCCAAACAAAAATTGTCCACTCAGAAATCTTTTACTAAAATTTACCAATCGATAATACAAAATTGTCTACTTAGAATATGTCGACAAAATTTACCAATCGATAAAGAAAGAACAACATCTTGCACAACTAATTACAAAAATTCTTGCTAAGCCACTTCAAATGGTTCAGTCAGTGAAATGCGTGAACCCATTTGTTATGACTGTCTTTCACAATTTTGTTTCATGTAGACATGTCAAATAAATTTTATGTTGAAATTGTTTTTGCTTGTGCTGACAGATTTTTGTTTGGACTTGCTTACAATTTGAAATATGTAAGTATGTTACAATGTAGGTATGGTACAATGTAGGTATGGTACAGGTATGTTACAATATCTTACAACATCGTCTGACATGCCAGGCCAATAGAATTGTTTTTTAATTCTTTTAATTGTACGGGAGACACCCTGATGGCCTCCCGTTGGTAAAGAGTGGAAATCTTTCAGAACTTGCTCAATATCACTGCTGTTAGATAAATATTTTATAGAATCTTGATGAAGTTTTATATTTATTTTTTGGTTAACGAAGACCTTGGTAAAACCGTTTTTAATAGTTGATAAATTTTGCTTGTCTAATACTGGGAAGGAGATATTTATTTGACTTAACTGATTTGCTTCTGTATATGAGCAGATCTCAGTTAAAATCTTTTCAATGTCTAATCTATCTCTTTGAGATCGGCAAGGTAGATTGACTTTTGAAATAATTACTGTGGAGTCTTTCTTCTTAAAGAAGTTCAGTTCGTTTTCTAGTAGAGGAGGTTTGTCTAAAAGTTTTAGTTTAGATTTTAGCACTCTTTCAAGTTCTGTAACCTGCATTGGCAAGATGAAAAATTTGGGATTTGTGTTTTTAGTTAAAAGTAATGGGAAATTGGTCTCAGTTATTATCACTGTGGAACTGTTTACTACTGATAGATCTGGATTTGGAGTAGTAGTATTTGGATTGGGTGTATCTAAATTCGCCTGAGCTTTGGCTTGACTCCTGGTTACCACATTTACATAGGTGTTAGGTGCCGTTGATTTTACGGAATTTTCTGGGATAGCCCTACTGAGAGCATCTGCATTTGTGTTGAGTTTTCCAGGTTTATGAACTATTTTATAGTCATATTCCTCAAGACGTATTCTCCATCTCATTAGCCTTGAGGAATGGTCCTTTAGATTCATTAGCCATACTAATGGTTTATGGTCAGTTATGATGGTAAAATGTCTACCATAAACGTATGGCCTGAATTGCTCAACTGCGAAAACAATTGCCAAAAGCTCTTTTTCGATTGTTGAGTAACGAGTCTCTGCACCATTGAGAACACGACTCACATAGGCGATTGGATGATCTCCTTGATCATCTACTTGGGAAAGGACTGCTCCGATGGC
Source organism: Dioctria linearis (assembly GCA_963930735.1). Taxonomy (NCBI): domain Eukaryota; kingdom Metazoa; phylum Arthropoda; class Insecta; order Diptera; family Asilidae; genus Dioctria; species Dioctria linearis. The sequence continues at coordinate 98,229,539 of OZ005741.1, forward strand.
GTAGTCACTGGCATCGGAGGGACAAAAAATTCTTTGTCGAAATCCGGATAGGATAAAATTGGTGCTGATATTAATTATTTTCTTAATTCGCAAAATGCTTCATCGCAAATTGCATCGAACTTGAAAGGTGTGTCCTTTTTCAGAAGGTTAGTAAGAGGTTTCGCGATTTTAGAAAAATTGGGAATAAAGCGGCGATAATAGCCGACGAAACCAAGGAAGGCTTTGATGTCTTTTTCCTTCTTGGGTCTGGGATAAGATTGAACTGATTTAATTTTTGCCGGGTCTGGCTTGAATCCATTTTCAGTAATGATGTGCCCTAGATACATTATTTCCTTTCTTAGGAAATGGCACTTATCTGGTTGTAGTTTTAAATTGAAATCCCGAAGGCGGCTAAATACGTTTGCTAGCCTGATATTATGGTCTTGCAGATTGTATCCATGGACTACAATATCGTCCATGTATACGAAACAGTAGATGCCCTGGAGTCCGGAAAGGACATTATTCATGGCACGTTGGAAGGTTGCGGGTGCACCTTTTAATCCAAATGGCATACGGTTAAACTCGTAATGACCATAAGGAGTGCTAAACGCAGTTTTTGCTCTATCCTTTCCGTTCATGCGAATTTGGTGGAATCCGCTGGCGAGGTCTAGCGTTGTAAAATATTTAGACTTACCCAATTGATCTAATATGTCTGTAATATTAGGTAATGGGTAAGCGTCGCCAATAGTAATGTCATTTACTCGGCGGAAATCTACAACGACTCGCCATTTTTTGTTCCCATGCTCATCCGGCTTTTTGGGAACTAGAAGTAGGGGAGAATTCCACGGACTATTTGAAGGGCTTATTATCTCCGAATCCAACATTTCATTTATTTGTCGAGTAATTTCTTTCCGGTTTGTTTCTGGAAGTCTGTACGGTTTAGTGTATATGTGAGTTTTATTTGGGACTGTTTCGATTTTGTGCTCGGTTGCATTTGCAAACGTTAGGAAATCCCCTTCTAAGTAGAAGAGATCGTTGAAATCCTTACAAATTTTCCGAATACTCTCGGCTTCTTCCAAATTACAGTGATCCAATTTAATCAGGGTGTGCAGTTTTTTTATTCTGCCCCTAATTGGATCTCTGTTGGAATCTGTAGAGATGCAATCGAAGTCATTAAGGTCATGGCATTCTGGATTCATGTCATGAATTGCCAGTTCGACGTCCTGCTCATTCGTGTTGAGAACTAGTTCTTTTGCCATTCCTTGTGATGGGTTGACTATGGTATTACCTATGAACAACCCTGGCTTTACCTCTTTTTTAAAATATACCGATTCCGTAGTTGACAAAGTTGGAATTTGAATTATGGATTCAGAGCGAGCGGGAATTGAAATAATTTTATTATGTAAGTTATTCAATGTACCTTTGTTTTTATTGGATTCTAGGGTGTATTCCGTTTTTTGTGGAATTTTTTGTTTAGGAAAGTCTTTCTGCTTTGTATTTCTTGCCTGTTTTGTAACGTGCAATTTATTCTTGTTAATATTTTCATTGTTCTTATTAGTTAACAAGTTCTTTTTTGCATACAGAAGTTGTTTAGAGACTTCTCGTCCGGAATATCATATCTGAGATATGTATTTGGGTAATCTGAGCGATATTGCTCTATGGGATAGGATGAATGGCATTGCTTCACCTCTAAGGAAATGTACTTGTTTCTATAATTGATAAGAGCGTTGTATCGGGACAAGAAGTCGTGGCCAATTAGGCCAAGGCTGAGTTTTCTCCGACTATTTGGAAGGGATGTTCTATTACAAATTCTTCGCTTGATATAATTGCCAATTTTGCCAATACTAACCCTTCTGTAGTTTTAGATTCCGTAACTAAAGTATTTATCTTGCAGATTGCATCTTTATAGCAAGAGCTACCTGCTTTCAGTGTATTGAACTTTATTAGGCTTATTTCCGCTCCTGTGTCTACAAGGAACTTTGTTTCTTTATTTGAGCATACATTGGTAGATATGGAAATGGTAATCGAATTGGGGCTGATAGTAATTGGAATTTTCAGCGTTAAGTGATCATTTAATAAATGTGCATTATCTAATTTGGGTTGGTGTGTATGTCGGCTTTTGTTTGAATATGCGAGGGGCTGCCGACTAATTCCTCTCGCCTAGATTTGTTTTCCGAGTGTGTTAAAAATATTCTCGGATTTTGTACGTGATCTTTGTTTGATCTTGGTTCATTTTGGGGTTGTATTGTCGAGGAATGAGAATTTTTTCTAAAATTAGGATTTGGAACCTGGTTGAAGCTGACCTCTTTTTGGGGAATTGTAGTTCTATTGGGACTTTCCGTTCGCTTTCTGAAGTTTTGATCAACGGGATTTATATTTCCTCTGTAGAAATTCCCGTGGTTTGCTATCCTTGCCCTGCATACTTCTATGGTATGTCCTAATTTGTGACAATACCTGCATGTAGGAGTAGTGCTGTTGAACGTGCTAGCCTGCTTAGCAGGATTGCCTTTGTTTAAATTATTTGAAGAATATTTATTTGGGGTTGGGTTTGTATGAATGTTCTGGGGACACTTTGGAGCTAAATGTCCCTGTACTCTGCATTTATAGCAAAAGGGGTTCTGCACTTGTGTTGATTGGGCGGTGCGAGGAAATTTCGCTGCTAATTTTGTTGCCTTTGATTCTAGGCGTACTGCTTGCTCCCCAAGATATGACGTTATGGGCTTTAATGCTCTATTTTCATGGAGTTTGGCTAATGTTTGTGTCATATTAATTTGTTGCAGGAATTCTTTGACAGGCTCTCCTGCTCTTTGTCTTGTGTTTTGGAGTTTGGATTGGAGTACAGACTTTTATAATTTTACTTCGAATGTTTCGAGTAGTATTTGCTTCAAATCTGACCACCTGCTTGTATCATTGTACTTAAGTACATTGTAGGCATCTCCAATTAGCTTACTTTTGATTATTGAAAACAGGGTTGTTTGGTCGGTATTGGGATAAAGTCTATTAATATCATCGCAACATGACACGAATTTATGGAGGTCTTTTGTATCGCCGTTAAAATTTGGTATTAACGATTTAATTTCTGATAAAGAGATTTGTGAAATTTTGACTTCTGTGCTTTCATTGTGAAAGTGTGATGAGTTATTTCGTGTGTCATGTTGGTAATTAGGGAAGCGCGTATCTACCTGTTCTTGAATAGCAATTACAGTTTCTTCATATTCTGCTTCTGTTTTACCGAAAACATCTTCAGTAAAGTATTTATTTTCTAGGTCTTGTGGCGTAGATTGCATTTCGATTGTATTGTTGAGTTCATCGAATTCAGCCCAATGTTTATTTAGGATACCCAGTTTTTGTTCTAGGTATGTTTTACTCACTGTAGGTAATGTATCAGGATTTAATGATTGTATAACTCTTGTAATTGAGTTAATTTTTGTATTTAGGCTTCTGAAAATACTTTCATTTTGTGGGCTATTTGTTTCCTTATTAGCTTCTGTAACTTGTGATCTGGTTGGAATTCTCCACGAAGCTCTGGATGATGGGATATGAAAGGGGTTTTGCTTGTTCATAGTACTTTCTGAGATTGATTTCAATCTTTCGGAAAGTGTTTCTTTCGTCAACATGTACCAATCCTCAGTTTTGTCTGAGCACGATTCTTTGAAATAATCGTGGTCGGTCGTGAAGTCTTTATGCTGAACGTTCTTCTGTTTTTTCGAAGTCGCTCCATATTTCTTCGAGTTGTTGTAATTTACCTGTCACAAAGGTATTGGTACGCTTCACTTTACCGGCTTGGTGATAAGCCCCTAGTATTAACCTAATTGCACTGTTTTTTACTTTTACTGGGGGATCTGATAGGAAGGGTGTTGTTAAGAAGGGGAAGGAAAAAAAATGTTCACATATAAAATTTAGGACGAATTACACTATTATTTATATACATAGTGTTTAGTTAATCGTAAGTAAATAACGTTAATTACGTAATTGTATTTTAGCGAATATGTTGCTAAATAATTTATTTTCCTCTTTTTTTTATTATTTATTCGCTAAAATGTTCTGGTATACTTATTTTTAAGAATCTTACTTATTTATTTTACATATAAGAAAATATGGCGTCCTTGTGTATAATTTCAGATAGTTTTTATAATTTTTTTTTTGCTATATATATTTCAAATCTGTAAGGATTTTTTTTTTTATTTTTATTTATTATTTTTTTTTCTATTTATTATTTTTTTTTCTATTTATTATTACTATTTATATATATGTATCTATATTCTTTATCATTTTTGGGATATTTATATTTTCCCTCACACTCAATCACACACATACGCAAGTGCATACGCAATGGAATGTGTGGGTATTATTTGTCTCTTGGACTGTTTTCTGTTGGGAATGAAAAAAAAACTTGACAAAAGGAAATATTTTTCCTAAAGAGATAAAAAAAAATCTTTTGTATTGTTTCTTTAAATTTCCTTTTTTCTCATTTGCTCTTTGGGCTGGGAAGATGTTAAGTATTTAAAGCATGGAAGAGGTTACTGCGGTCAGTTTTTTAGTGTCCGTAAGTTAGATGTTTTCTGTAGTTCTTCTATGTGGTGCAGGAGTTAATTCGAATTTTGACTTACTTGGTGCCGCCGTGGGCACATCTGCAAGTATATACTCCGGTTCCAGAGGTATATTTTTACCTTTGCGAGGTTTTGATTTGTATTTCATGTACATATAGATAAATAGGATAGTCAACACTAATGATAATGTCAAATATTATAGAGCATAGTGGTGAATGTGGTGATTGTTTATAGGATTTAGAGGAGTTGATTCTTGTTCTTTTTGAAGACGAATGGATTTTACAATTTCATCGACGTCCATGTTGTTTGTGATATTTAAAGGATTTGTTCTTCTGTACGTTTCCAAAGAGGAAAGCGTCATTTTTTCGATTATGTTGGAAATGTTTGTTGTTGGGATGAAATGGGAATTAAATTTTGATATTTTTAAGTAATGTCCGTGCAAGATAAATTCTTTGCTGCGGACATAACAACCTGGGTAGATAAATATTGTTCCTGTTCCCTGCAGGGTTTCTGAACTAATTGAATCTTCGCAAACGATATCTATATGGAAAGATTTTTTGAGGGAGAAAAGCCATGCATTTTGCTGGGATAATTGTGTCATATAGTAGTTCTGTTTTAAAGTCAAAATTTTACATTTTGATGTAATAGGTTCCTTTTTTATTAAGTTGATTTCACATTGATTTACTCTATTGTTTGTATTAAGGATGGGTGATGAAATTTTACAATAAAAGTGAGTATGGTCCAACGTTGCGCAATTGTGGATTTCCTGTAATGTTAATTCGATGTAGTGATCACGATTGTAATCAATTAATATATATTCCTTTAATGGTTCAATATATATGAATGAACCGTTTAGGATTGTCGGTAATGGAATTGCTTTGAAAATTTGGTAGGATTCTTTAAAGGGAAGTGGGATTCGAAGTTCTATAATTATTTTGTTGTTGAAAACATTTGCAGATATCGTGCTTAATTTGTAGATTTGTGAAAATATATTGTCTCTGGAATTTATGGGAAGCATTATTGAACTCGGCAGCCCCTGCTTAATTTTTGATAAAAATTTTTCAATCTTATTAGGTGATATTAGTGTAGGGTGAAATTTTCCATGTTTGGAATCAATTAAAAGATCTATTAATTCTGACTGTGTATTTTGATATCTGAATGTCATTAATGAAACAAGTGAGATTAATGATTCTATTTCGATGGATATTTTATTATCCAGTGTTCTATTTTCCATTAATGAAGTAGATATTTGTATTGAAACTAGCTTTTTATGCATAGTCAGGAATTCCTTTTCAATTGCGGCCTTGGTTTTATAAAAAATTTGAGCTGTTGCTTCTATTATCGCGGTTTGGCTTTTCATAAGGGAAAGGAGGGAGTCTTGGTTTAAAGTGAGGTTGTGAATTTGTTCATCATACAACTTGGCGTCATCTTCATCTAATGTGGCGAAAAGAGCTTTGGAAATTGATCCTATTACATTTAAAAGTGCTCTTTGTTTTCTGCTTTGAGTTATTAGGAGCATATTTTTATATTCTATATTTGCTATGATAAGGTTTATCTGTAGCAACGTACCGTTACAAGTGTGTGCCATTGCTGAATTTCCATCCAATTTCTTCCAGATAGCCGTAATTTGCTCAGTGCTGAATTTGATGTTCCTAAATTCTGACTTGAAGTGATCGTAGTAGGTAACGATCTTCCGCTCGTTGGTGTAGAAATTGGCTCTGCCAATTTCTTCGAAATAAATGCCTGCGCTGGCATTTATTTGATTTGTTTTTATCCCCGAGCCTGAGATGAATGGGATGCAGATTAGGAAAAATTCCGTTTGCATCATTGTGAGGACCTGGAAGATGATATTGTTTATTCATTTGCGGTGAATTTGTAGTAGAAGAAATTTTGTATTAATCCGCGAAAAGTTTTAAGTCATTGTTATGGACTCTTTTATTTTTATTATTTATTTGCACCGTGGAGTTCTCAGGAGAATTGATTTCTATAATCACATATGGACCTGTCCAGAGTGGTGAGAATTTGTTATCTCTTACTCTGCTTTTTATTAAGACTTTGTCTCCAATATTGAAGGATTTTTGAACTGTGTTTTTGTCATATTGGATTTTGAACTTTTCTTCACCATGGCTATATCTTTCGCAATTTTATAGCTGTGTTGTAGACGTGATTTTAACTCGTTTGCATAATTATCGCAATTATAGCAAACGGTCGGAGATGATTTTAAGTTATTTGGGATTTCGGCTGGGAATCCGTACAGGAGTTCGCGGGGAGTATAATTTGTACTCGAGTGAGGTGTGGTATTATAGACAAACATGGCATATGGAATCCATGTATCCCAGTCTTGAGGATCTTTCGCTACATAAGATCTGAGGTATTCTGCTAAAGTTCTATGACTTCTCTCCAATGCACCATTTGTTTGAGGGTGATATGGAGTAGTTTTGAGCTTTTTGATTTTTAGCAGTTTAGATACCTCGGCGAACATGCCACCTATGAGGTTATATCCCTGATCTGTTAGGATACTTTCTGGAATGCCATGTCGACAAACTATTGTTGTCGTGAAGGCTTCCGCTAATGTCTTAGATTCAGTGTTGCCTATGGGAATAGCCTCAGAGAATTTGGAAAGGTCGTCTTCAAATATAAGGATGTATTTATTTCCAGAATGGGAAATTGGGAGAGGTCCTACAACATCTAGGTACACTCTTTCAAAAGGTTTTGAGCTTATGCTTGAGATTTTCATAGGAATCTTGGGATTTCTGGATACTTTGTTTAGTTGACAAAGTTTACATTTCCTTACATATTGTAATAAATTTGTTCTTGATTCGTTGATTTCTGCAGATAAGAATTATGTTTACTTATTTAAAAAAAACACTTTGGCGGAATTAAAATAATTCACTTGCCTCTTTATGTATATAGCTACAATTAAAAGCCGCAGTTTGATTCTTAAAACGTTTTCTTTAATTTACCCGGCTCTTATCGCCAATTGGGTAGTATTCCTTCTGCTCAAAAGCAACTCGGAATATATTTTATTTATTAAGAAGTGCACCACTGAACTTAACTGGATTTGAACTATTTTCCCGGCTCTAGTCGCCAAATGGGATTGGTTCCTTTTGATCGAAAGCAGCTCGGAACTTTAAAAGAAACGTACAAGTTGACTGTTCAAAATTGAATGTTATTTCTTCCCAATATCGCATTTAATTTATACAAAATTTTCGTGCCTATCCAAACAAAAATTGTCCACTCAGAAATCTTTTACTAAAATTTACCAATCGATAATACAAAATTGTCTACTTAGAATATGTCGACAAAATTTACCAATCGATAAAGAAAGAACAACATCTTGCACAACTAATTACAAAAATTCTTGCTAAGCCACTTCAAATGGTTCAGTCAGTGAAATGCGTGAACCCATTTGTTATGACTGTCTTTCACAATTTTGTTTCATGTAGACATGTCAAATAAATTTTATGTTGAAATTGTTTTTGCTTGTGCTGACAGATTTTTGTTTGGACTTGCTTACAATTTGAAATATGTAAGTATGTTACAATGTAGGTATGGTACAATGTAGGTATGGTACAGGTATGTTACAATATCTTACAACATCGTCTGACATGCCAGGCCAATAGAATTGTTTTTTAATTCTTTTAATTGTACGGGAGACACCCTGATGGCCTCCCGTTGGTAAAGAGTGGAAATCTTTCAGAACTTGCTCAATATCACTGCTGTTAGATAAATATTTTATAGAATCTTGATGAAGTTTTATATTTATTTTTTGGTTAACATAGACCTTGGTAAAACCGTTTTTAATAGTTGATAAATTTTGCTTGTCTAATACTGGGAAGGAGATATTTATTTGACTTAACTGATTTGCTTCTGTATATGAGCAGATCTCAGTTAAAATCTTTTCAATGTCTAATCTATCTCTTTGAGATCGGCAAGGTAGATTGACTTTTGAAATAATTACTGTGGAGTCTTTCTTCTTAAAGAAGTTCAGTTCGTTTTCTAGTAGAGGAGGTTTGTCTAAAAGTTTTAGTTTAGATTTTAGCACTCTTTCAAGTTCTGTAACCTGCATTGGCAAGATGAAAAATTTGGGATTTGTGTTTTTAGTTAAAAGTAATGGGAAATTGGTCTCAGTTATTATCACTGTGGAACTGTTTACTACTGATAGATCTGGATTTGGAGTAGTAGTATTTGGATTGGGTGTATCTAAATTCGCCTGAGCTTTGGCTTGACTCCTGGTTACCACATTTACATAGGTGTTAGGTGCCGTTGATTTTACGGAATTTTCTGGGGTAGCCCTACTGAGAGCATCTGCATTTGTGTTGAGTTTTCCAGGTTTATGAACTATTTTATAGTCATATTCCTCAAGACGTATTCTCCATCTCATTAGCCTTGAGGAATGGTCCTTTAGATTCATTAGCCATACTAATGGTTTATGGTCAGTTATGATGGTAAAATGTCTACCATAAACGTATGGCCTGAATTGCTCAACTGCGAAAACAATTGCCAAAAGCTCTTTTTCGATTGTTGAGTAACGAGTCTCTGCACCATTGAGAACACGACTCACATAGGCGATTGGATGATCTCCTTGATCATCTACTTGGGAAAGGACTGCTCCGATGGCGTAGTCACTGGCATCGGAGGGACAAAAAATTCTTTGTCGAAATCCGGATAGGATAAAATTGGTGCTGATATTAATTATTTTCTTAATTCGCAAAATGCTTCATCGCAAATTGCATCGAACTTGAAAGGTGTGTCCTTTTTCAGAAGGTTAGTAAGAGGTTTCGCGATTTTAGAAAAATTGGGAATAAAGCGGCGATAATAGCCGACGAAACCAAGGAAGGCTTTGATGTCTTTTTCCTTCTTGGGTCTGGGATAAGATTGAACTGATTTAATTTTTGCCGGGTCTGGCTTGAATCCATTTTCAGTAATGATGTGCCCTAGATACATTATTTCCTTTCTTAGGAAATGGCACTTATCTGGTTGTAGTTTTAAATTGAAATCCCGAAGGCGGCTAAATACGTTTGCTAGCCTGATATTATGGTCTTGCAGATTGTATCCATGGACTACAATATCGTCCATGTATACGAAACAGTAGATGCCCTGGAGTCCGGAAAGGACATTATTCATGGCACGTTGGAAGGTTGCGGGTGCACCTTTTAATCCAAATGGCATACGGTTAAACTCGTAATGACCATAAGGAGTGCTAAACGCAGTTTTTGCTCTATCCTTTCCGTTCATGCGAATTTGGTGGAATCCGCTGGCGAGGTCTAGCGTTGTAAAATATTTAGACTTACCCAATTGATCTAATATGTCTGTAATATTAGGTAATGGGTAAGCGTCGCCAATAGTAATGTCATTTACTCGGCGGAAATCTACAACGACTCGCCATTTTTTGTTCCCATGCTCATCCGGCTTTTTGGGAACTAGAAGTAGGGGAGAATTCCACGGACTATTTGAAGGGCTTATTATCTCCGAATCCAACATTTCATTTATTTGTCGAGTAATTTCTTTCCGGTTTGTTTCTGGAAGTCTGTACGGTTTAGTGTATATGTGAGTTTTATTTGGGACTGTTTCGATTTTGTGCTCGGTTGCATTTGCAAACGTTAGGAAATCCCCTTCTAAGTAGAAGAGATCGTTGAAATCCTTACAAATTTTCCGAATACTCTCGGCTTCTTCCAAATTACAGTGATCCAATTTAATCAGGGTGTGCAGTTTTTTTATTCTGCCCCTAATTGGATCTCTGTTGGAATCTGTAGAGATGCAATCGAAGTCATTAAGGTCATGGCATTCTGGATTCATGTCATGAATTGCCAGTTCGACGTCCTGCTCATTCGTGTTGAGAACTAGTTCTTTTGCCATTCCTTGTGATGGGTTGACTATGGTATTACCTATGAACAACCCTGGCTTTACCTCTTTTTTAAAATATACCGATTCCGTAGTTGACAAAGTTGGAATTTGAATTATGGATTCAGAGCGAGCGGGAATTGAAATAATTTTATTATGTAAGTTATTCAATGTACCTTTGTTTTTATTGGATTCTAGGGTGTATTCCGTTTTTTGTGGAATTTTTTGTTTAGGAAAGTCTTTCTGCTTTGTATTTCTTGCCTGTTTTGTAACGTGCGATTTATTCTTGTTAATATTTTCATTGTTCTTATTAGTTAACAAGTTCTTTTTTGCATACAGAAGTTGTTTAGAGACTTCTCGTCCGGAATATCATATCTGAGATATGTATTTGGGTAATCTGAGCGATATTGCTCTATGGGATAGGATGAATGGCATTGCTTCACCTCTAAGGAAATGTACTTGTTTCTATAATTGATAAGAGCGTTGTATCGGGACAAGAAGTCGTGGCCAATTAGGCCAAGGCTGAGTTTTCTCCGACTATTTGGAAGGGATGTTCTATTACAAATTCTTCGCTTGATATAATTGCCAATTTTGCCAATACTAACCCTTCTGTAGTTTTAGATTCCGTAACTAAAGTATTTATCTTGCAGATTGCATCTTTATAGCAAGAGCTACCTGCTTTCAGTGTATTGAACTTTATTAGGCTTATTTCCGCTCCTGTGTCTACAAGGAACTTTGTTTCTTTATTTGAGCATACATTGGTAGATATGGAAATGGTAATCGAATTGGGGCTGATAGTAATTGGAATTTTCAGCGTTAAGTGATCATTTAATAAATGTGCATTATCTAATTTGGGTTGGTGTGTATGTCGGCTTTTGTTTGAATATGCGAGGGGCTGCCGACTAATTCCTCTCGCCTAGATTTGTTTTCCGAGTGTGTTAAAAATATTCTCGGATTTTGTACGTGATCTTTGTTTGATCTTGGTTCATTTTGGGGTTGTATTGTCGAGGAATGAGAATTTTTTCTAAAATTAGGATTTGGAACCTGGTTGAAGCTGACCTCTTTTTGGGGAATTGTAGTTCTATTGGGACTTTCCGTTCGCTTTCTGAAGTTTTGATCAACGGGATTTATATTTCCTCTGTAGAAATTCCCGTGGTTTGCTATCCTTGCCCTGCATACTTCTATGGTATGTCCTAATTTGTGACAATACCTGCATGTAGGAGTAGTGCTGTTGAACGTGCTAGCCTGCTTAGCAGGATTGCCTTTGTTTAAATTATTTGAAGAATATTTATTTGGGGTTGGGTTTGTATGAATGTTCTGGGGACACTTTGGAGCTAAATGTCCCTGTACTCTGCATTTATAGCAAAAGGGGTTCTGCACTTGTGTTGATTGGGCGGTGCGAGGAAATTTCGCTGCTAATTTTGTTGCCTTTGATTCTAGGCGTACTGCTTGCTCCCCAAGATATGACGTTATGGGCTTTAATGCTCTATTTTCATGGAGTTTGGCTAATGTTTGTAGTTGTTCGCTAATTAGTCCATCCTCTATTGCTCTAATAGCTTGTTTTTCGTTGTCCTTTACGAGAGAGTATAACAGTAGTTTATCTGTTGTATATGAATGCGTGGCTTCGTTCAATTGAGCATGTGTCATATTAATTTGTTGCAGGAATTCTTTGACAGGCTCTCCTGCTCTTTGTCTTGTGTTTTGGAGTTTGGATTGGAGTACAGACTTTTATAATTTTACTTCGAATGTTTCGAGTAGTATTTGCTTCAAATCTGACCACCTGCTTGTATCATTGTACTTAAGTACATTGTAGGCATCTCCAATTAGCTTACTTTTGATTATTGAAAACAGGGTTGTTTGGTCGGTATTGGGATAAAGTCTATTAATATCATCGCAACATGACACGAATTTATGGAGGTCTTTTGTATCGCCGTTAAAATTTGGTATTAACGATTTAATTTCTGATAAAGAGATTTGTGAAATTTTGACTTCTGTGCTTTCATTGTGAAAGTGTGATGAGTTATTTCGTGTGTCATGTTGGTAATTAGGGAAGCGCGTATCTACCTGTTCTTGAATAGCAATTACAGTTTCTTCATATTCTGCTTCTGTTTTACCGAAAACATCTTCAGTAAAGTATTTATTTTCTAGGTCTTGTGGCGTAGATTGCATTTCGATTGTATTGTTGAGTTCATCGAATTCAGCCCAATGTTTATTTAGGATACCCAGTTTTTGTTCTAGGTGTGTTTTACTCACTGTAGGTAATGTATCAGGATTTAATGATTGTATAACTCTTGTAATTGAGTTAATTTTTGTATTTAGGTTTCTGAAAATACTTTCATTTTGTGGGCTATTTGTTTCCTTATTAGCTTCTGTAACTTGTGATCTGGTTGGAATTCTCCACGAAGCTCTGGATGATGGGATATGAAAGGGGTTTTGCTTGTTCATAGTACTTTCTGAGATTGATTTCAATCTTTCGGAAAGTGTTTCTTTCGTCAACATGTACCAATCCTCAGTTTTGTCTGAGCACGATTCTTTGAAATAATCGTGGTCGGTCGTGAAGTCTTTATGCTGAACGTTCTTCTGTTTTTTCGAAGTCGCTCCATATTTCTTCGAGTTGTTGTAATTTACCTGTCACAAAGGTATTGGTACGCTTCACTTTACCGGCTTGGTGATAAGCCCCTAGTATTAACCTAATTGCACTGTTTTTTACTTTTACTGGGGGATCTGATAGGAAGGGTGTTGTTAAGAAGGGGAAGGAAAAAAAATGTTCACATATAAAATTTAGGACGAATTACACTATTATTTATATACATAGTGTTTAGTTAATCGTAAGTAAATAACGTTAATTACGTAATTGTATTTTAGCGAATATGTTGCTAAATAATTTATTTTCCTCTTTTTTTTATTATTTATTCGCTAAAATGTTCTGGTATACTTATTTTTAAGAATCTTACTTATTTATTTTACATATAAGAAAATATGGCGTCCTTGTGTATAATTTCAGATAGTTTTTATAATTTTTTTTTTTGCTATATATATTTCAAATCTGTAAGGATTTTTTTTTTATTTTTATTTATTATTTTTTTTTCTATTTATTATTTTTTTTTCTATTTATTATTACTATTTATATATATGTATCTTTATTCTTTATCATTTTTGGGATATTTATATTTTCCCTCACACTCAATCACACACATACGCAAGTGCATACGCAATGGAATGTGTGGGTATTATTTGTCTCTTGGACTGTTTTCTGTTGGGAATGAAAAAAAAACTTGACAAAAGGAAATAATAATAAATAAAGGAAAAAAAAATCTTTTGTATTGTTTCTTTAAATTTCCTTTTTTCTCATTTGCTCTTTGGGCTGGGAAGATGTTAAGTATTTAAAGCATGGAAGAGGTTACTGCGGTCAGTTTTTTAGTGTCCGTAAGTTAGATGTTTTCTGTAGTTCTTCTATGTGGTGCAGGAGTTAATTCGAATTTTGACTTACTTGGTGCCGCCGTGGGCACATCTGCAAGTATATACTCCGGTTCCAGAGGTATATTTTTACCTTTGCGAGGTTTTGATTTGTATTTCATGTACATATAGATAAATAGGATAGTCAACACTAATGATAATGTCAAATATGATAGAGCATAGTGGTGAATGTGGTGATTGTTTATAGGATTTAGAGGAGTTGATTCTTGTTCTTTTTGAAGACGAATGGATTTTACAATTTCATCGACGTCCATGTTGTTTGTGATATTTAAAGGATTTGTTCTTCTGTACGTTTCCAAAGAGGGAAGCGTCATTTTTTCGATTATGTTGGAAATGTTTGTTGTTGGGATGAAATGGGAATTAAATTTTGATATTTTTAAGTAATGTCCGTGCAAGATAAATTCTTTGCTGCGGACATAACAACCTGGGTAGATAAATATTGTTCCTGTTCCCTGCAGGGTTTCTGAACTAATTGAATCTTCGCAAACGATATCTATATGGAAAGATTTTTTGAGGGAGAAAAGCCATGCATTTTGCTGGGATAATTGTGTCATATAGTAGTTCTGTTTTAAAGTCAAAATTTTACATTTTGATGTAATAGGTTCCTTTTTTATTAAGTTGATTTCACATTGATTTACTCTATTGTTTGTATTAAGGATGGGTGATGAAATTTTACAATAAAAGTGAGTATGGTCCAACGTTGCGCAATTGTGGATTTCCTGTAATGTTAATTCGATGTAGTGATCACGATTGTAATCAATTAATATATATTCCTTTAATGGTTCAATATATATGAATGAACCGTTTAGGATTGTCGGTAATGGAATTGCTTTGAAAATTTGGTAGGATTCTTTAAAGGGAAGTGGGATTCGAAGTTCTATAATTATTTTGTTGTTGAAAACATTTGCAGATATCGTGCTTAATTTGTAGATTTGTGAAAATATATTGTCTCTGGAATTTATGGGAAGAATTATTGAACTCGGCAGCCCCTGCTTAATTTTTGATAAAAATTTTTCAATCTTATTAGGTGATATTAGTGTAGGGTGAAATTTTCCATGTTTGGAATCAATTAAAAGATCTATTAATTCTGACTGTGTATTTTGATATCTGAATGTCATTAATGAAACAAGTGAGATTAATGATTCTATTTCGATGGATATTTTATTATCCAGTGTTCTATTTTCCATTAATGAAGTAGATATTTGTATTGAAACTAGCTTTTTATGCATAGTCAGGAATTCCTTTTCAATTGCGGCCTTGGTTTTATAAAAAATTTGAGCTGTTGCTTCTATTATCGCGGTTTGGCTTTTCATAAGGGAAAGGAGGGAGTCTTGGTTTAAAGTGAGGTTGTGAATTTGTTCATCATACAACTTGGCGTCATCTTCATCTAATGTGGCGAAAAGAGCTTTGGAAATTGATCCTATTACATTTAAAAGTGCTCTTTGTTTTCTGCTTTGAGTTATTAGGAGCATATTTTTATATTCTATATTTGCTATGATAAGGTTTATCTGTAGCAACGTACCGTTACAAGTGTGTGCCATTGCTGAATTTCCATCCAATTTCTTCCAGATAGCCGTAATTTGCTCAGTGCTGAATTTGATGTTCCTAAATTCTGACTTGAAGTGATCGTAGTAGGTAACGATCTTCCACTCGTTGGTGTAGAAATTGGCTCTGCCAATTTCTTCGAAATAAATGCCTGCGCTGGCATTTATTTGATTTGTTTTTATCCCCGAGCCTGAGATGAATGGGATGCAGA
Organism: Dioctria linearis; assembly: GCA_963930735.1. Lineage (NCBI taxonomy): Eukaryota > Metazoa > Arthropoda > Insecta > Diptera > Asilidae > Dioctria > Dioctria linearis. The sequence continues at coordinate 98,245,145 of OZ005741.1, forward strand.
TTAGGAAAAATTCCGTTTGCATCATTGTGAGGACCTGGAAGATGATATTGTTTATTCATTTGCGGTGAATTTGTAGTAGAAGAAATTTTGTATTAATCCGCGAAAAGTTTTAAGTCATTGTTATGGACTCTTTTATTTTTATTATTTATTTGCACCGTGGAGTTCTCAGGAGAATTGATTTCTATAATCACATATGGACCTGTCCAGAGTGGTGAGAATTTGTTATCTCTTACTCTGCTTTTTATTAAGACTTTGTCTCCAATATTGAAGGATTTTTGAACTGTGTTTTTGTCATATTGGATTTTGAACTTTTCTTCACCATGGCTATATCTTTCGCAATTTTATAGCTGTGTTGTAGACGTGATTTTAACTCGTTTGCATAATTATCGTAATTATAGCAAACGGTCGGAGATGATTTTAAGTTATTTGGGATTTCGGCTGGGAATCCGTACAGGAGTTCGCGGGGAGTATAAGTTGTACTCGAGTGAGGTGTGGTATTATAGACAAACATGGCATATGGAATCCATGTATCCCAGTCTTGAGGATCTTTCGCTACATAAGATCTGAGGTATTCTGCTAAAGTTCTATGACTTCTCTCCAATGCACCATTTGTTTGAGGGTGATATGGAGTAGTTTTGAGCTTTTTGATTTTTAGCAGTTTAGATACCTCGGCGAACATGCCACCTATGAGGTTATATCCCTGATCTGTTAGGATACTTTCTGGAATGCCATGTCGACAAACTATTGTTGTCGTGAAGGCTTCCGCTAATGTCTTAGATTCAGTGTTGCCTATGGGAATAGCCTCAGAGAATTTGGAAAGGTCGTCTTCAAATATAAGGATGTATTTATTTCCAGAATGGGAAATTGGGAGAGGTCCTACAACATCTAGGTACACTCTTTCAAAAGGTTTTGAGCTTATGCTTGAGGTTTTCATAGGAATCTTGGGATTTCTGGATACTTTGTTTAGTTGACAAAGTTTACATTTCCTTACATATTGTAATAAATTTGTTCTTGATTCGTTGATTTCTGCAGATAAGATTCATGTTTACTTATTTAAAAAAAAACACTTTGGCGGAATTAAAATAATTCACTTGCCTCTTTATGTATATAGCTACAATTAAAAGCCGCGGTTTGATTCTTAAAACGTTTTCTTTAATTTACCCGGCTCTTATCGCCAATTGGGTAGTATTCCTTCTGCTGAAAAGCAACTCGGAATATATTTTATTTATTAAGAAGTGCACCACTGAACTTAACTGGATTTGAACTATTTTCCCGGCTCTAGTCGCCAAATGGGATTGGTTCCTTTTGATCGAAAGCAGCTCGGAACTTTAAAAGAAACGTACAAGTTGACTGTTCAAAATTGAATGTTATTTCTTCCCAATATCGCATTTAATTTATACAAAATTTTCGTGCCTATCCAAACAAAAATTGTCCACTCAGAAATCTTTTACTAAAATTTACCAATCGATAATACAAAATTGTCTACTTAGAATATGTCGACAAAATTTACCAATCGATAAAGAAAGAACAACATCTTGCACAACTAATTACAAAAATTCTTGCTAAGCCACTTCAAATGGTTCAGTCAGTGAAATGCGTGAACCCATTTGTTATGACTGTCTTTCACAATTTTGTTTCATGTAGACATGTCAAATAAATTTTATGTTGAAATTGTTTTTGCTTGTGCTGACAGATTTTTGTTTGGACTTGCTTACAATTTGAAATATGTAAGTATGTTACAATGTAGGTATGGTACAATGTAGGTATGGTACAGGTATGTTACAATATCTTACAACATCGTCTGACATGCCAGGCCAATAGAATTGTTTTTTAATTCTTTTAATTGTACGGGAGACACCCTGATGGCCTCCCGTTGGTAAAGAGTGGAAATCTTTCAGAACTTGCTCAATATCACTGCTGTTAGATAAATATTTTATAGAATCTTGATGAAGTTTTATATTTATTTTTTGGTTAACGAAGACCTTGGTAAAACCGTTTTTAATAGTTGATAAATTTTGCTTGTCTAATACTGGGAAGGAGATATTTATTTGACTTAACTGATTTGCTTCTGTATATGAGCAGATCTCAGTTAAAATCTTTTCAATGTCTAATCTATCTCTTTGAGATCGGCAAGGTAGATTGACTTTTGAAATAATTACTGTGGAGTCTTTCTTCTTAAAGAAGTTCAGTTCGTTTTCTAGTAGAGGAGGTTTGTCTAAAAGTTTTAGTTTAGATTTTAGCACTCTTTCAAGTTCTGTAACCTGCATTGGCAAGATGAAAAATTTGGGATTTGTGTTTTTAGTTAAAAGTAATGGGAAATTGGTCTCAGTTATTATCACTGTGGAACTGTTTACTACTGATAGATCTGGATTTGGAGTAGTAGTATTTGGATTGGGTGTATCTAAATTCGCCTGAGCTTTGGCTTGACTCCTGGTTACCACATTTACATAGGTGTTAGGTGCCGTTGATTTTACGGAATTTTCTGGGATAGCCCTACTGAGAGCATCTGCATTTGTGTTGAGTTTTCCAGGTTTATGAACTATTTTATAGTCATATTCCTCAAGACGTATTCTCCATCTCATTAGCCTTGAGGAATGGTCCTTTAGATTCATTAGCCATACTAATGGTTTATGGTCAGTTATGATGGTAAAATGTCTACCATAAACGTATGGCCTGAATTGCTCAACTGCGAAAACAATTGCCAAAAGCTCTTTTTCGATTGTTGAGTAACGAGTCTCTGCACCATTGAGAACACGACTCACATAGGCGATTGGATGATCTCCTTGATCATCTACTTGGGAAAGGACTGCTCCGATGGCGTAGTCACTGGCATCGGAGGGACAAAAAATTCTTTGTCGAAATCCGGATAGGATAAAATTGGTGCTGATATTAATTATTTTCTTAATTCGCAAAATGCTTCATCGCAAATTGCATCGAACTTGAAAGGTGTGTCCTTTTTCAGAAGGTTAGTAAGAGGTTTCGCGATTTTAGAAAAATTGGGAATAAAGCGGCGATAATAGCCGACGAAACCAAGGAAGGCTTTGATGTCTTTTTCCTTCTTGGGTCTGGGATAAGATTGAACTGATTTAATTTTTGCCGGGTCTGGCTTGAATCCATTTTCAGTAATGATGTGCCCTAGATACATTATTTCCTTTCTTAGGAAATGGCACTTATCTGGTTGTAGTTTTAAATTGAAATCCCGAAGGCGGCTAAATACGTTTGCTAGCCTGATATTATGGTCTTGCAGATTGTATCCATGGACTACAATATCGTCCATGTATACGAAACAGTAGATGCCCTGGAGTCCGGAAAGGACATTATTCATGGCACGTTGGAAGGTTGCGGGTGCACCTTTTAATCCAAATGGCATACGGTTAAACTCGTAATGACCATAAGGAGTGCTAAACGCAGTTTTTGCTCTATCCTTTCCGTTCATGCGAATTTGGTGGAATCCGCTGGCGAGGTCTAGCGTTGTAAAATATTTAGACTTACCCAATTGATCTAATATGTCTGTAATATTAGGTAATGGGTAAGCGTCGCCAATAGTAATGTCATTTACTCGGCGGAAATCTACAACGACTCGCCATTTTTTGTTCCCATGCTCATCCGGCTTTTTGGGAACTAGAAGTAGGGGAGAATTCCACGGACTATTTGAAGGGCTTATTATCTCCGAATCCAACATTTCATTTATTTGTCGAGTAATTTCTTTCCGGTTTGTTTCTGGAAGTCTGTACGGTTTAGTGTATATGTGAGTTTTATTTGGGACTGTTTCGATTTTGTGCTCGGTTGCATTTGCAAACGTTAGGAAATCCCCTTCTAAGTAGAAGAGATCGTTGAAATCCTTACAAATTTTCCGAATACTCTCGGCTTCTTCCAAATTACAGTGATCCAATTTAATCAGGGTGTGCAGTTTTTTTATTCTGCCCCTAATTGGATCTCTGTTGGAATCTGTAGAGATGCAATCGAAGTCATTAAGGTCATGGCATTCTGGATTCATGTCATGAATTGCCAGTTCGACGTCCTGCTCATTCGTGTTGAGAACTAGTTCTTTTGCCATTCCTTGTGATGGGTTGACTATGGTATTACCTATGAACAACCCTGGCTTTACCTCTTTTTTAAAATATACCGATTCCGTAGTTGACAAAGTTGGAATTTGAATTATGGATTCAGAGCGAGCGGGAATTGAAATAATTTTATTATGTAAGTTATTCAATGTACCTTTGTTTTTATTGGATTCTAGGGTGTATTCCGTTTTTTGTGGAATTTTTTGTTTAGGAAAGTCTTTCTGCTTTGTATTTCTTGCCTGTTTTGTAACGTGCAATTTATTCTTGTTAATATTTTCATTGTTCTTATTAGTTAACAAGTTCTTTTTTGCATACAGAAGTTGTTTAGAGACTTCTCGTCCGGAATATCATATCTGAGATATGTATTTGGGTAATCTGAGCGATATTGCTCTATGGGATAGGATGAATGGCATTGCTTCACCTCTAAGGAAATGTACTTGTTTCTATAATTGATAAGAGCGTTGTATCGGGACAAGAAGTCGTGGCCAATTAGGCCAAGGCTGAGTTTTCTCCGACTATTTGGAAGGGATGTTCTATTACAAATTCTTCGCTTGATATAATTGCCAATTTTGCCAATACTAACCCTTCTGTAGTTTTAGATTCCGTAACTAAAGTATTTATCTTGCAGATTGCATCTTTATAGCAAGAGCTACCTGCTTTCAGTGTATTGAACTTTATTAGGCTTATTTCCGCTCCTGTGTCTACAAGGAACTTTGTTTCTTTATTTGAGCATACATTGGTAGATATGGAAATGGTAATCGAATTGGGGCTGATAGTAATTGGAATTTTCAGCGTTAAGTGATCATTTAATAAATGTGCATTATCTAATTTGGGTTGGTGTGTATGTCGGCTTTTGTTTGAATATGCGAGGGGCTGCCGACTAATTCCTCTCGCCTAGATTTGTTTTCCGAGTGTGTTAAAAATATTCTCGGATTTTGTACGTGATCTTTGTTTGATCTTGGTTCATTTTGGGGTTGTATTGTCGAGGAATGAGAATTTTTTCTAAAATTAGGATTTGGAACCTGGTTGAAGCTGACCTCTTTTTGGGGAATTGTAGTTCTATTGGGACTTTCCGTTCGCTTTCTGAAGTTTTGATCAACGGGATTTATATTTCCTCTGTAGAAATTCCCGTGGTTTGCTATCCTTGCCCTGCATACTTCTATGGTATGTCCTAATTTGTGACAATACCTGCATGTAGGAGTAGTGCTGTTGAACGTGCTAGCCTGCTTAGCAGGATTGCCTTTGTTTAAATTATTTGAAGAATATTTATTTGGGGTTGGGTTTGTATGAATGTTCTGGGGACACTTTGGAGCTAAATGTCCCTGTACTCTGCATTTATAGCAAAAGGGGTTCTGCACTTGTGTTGATTGGGCGGTGCGAGGAAATTTCGCTGCTAATTTTGTTGCCTTTGATTCTAGGCGTACTGCTTGCTCCCCAAGATATGACGTTATGGGCTTTAATGCTCTATTTTCATGGAGTTTGGCTAATGTTTGTAGTTGTTCGCTAATTAGTCCATCCTCTATTGCTCTAATAGCTTGTTTTTCGTTGTCCTTTACGAGAGAGTTTAACAGTAGTTTATCTGTTGTATATGAATGCGTGGCTTCGTTCAATTGAGCATGTGTCATATTAATTTGTTGCAGGAATTCTTTGACAGGCTCTCCTGCTCTTTGTCTTGTGTTTTGGAGTTTGGATTGGAGTACAGACTTTTATAATTTTACTTCGAATGTTTCGAGTAGTATTTGCTTCAAATCTGACCACCTGCTTGTATCATTGTACTTAAGTACATTGTAGGCATCTCCAATTAGCTTACTTTTGATTATTGAAAACAGGGTTGTTTGGTCGGTATTGGGATAAAGTCTATTAATATCATCGCAACATGACACGAATTTATGGAGGTCTTTTGTATCGCCGTTAAAATTTGGTATTAACGATTTAATTTCTGATAAAGAGATTTGTGAAATTTTGACTTCTGTGCTTTCATTGTGAAAGTGTGATGAGTTATTTCGTGTGTCATGTTGGTAATTAGGGAAGCGCGTATCTACCTGTTCTTGAATAGCAATTACAGTTTCTTCATATTCTGCTTCTGTTTTACCGAAAACATCTTCAGTAAAGTATTTATTTTCTAGGTCTTGTGGCGTAGATTGCATTTCGATTGTATTGTTGAGTTCATCGAATTCAGCCCAATGTTTATTTAGGATACCCAGTTTTTGTTCTAGGTATGTTTTACTCACTGTAGGTAATGTATCAGGATTTAATGATTGTATAACTCTTGTAATTGAGTTAATTTTTGTATTTAGGCTTCTGAAAATACTTTCATTTTGTGGGCTATTTGTTTCCTTATTAGCTTCTGTAACTTGTGATCTGGTTGGAATTCTCCACGAAGCTCTGGATGATGGGATATGAAAGGGGTTTTGCTTGTTCATAGTACTTTCTGAGATTGATTTCAATCTTTCGGAAAGTGTTTCTTTCGTCAACATGTACCAATCCTCAGTTTTGTCTGAGCACGATTCTTTGAAATAATCGTGGTCGGTCGTGAAGTCTTTATGCTGAACGTTCTTCTGTTTTTTCGAAGTCGCTCCATATTTCTTCGAGTTGTTGTAATTTACCTGTCACAAAGGTATTGGTACGCTTCACTTTACCGGCTTGGTGATAAGCCCCTAGTATTAACCTAATTGCACTGTTTTTTTCTACTTGAGATGAGCATAGCTCATCAAAAGAAATGGTTTCTTCAGTCATTCTGGCTTTGTGAAGTAACAGACGGAAAATTTAGTAGAGATATGGTATGAGATTTTATAATATTAAGGGAGTTAGTTTCGAGCTTCGATTTGGTTGATTTGTGGGGGACTATACAAGATGTGCGAATATTGTATGTAAAAAAAAACACAGCCGAGTAGAAAACTAATCGTCAAATTTCTAAACAGTAATAAGCTGCGAAAGAAAAAAAAACGAGTTTGTTATGTGTAATTATTGGGGGTTATGATAATTTTTGGGATTTTTTTGGGTATTACGAAATTCTCGATTTCTAATAAAAGGAATGCTAAGAATTTATGTTGGTATAATAAAGAAAACTGATTTTTGTTTATTTATTTTTAAATATCTCTGTTAATTAATTAATTTTTTTTTGCGGGAGAACTGGACTTGTAGGAGGAGAAAAAGAGAAAAAAAATGTTCTATGACAACACAAAAAAGAATTATTATTATTATTAACGATTTTTTTTTTTTATGAAGTGTGTATTTTCAATAGAATATAAAAAAAAATTTAGATTTATACACATATGTATGCAATAAAGAGGAAAAGTACTTTATTATCTAATCTGTAAATTTCTAGATTGTTAATTGATTGCTCTTCCGATAGGCTCACGAAGTCCTACCGCAGGGGATTGATATTTGATTTTTGTCGAAGTCCTCTGACCAACAAGCTCACGAGGTTTTGCCGCAGAGGTCGCTTCTAGGAAGAGCGGGAGTTTAGCTGAGAAAATTACAATGGGGAAATTTAGGAAAAGGAAATCAATGCAGTCTTTCGTTAATAACCGTAAAACAAAATCTCATACGCCATTAATGAACATTCCCTATATGGTTTTAAGTTTTTAAAGATAAAAATTATATAATTATGGAAGTTTTTACGACGAAAAGTTACATTAATTCATAAAACTTTTGAAAATGTGTTCTATAGTAACATAATTGTAATCTATTTACCATGAGATAGCAAATTTCGCTCGATATTCTGAAAATTTGTGTTATGTTTATGTAAGAGTGTTGCGCAAATATTATGATAATTCGAATTTAAAAAAATTTTTTTGTATAGTTACTATCGCCAAATGCCAAAATGTTATGTAAAATGTTCTGACTTCTGATATTGATTTTTTTTTGTTTTTTAATACATGTAATATGGTATAATTATTAAAAAAAAAAAAATTTCTTTCTACCTTATTCATATTCCTTGGATTTCGGTTTAAAAAAAACCTTGTGGTTGAGATGAAATGCGTGGAGCGTTCTGGTCGAAGTGTTCTCGTACTTGTGAGTGATAATTTTGCTGGTTTTATTGGGGATATGTCGTCCTTCCTTCTTTGGGACGTCTTGGTGAGGCACGGAGGCACTCTAAACAATTAAAACTTAATTCCTCTAAGTACCCTGTTTTAAGGGTACCCGGGCTTATTTTTTTTTTTTGATTTTTGTTATGTTTTTTATTTTTTTTTTATTTATTTATTTATTGATTTGTTTTGCGCACTGGTTTGAGTGAATACCGGTGCCACCAATTTGTTATTTGTGGCAGATTTTTTTTTTTTTTTTTTTTTTTTTTTTTTTTTTTTTTTTTTTTAGGCACTGATTTTTGCTGGTTTCGCTGCCACCAAAATGTTGTATTATCCTCACATCGTGCTCCTATGGAGAGTGCAGGATTCTTTAATTTCCTCTACTTAATGATTTCTGGCACTGTTCACTGAACCTCTTTCCTCGCCAAAATAAAACACTATTATTGCTGCTTGTATTTTATTGAAAATCCACTGAACTTTTTTATTCACAATTATCAATTCTTGGCACTATACTTAGTATCACTAGTAAAAAAAAACAACAGATCAAAATTTACAGGAAAAAATTGTCAGAAGTCTAAGATTTTAGATAGACCGCTTTTCGACTTTTTTCGATAACTCTACTCGGCTGCTTTTTGAATCAAACTCCCCGAGGGTCGGCGATACTGCACCCAGGTGTCCCCATAAGCTTCAAAAAAGCTTTTTTATACTCTTTATTACTTACCCACGACGTGAAAAATCGTACGTGGGAAAATACAAAAAGTTTAGACGCAGTGCATATGCATGAAATCTGATATGCACTGCGTCTTGTAAAAATAACATTTTAGCAATTGTGTGTATGTATGTACATACGATTAGGTTTTTTGAATTTAGGGATTGTATGTACATATATACATGCAGATAATTTAGCAAAAAAGCTGCATGTAGGTATGTACATAGTGCTGCATGTAGGTAAGTATACATGCCGTGTGAACGGAGTTTATGACTGATAACAAAATGCAATTTAGGCTAAATTGCATTTTGTTGCAGTACGTAAATGCATTTTTAAATGAAAATTGAAATTTAAATGAAATTTTAAATGAATTTTATTTTTCAGGGTCAAATTGTAGTACGCCAATATATTGCATAGGGCAAGATATTGGCGTATTGGTTTTATTGTTGTGATTCGGGGTATAGGCACCTGATGATAATCTTTTAAGATTAATTGAATCTCCTCTGGGCTTGTGATTACTTCAGGGGATGAGTTTCGTCTATAATTTGTGGATTGGTACTAGGTGGACTGTCAAGGTCTCCGGCCTCTTCTGGGTGATGAGTTTGCTCTTTTTGTTCTATTGGTTTGGCCTGGCTGTCTGAATTTGTTCCACTTTCCTGAATGTTTCGTGTCTGGGCTCTTGTTACTGCATTGCATTGCAGACACTCCTTAAGGTCCGATGAGTGTTTTTCCTCCTCTATGTCCGAGTTTATTTGGTGGTGGACTATAGCTTCTACCGTGAAGGTTGTGGTTTCTTTGTCTCTGTCATTATCCCGTGGAATGCGGCTTAAAGCGTCGGCATTCGTGTTGTATTTTCCGGGCTTATATTCAATTTTATAATTGAACTCGGAAAGTTTATGGTGAAATCTCACCAGACGAGAAGTGGGGTCTTTAACATTGAAATCCCCCTTGAGGGGTTTGTGATCTGTATAGACCGTGAACTCTCGGCCTTGCAGATAACACCTGAAATTTTTAGTCGCCCAAACTATAGCCAGTAAATCTTTCTCAATCGTGGAATAGTTACGTTCGGCTTTGTTCAGGGTACGACTGGCGTAGGCAATTGGCTGGTCACTTCCTACCTCTCCTTGAGAGAGAACTGCTCCAAGAGCCTCGCTGCTGGCGTCAGTGGTAAGGTTAAAGGGTTTTGAAAAATCGGGATATATTAGGAGTGGAGGAGAAATTAAATCGTTCTTAATGTTCTGAAATGCCTCTTGGCATTTCTCAGTCCATTTAAACTTTACATCCTTTCGGAGTAAGTTTGTTAGAGGACGTACTGTTTTTGAAAAATCGGGTATGAATTTTCTGTAGTAATTCGCAAGGCCCAAAAATGATTGCACTTGCCTTACTGTCTGGACGCATGCCGTTTTGCTAGGGTCAGGTAGTGCTCCTTGGTTAGAACATTTGTGTCCTAAATACACTACCTCGCGCCTGAGATATTGACATTTCTCTGGTTGAAGTTTCAGGTTATTTTCTCTTAACCTGTCAAAGACTTTGCGAAGCTTTTCGTTGTGGTCTGCCAGACTTTTTCCATAGATGACGATGTCATCTAAGTAGACGAAACATTCTAGGCCTTGTAGGCCAGTTAATATGAAATTCATTAAACGCTGAATTGTGGCCGGGACTCCTTTGAGCCCGAACGGCATGCGTTTGAATTCATAACGCCCGTAGTTGGTACTAAAAGCCGTTTTTGCTCGATCTTTCGGATCGACGAGTACCTGATGATAGCCATTGGCTAGGTCTAGGGTGGTGAAGTATCTTGAATGGCCCAGTTGATCGAGGATATCCTCAATCCGTGGTAGCGGGAAGTCGTCGCCAATCGTTTTTTCGTTCAACTTACGGAAATCAGCGACGACGCGCCACCTTTTCTCACCATCTGGTCCCGCTTTTTTGGGGACGACTAGCAGTGCCGAGTTCCATGGGCTTTTGCTGGGCTGGACAATGTCGTTGTCCAGCATTTCTCTGAGTTGCTCATATATGACATTTCGCTGTGTCTCTGGTAACCGGTACATCTTTTGGTTAATAGGTGCTTGGTCTTGCACCAGAGGGATGTCGTGGGTGATGGCATTGGTATGTGTAAGCCTGTCACCCTTTAAAAAGAATATGTCATCATATTCGTAACAGAGCTTTGTTATTGAGGCTTTTTCCTCAGTATTTAAAGTTTCATCCAGACTGAGTTCTTGCTCTGATCTGGTGAGGCGGGGCTGAATGCTGGTGTCTTCTTGTTCCACATCGTTTGGGAACAAGTACCTTATATGTTGTAGGGTGGCCGTCTGATCGGCGCTTATTGCCCTGTTTTTATTGTTCTTAAATCTAGATCTATTATTATTATCCATATTCATTTTACCTCTTAACCTATTTCTTTGATATATGAGTGCCGCTGGGCCAGATGGATCTGCAGGAGTTGCTACCGGCAGACCGTTTGTATGCTGGCCAGCGCCTGACGTTGGGGTTTTCATGAGGGACCCGCAAGCGTCTTGAAGCTGTTTTTTGTTACTGTTTGGTTGACCTGGGCTCTTATGCCCTATTTTCTTAATCTTAGGTTTAATTATATTTTGATGCTCACCATCGCCGTTATTTCGACTCATGGGATTCAAAGGATGGGCTGTTGTAATATTTTTATCTGGCTCTCGTTTGATGGGGACGACAGTGTAGTCTTTAATGGGAACCAGATTTACGTTCACGCTGTTAAGGACTACTTGTTAACAGTGTTGGGCATTAATCGATTTAATTTTTTAATTAGATTAACGATTGAAAATTATGATTGAAAAATTAATCTCAAGAAAGTAATCGTGATTAATTTAATCGATTGATCAATTTAATCGTCAATCGAGTATAATGAAGTTCAATCGACGGGTATTAATCGTTATTTACTCCTTAGTTTTTAATCGTTAATCGTATATTTTTCGATTGATTTGTTAATTTGAAAAACTGATAAGTTTATTAGTTATTAGTAAAAAATGAAATAAAATAAAATAAAAACAGTGAAATAACTATGAAAACACTATTAGAAATAAAAACCAAAATTATGAAATTAAACATTTTAGATTTCGAACTACACAATGCAGAATACACTTATAAAAAAAAACAACTTCTATATTTCATAAGAGCGTACAAAATAAATAAATAATATATAATGAATTATTTTAAATTAGATTTTAAAAGCACCCTTTCTTCAAATAAGGTATCAGATAACCTGTGTGACTTGGGTAGATTAGTCATCGTCGCATAAGAAAAAAGTCTTTCCACTGGGGCTGACGATGGCAGAGGAGTGTTGTATTTCATGAATACCTAGAAAGTTAAGTAATCAATAATACTCATCTGTCGCGAGATCATTGTCTGAATTATAGTAAATACCTTTCGTACAGCAGGATATTCGTTTAGCATGTTTAATTTATCCTTATTATCAGCAAAAAAGTGCAAAATTTGCAATTCAGTCGTCGATTGTTGATTTAAAACTGAAGAAGTTGTTGGTGGTGACCCAAATTCGAAGAAGTCGTCTTCCGATGTTGAATTTGGTAAAACTGTTTGGTGCTCCTCTCCAAAATCACTCAATATTTCCTGTTTTACGGCCTTATTGAAGGCTTTAAGCAATAGTTCTTGGTGATGAGCAGGTATGCATGGAAACCACTTTTTCTTAAACCGAGGATAAGATAGATCTGCTATCGCTGCCCTTTCTGCTGTAGGAGTAGAGAAATCAAAAAAATCTGAGAATCTCTCCTCAACAGCATTCGCAAATGCTTCCGAAAGGGGCTTACAATACAACCACTGTTTGGTCGTAAGATGCTGAAGCTTTCTTCTTAAAGATAATAGACAAGGTAGAAGTATTCCGTAAAAAGTGTTATTTTCTCCTTGCAGCAAATCCAATGCTTTTGCAACGGGCTCAGCGTATTCCAAATGTTCCTCAATATATTTTATATCTCTTTCAGTGAACGATCCTTTGATGTTCAGAGCCTTAAATAACTCAGTACACTTAGAAGAACAATTGTGTATTTGCCGAAGTGAATCATATAAGCTGTTCCATCTAGTTTCCCCCGGTCTAGATAACGTATGCCCTAATATGCTTTGCAAAATTTCAGACGATTTTGGCCGCCCGGCTGCCTTCCACAGAGAGTTGCATTTCCTAATCACTGACGAGTGGATAATTGACAAATCCTTGTGAATTTCAAGCACTTTCGCTGCATTACTTGTAGCACACAGGCTTAATGTATGAGCACAGCATCGGAGATGAGCTGGTAAACTTAGTTCAATTGATTCCGGCGCAATATTATCCTCTGCTTCCGAATCGGAATTAGTTCCACTCGACTCGTCGCTTTCTCCATCTTCCTCCTCTATGTTGAGACAGGGAATATCGACGCCAAAAACTTTAAAAGCTTTAACGAAATTCAACGCATTATCTGTTACGGTGGCAACGATTTTATCTTGTCCCAGTCCGTACTCCGCATTAACTGAGAGCAATAGATCTGCTATTCTGTTATAAGAACGGGTGCTTCGAAATCTCCGACAAGCCAATGCAGCCGATTGCCTTTCAAAATTGCAATTAATCCAATGCGCAGTAACCCCGAAAAAACGTCTTTTTTTACTGGACCATATATCTGCCGTAGTGCATACAAAAGTAGTCTGTTGCAAGTCATTTATTACCTTTGTTTTAGTGACTTGATACGACGGCCGAGATTACGTCGGCTCATCACCGTTAGATCAGGATGCTGTAAATTCTTAAAAATTGCAATAAAATAAGGATCCTCAATAGATCGTAAAGGAATCATCGAATGTATGATAAATTTAGCAATATTTTCATCGAAAGTGTCCGTCGATAATCTCATACTCAAAGAGCTCAACCTTGATGAGCCGTTGTATTTCTCTCTTCGTTTTACACCTATTAACTTTTTATACTCCTGTACAGACTGTTCTCCGTGTATTCGTTTCAAGTGGGATATAAAGTTGGAAGTTATACTTTTAAAACCTTTGATATTTACCACTTTCGGTTTACATTTTAAGCATTGTGCTGTTACAATGTTTGGATTCGAGCTATCCTTTTCCGTTAAGACCTCAAAAAATGTTTTTTCTTCCATGAGCAATGAATTGCAGGTGTTTACATAAGTTGAATTTGTAGCTTCACTGCTGCTGCTTTCATTGCTATCAATATACACACACGACAATCCAGATACTCCACAGGCATACCACCCTCCATTTTTCCAAGAATACGTATAATAAACCAAAAAATAGAAAACAGAACTAAAATGAAATCACATTTAAAGGACTTTACACAAATTCCTCAAACTGTTCTCATCTATTAAACCGCACGAGACGAGAGTACTTATACTTGGCAAGACTAAATGGTACAAGCCTTTGGTACAAAACTTCCAAGAAAATAAAAACATTTTCAAACATGAATCACCAAGTTCAGTCCGCTTAACTGTGCGTAATGCTTAATTCTGACAAAATGTTGGCAAATTTCTTTCTCATAAAATTCAAACATGTTAACATACTGGGAACAGGGGAATGCAACTGGGAACAGGGGAGTGCAACTGGGGCAAATTACCCCATCATACATTAAGGCACGTTCGTTTCTTTGATCAGTGCTTAACAAGATTACTCAAAAATATTAAAAATGCTTGAAAGTTAAATAAAATAATTAGTGGAGATTAAAATAAATTAATAATTTTTGAAAACGATTAAGCGACTAACGATTGATCAATCGTTAATCGTGTTATGCGATTACATTTTATGATTAATTAATCACTAATCGTTTCACATGATTTCTTTAAACGATTAAATATTTAAATCATTGTTCCTGATTGATGATTGATACTTTTAATCGTAATCGTTAATCTTTAATATAATTAAATTTTGCCCAACACTGCTTGTGAACTGCGTGTTTGAGGATTCCTATAGGGACTGCCTTTAACCCAGCTGAGAGTAGGCTGTTTGCTAAGAAGACTCTGTCGTCTATTTCTTTTGACAGACTGAGCATTTCTTCCTGCAACTGCAACGGAACTTTGACTACGATCTGAAACCTTGCTGGTACGCACACAGGTTCATTTAAATTCACCTGATGCTGTCCAGTCTTACAGGGCGGATCTTCGGTAATCAAGTCACCCTTATCGCGTTCTTGTAAGTCGCAGCCGACTTCTTCTGACTGAGAAGCTTTGAGAACACTTGGGGTAGAAGGTGTATCCCCGTCGGGTTTAATATCTTCTACCAGTGTCTCTTTGTTGACTGTGTTTTGTGAACACGGGTTGTCCGATGCGGTTTCTAATGGAACAGCAAACTCTTCTGGATTGGTTTCCGTGCGAGGAAATCGCAGAAACTTGTTGGATCCCTGAACATTACAGTTTTTGGCGAGGAAATCATTTCCTAGCAAGCCGTCGCACAGTGTGACGGATCACGAATCTAGCTGGTCATTATTATATTTTTGTACTTGTCTATTCAGATAAACCCGATGCATACTTTAAAAGCAGATAAGCCATATTTCTTGTAGCTGAGCTTTGTTTTCTAGAAGTACTGCCGAACAATAGATATAAGGGTCGTAGGAAGGGGTAAACCGGTTTTTTTTCCTGAGTGCAAGAATCGGTCGGGCCATTCGTTTGAGTTCTCTCGATGAATACGCTCGTGTCTCTTGTGCCAGTAGTGATTGATTGTTGTTTTCGTGTTCTTCTAAGTCTGGAGGTAAGTTCATAACTATTTTTCATTTTATATATCGTTGAATTTAACATTTAGCATCATTTTAGTAGATAATGTTAATATTTTACCAAAAAATCTACTAAGTTGGATTGCAATTGAGTTTTAGTAATATATATCGCCGTATACCGGTCTCTTACTAAATATATCGGAAAGAGGGACTTGTTAGCTCTACGATTTAGGTCTTTTTGTTTGCGAATTGTTGCGACACTCATACAACTTTTTCTTGTTTACAGGATGACTTCGCAAATTTCGCGTCGAATTTTTTTTGACGTTTGGTTTGCAAACGCAAAAGAAACCAGATTGGACGATTTATTATGCTTTATTTTGCAAGAGTTGGGTGACCCATCTCTCTCAGAAGACATAATAAAGAGTTTAAAAGTTTCAATTCGTAGCGTTTGCCAAAAAATCGAGCAAAAATGGTCGAAGTCAGAGTAGTTAAAGGAATATATATCACTTCCTGATATTGTAATTGATACTGACGAAGAGATTTCATTACCTGGAGCCAGCTCTAGAGCCGGAAGACCACAGAAAGATTTTTCAAGCTCCAGCGCCAGAACGAAAAGACGTCGAGTTCAACATATCCTTGAAACATCAAGTCAGGAAGAGATTTCAATGGCAAATGCTCTAAATCTTCGAAAGGAAGGGAAAAGAGATTCAGCAGCTATTGTAGAAGAGCTGTGTCACTTTTCACCAAGACGAGGAACTTCAATGAAGAAAGCGCGCAAAATTTTGGAGAGCCCCAAAAAAGTTGGATTAACAGCAGATCAAGCTCTGGCATTGATGGTCGATGCTAATTTAACGACACATCAATACAATTTAGTGCGCCAGCAGGCCAAAAGTGTCGACAGCAAAATTTATCCGTCTTATTATAAAGTTAAAGCAGCAAAACAATTGTGTTATCCTGAGGATATTCATGTCACCGAAACATATGCAGAGATCAAACTTCAGTCCCTAATAGATCACACAGTGAAAAGATTATGCGAAGCACAAGAAGAAGTAGGTATTAAAAACAGCTACTAACTTTGAAACTATAAACATAATTATCAAGTGGGGTTGTGACGGAGCGGAACAAAACCGCTATAAACAACAATTTTCTGAAGATGAATGCTCTGACGAAAGTTTATTCAGTACATCAATGGTGCCTATGCAAATGTATTCAGAAAATGAAAAAAGAACAAAAACAATATACTGGCAAAACCCTTCACCATCATCCACTAGATATTGTCGTCCTATTAAGTTTGTCTTTGCTAAAGAAACGATAGACTTGATCAAAAGTGAAGTAAACAAAATACAAGACCAAGTGGCTTCACTAGCGCCCACAAAAATTATTGTTAATGTAATGGAAGTTGTTATAAAGCCAATATTGGTTTTATGTATGATTGATGGCAAAATTTGTAATGCCATAGCTGAATGTGCATCTACACAGACGTGTTATTTATGTGGGGCCAAGCCCAGTGAAATGAATAAAGAAAAAATAATCTTGGAAAAGACCTTAAAACGGGATTTGATATGCTTGGGACTTTCTCCTCTACATGCTTGGATAAGATTTTTTGAATGCATTTTGCACATATCATATCGTCTTGATATCCAATCATGGCAAGCTCGAGGTGCTGAGAATAAAAAGAAAGTGGCAGACAAAAAGAAACTTGTACAAGAAAAGTTTAGAAAAGAGTTAGGCTTATTAGTAGATATGCCGAAACAACAAACCGGAAACACGAATGACGGAAACACAGCCCGCAAATTTTTCCGAAACCCAGAAATATCCGCTGAAATAACAGGAGTGAATGTAGAGTTAATAAGGCGCTTTCATGTTATTTTAGAGTGCATCAACACCGGGTTTTCGATTAACCTTGACAAATTCCAAGGATATACTAAGGAAACGAGAGAGCTGTATCTGAAAGAATATCCATGGTACTCAATGCCTGTAAGCGTGCATAAGATTCTTTTTCACGGAAAAGATATTATAAAATCATGTATTCTTCCGATCGGCAAACTATCGGAAGAAGCTCAAGAGGCTAGAAACAAGCACAATAGAAAATATAGGGAATTGTTTACAAGAAAAACATCGAGAATTGACACAAATACTGATTTAATAAATAGACTGCTCATCACGTCAGATCCATTAATTGCAAGTAAACGTGCTCTTCCAAAAACAAAACGTGGAAAATTGACTCCTGAGGTGTGCGAGCTATTAGAAATAGAAAATCAAGATGTCAGTTCTGAAGACTCCGATTGTGAGAGTGATTCGGATTAATTTATAACGAAGATTAATCCGAATCACTCTCCCAATCGGATTCGTATCTCTATAACGAAGATTTTTCCGATATAATTTATAATGTATACTAAATATATATAAATATATATATATATATATATATGTATATATATATACTAAGTATTTGGAAAACGCCACTCCTGAAATGTTTTATAGTGTGCTATGCGAAATTTTTGTATTTTCGAAATTGTAATTGGATATTTTTCGTTGTATAATATTCGTTCTTTTTTTTTATATAAAAGCCTTGTGCTTATAGTGTAATTTAAGTCATATACATGTCCCCAAAACCCTAAAATGCTTTTAAATTTGCCTCAAACCCTTGTAATTATCCTTTTACCTCATATATTTAGGTTTAAATAATTATGACCAGCTAGATTCGTGATCCGTCACACTGTGGTCGTCAGAAATACCTGGGATGTTTTTTACCACCTGAAAGTTGCAAGGTAAGTTACTTTTTAGCATGAAGTTTCCTTGGCAACTTCCTAAGGTTTTTCCGGTTCCAAAGGGGCTTTGAAGCGTTAGTTTTTTGTTGGGGTTTATTAGCTCGCGAGATTTGAGAGCTTTTTTCTGAATTATACTGATCTCAGCGCCGGTGTCCACTATTAGCTGGGCCTGACCATTTAGACCTATGTCTAGAGGAAGTCTGGCGGTGGTCACACTGAAGTCGGGCGGCTGAGAAGACCCTTTTTCATTGCTGGTAGGGTTTATAGTCGAGGCGGGGAGTTTTGGTCGACTCTTTGTCGTTTCCCTGTTTTTTATCCTCCCATTTTTGCTTGTGTCGACATTCGTCGATCTTGTGTCCGCGGCGCCCACAAAAATCACATTTTTGTCTTATGTTAAAGACTCTGGGGCCTTTTATATTGCTCGGGTCTGACTGTGGTGGATTGTTAGGCGATCATCGTGTGAAACGAGTTGCAGACTTTGCTTGGCTATTTCGAAAATCGCGAATGTCATGCCCGTAACTTCTGCAGTTAGCGCAGGAGGGGGTGTTCTTGCGTTTTAGACACTCCGTGTAAGTGTGTCCCCGCTTCTGGCAGAAATTACAAGTGATGTTTTGTACCAGATTTTGTGTATCCGGTTGTCTAGAATCCCTTCGTGGAAATGGCGGGCGTAGCGGTTGAGCATGTACGTATGGGGGTTATTAAACTGTCTGGGCTATTGTGCTCGTGGTGATGCATACATGGGTGGCTGTGGTGCTTGATTGTAGGGAGTTCGGCTAAGAGCTCGATCTCGAAGACTAGGGTCTATTGGTGCCATTGGATATGGCTGTTGCGTTAATGGTGTTTGGACGAAAACTGTGCTTGCTTGTAGCTTTTCCATATCTAAAGCCCTTTGTATCAGCTGCTCTAGATCATTTTCTACCAGAGTGACCAGAGGTACTGGCATAGGTGGGGATTGTTCACTCCACTTTTGAGGGCATTCTTGGCGAAGTCCGCCAACTGTGTCTTCACAGCTGGGGCTGCCGTTGCTTCCTTACGTCAGTACCGCTGCCTCGCTGCAAAGCATCAGCAACTGCTTCACTCTTGTTGTGAAGACAGTGAGAGTTTCCAACGGGTTTTGCCTCATTGTGATCAATTTGTTGACCAACTCTTGGTACGATTCTCGTGGTAGGTAGGTTCTGTTCAGACGTTCCTCCACCTCACTAAAAGTAGTTGGAACGTCCGAAGCAAACAGCTGATAAGCATCGCCACGAAGTCTTGTGGGCAAGATATGTAGGAAGGCTGCTTTTTCTTCCTCACTTAAACAGTGTAGGGCCTGTTTGCAACAGCCAATAAATGTTTGCAGCTCACGACCTAACTGTGGGGTGTTTTCACCCGAAAACAGAGGAACTAGGTGTGCCGTGAGCTTGGCCACCTTTGCATAGTCTACCATTGTGATTATCTTTTTGTTATTGGGCTTGTAGGGTAGTCTGGTTGTGCCCTGTCGAGTTTCAGGGCTGGCTTCTGGACTTGATTCCGTGAAGGATACTTCTAGCCAACCACTAAGGAGATTTTCGGCCGTAGTCTCGTCAGAGGGATCGCTACCTATATCACTGTCACTTTCAGCGCTTACAACTACACTGGCTGAGCTCTTATCTAAACCTAGTGAACGTGAAAGCCCGGCGAATTCGATAAGCTGCTGTTTGAATCGCTCTGTATCTTTTTTAAATTTTTCGATTTTTGTCAGCCTCTGCTCTCTGCCTTGACTTAATCTGTGGTCAAGAGCGTCGCAGTGCGTGACAGTGAGCTTATCGGATTCGCGTGCCTTCTCTAATAACTTATCTAAAAACTTATCTAGACTTTCTTTATTTGCTACGGTGGGACCAGTTAAAACTGTACCACTTCGAAGGCGAACTCCTGTTGTTTCTTGCTGTTGGGGTAAAGCTGAGTTGTGCTGGCTACTTTATTGTGTCGGGTTGTCTTCTGGGGCGTTTTCTGTACCTTCCCGGAGGTGATGAAGATTTTCACCTGGGGATTTCTCCGCGTCGGATGAAGGTATGGAGTCTAATCTCGTGCCTGTATCAGGTGCCGGTGTCGAGTTTCCTTCTGACATATGCGTCCCGCGTTGTCCAAAAGGGGGGCTTCCAGCCTTCTTGGAGTATTCCCTTCTGGAATGTTTTTTGCTACTAGGGGGGTCCTGCCGTCTTAATTCCCTTGGCTGAGATTGAAAGGGGGGCTTATGCCGACTTCGAGATCCCTGTCAATCCTGGAACGAAGATTCTGGTGCTTCTGATTGCTGCCGGGTGCCCTAGGCCTACTTATTTCCCCCCGATATGGTTGAAAGGGGGGCTTAAAGCCTTCTTCGAAATCCCCTTCAACCCAGGAAAGATGTTATCTTCCTTGTGGAGTTGTTTTTGAGTGGGGCTGTCTTCGTTTTCCTCCTTCTTGCTGCTGCCTGTAGAGCGGCTTAGGTTGGTGAGTGTAGTTCCTCGTTGATTCTGTTTCACTCTTAATGGGGTGAACGCTTGCTCGCCTGGAGCAGAGGCGCCTATAGATGTTATCTACCCCGAGCATTGGGGGTGACGTGGCCTTATAGCTTGGCTAGTGTCACAGGTTCCCCGTAGATTCTTGCAGGATCAAGGCTTTTCAAGCGTTTACGATCTTTTACTTTGACAAAGCTTCCTTGATCCTACCGGCTGCGCCAATTTTGTTATATATTTTTATAACTTATTACGTACCTCTCGACTTGCTGGGTGTAATAAATATCCAAAACACTTTTTTGCTTTTTTTTTCTTAAATCAGAACATAAACTTTATTTACTTTAATACCCGGAATTAAACATAAACTTGCTTACTTTAATAGTCGAAATTTAATGGTCGAAACTAGAACTTAAACTTATTTATTCTTTTTCCTAAATTAGCTCACAAAATTCTTATAACTTTAATTTTTTCTTTTCCGCCTAAACTTTCGCTCGCGGACCACTTTTTTCACCGATTAATTTTTGTTTTTGTTTTTCGAAAACCGAAACCGCCGAGGTAGCCAAAAAATGAAAACCAACTCATCTGTTGATCACAGTCGTCGTGCTCAAGAGCCGTTGTTTAGGATAGAAAATGCTAAATTGCATTTTCTTATCCTGAGAAAATTTTACTTTTTTTAATTCTGGACTTGTTCAAACATGTCCAGAATTATTCGCGTTGAACGATGGCTTCAAAAATGTAATCTTACACTTTTTAAAACATTAGCCACCGTCCCGTCGTTTGACATCGCGGCGCGCATATACATACATACAATGCATTTGTGTGGCGTGCGTTTCTTATTACGAAAGTTTTTATCGTAATATGTATGTACGTATTGTACATACATATTGAATTTTCGCGGCAAATCGTACTGAGGGTACGATTTGCTTTTTGATTTATTTTTTAATTAAATTGTTGAAATGACAAATTTTTTAAGCAAAACGACTTGGGATGAAAAATGAAACTTTTGTTTTTCCCAAGCTGTTTTATGGGAATAAAATGTATGTTATGTGTTCAGGCCACACCAATATCCCTCGATGATTGCTTGTTTTTTCCCCAACATATGCTTCCTAAAAAGATAAAAAAGAAAACACAAAGCATTTTATCTTAAAATAATTTAAACAAAAAACACTTATCTAATATAAGGGAACTTCCTCCCTTCAATCCAACGCCGTCCTTAAACTTCCTCCACTATTTTTTCACCTGAAAATAAACAAAAAACTCTTATAAATAACTAATAAATGGAATAAATACAACAAACTTACCAAGTATACCTACCAGAGTATATTTACGTTTTCGTAATGTCATTTGACATCACATCAGATGTTCTCGCCTTCGCCGCAGTCAGAGTTCAGTGCAGCGTTAATGGTCCCACAATGACGTCAATGTGTGACGCCGCCGCTGTCAAAGTTTAACAAACCTTGAAAACGAACGTTGCAAAGGCAACCCATCATGAAGCCAAAACGTAGCGGTTCGCTGCGGCTATAAAAAGCCGACGAGCTACAGCAGAATCATCCATTCCCAATTCAGAATTTGATCTGAAAACATCAGAATTTACTCTGATTTTCCAAATTATCCAAACTAAATCTTGTTTCCATCCCACACCTAAGTAGGAATTTACTCCTACTGCAGAAATTTAATTCTGCTAATTCCATCAAACACCTAAGTAGGATTTTACTCCTACTACAGAAATTTAATTCTGCTAATTCCATCCCACACCTAAGTAGGAATTTACTCCTACTGCAGAAATTTAATTCTGCTAATTCTATCCCACACCTGAGTAGGAATTTACTCCTACTGCAGAAATTTAATTCTGCTAATTCCATCCCACACCTAAGTAGGAATTTACTCCTACTGCAGAAATTTAATTCTGCTAAATCCCACACCTAAGTAGGAATTTACTCCTACTGCAGGAATTTAATTCTGCTAATTCTATCCCACATCTAAGTAGGAATCTACTCCTACTGCAGAAATCTGATTCTGCCTATTTTTCGTCTCCCACCTGAGTAGGAATCTACTCCTACTGCAGAAATCTACTTCTGCTTTAATTTTGTCCGACGTCTAAGTAGGAATTTAATCCTGCCAGAGAAATTTACTTCTGTCAAGTGATAATTGTTTCAGCACAGCTATCGTACTTCTACTCTATTAATAGTGGATTTTCTTTCTCTTTTTTTCAGAGATAAGGGGAACAGACCTCAGCAGCAGTATTTGTTTTATTTTATTGAATTTTTGAACTCACTGAATTCTTTTAATTATCGTAGTAGGCTAGGTTAATTTTAAGTGTTGAATTATTTTACATAGGCTAAGATCACGTTAAAAAATTGAATTTGTGATAATAGTTTTGTAAGCTATATTTGAATTAAAAATTTTTATATTTGAATTTACTGTAACGAAGAGCTTGTCAGCCGACAGATATACCTACATTCACTTGTACCTGAATGTAGATACATACTGCATCCGACACCCCTTTGTTACAAAATCATATCCAGGATATGTGTGGGTGGCTGCACAGCGAGTATGACGCTAGCGATCAGCCGGCTTGGGGTGGTTCTTGCCACCCGCATCCCTTCTATGCTTGTAAAGCTGTGCATAGAGAAGTAAAATGTTTGACCGGACAGACAGACGGACAATAAAAAAAAAAAACCACTGGAATGTGTGACTGCAGACGGACAGACGGACAATAAAAGAAAAGATCTAATGCAGGCTTCCTTCTCATGATGGAACCTGAAAACCTAAAAAGAAGAAAATTGATTTTTCTTAATATGCTGCCAAAAGAAGGAGAATAGAAGACCTCAGCAACGCCGAACGAGTGCTGATTCAACCGGAGAGCTTACAACGCTGGCCAATGGACGACTGAGAGAGAGTGAGAGAGCTGAAAGGGGTCTCTGATGTTATTGAGGCCCCGGCTTTGGGTAATGTTGGGCCCCAATCGCCCCCATCCACTCTGGCTAAGCCTCCAAAGCCGTATCGAAATGCTTAGACCCATTTGTTTCTACTTGGTGTGTGTCTGTTCAAGCTTCTCACAACATAACCTTGCCACCCCTCCCCTCCCCGTTTGGTTTTTCTTTTACGCGAACATAGCGACCTGATCAGCCAGCGGACGAATAGACGAAATCTGCAATAAAACGGGAACAAAGAAAAAAAAATATACACGTAGATATGAGATTTCAAAACTTTATAATTAGGTATGGTTTTACGACGACTCCTGTTCACAAACTGTTTGCAATCCAGAAAGAGACTTATCTCTGACCTGCATAGCTAATTTTTTTTACACAGAAAAAAGATGACCACCTTGTGGCACACCAAAAAAAAAACAAGACAGACTTCGTATGCTTTACCTACCTAATTTGCTCGAGCCCTAATCTGAGAAATCTTACATCTAAATCTTATCAACTTCACTATTAATGTTCCACAAAACGGACCAAAGTCACTATTTCTCTACCTCTTCTTTTACTTTCCCTATATATACATGTAATTTATTTCAAGTTTAAAAAAAAACGGCCTCTAGTAACTATGAAACAAAACTAATATTTGACCAGAAGGGTCCCGCATGCAACTTAACCTAAGACAATTGTGAAGGTTACCTCAATCTCATACTTGCACGAGCCGTAGTAAAACCCCTTCTTCTTCTCTGAGTGTCAATCAGGTGGAGCGTTCCGACAGGTAAATATTATAATGCACAACGGGACGAATTATTATCTCACCCGCCGAATCCGTGAGTTTCAATCTTTAAACCCCTGGATATCCTGCTGCTGGCGACGGTACTTCTAAGCATTTTCATTAATAGAGCACAATTTCACCTTTCTTTCTTGCAGACTGAATGCTGCCAAAAATGACACTGCGACAATCATGCACACATGTAAGTTACCGAATTCCTTTACAAAAACACTAATTTACATATTCCTTTTTACAGGCTAAATGCTGCTTAAACACAACTGCGGCAATTATGCACACAGGTAAATTAGTAAATTCATTATTAAAGCGCAATTTCACAATTCTTTCTTGCAGGCTGAATGCTGCTTAAACTCCACTGCGGCAATTATGCACACAGGTAAATTAATAAATTTATTATTAAAGCACAAATTCGCATATGTTCTAACTTGCAGACTGGATGCTGCTGAAAATGACACCGCGGCAATTATGCACACAGGTAAATTAATAAATTCAGTATTAAAGCACAATTTCACAATTCTTTCTTGCAGACTGAATGCTGCTTAAACTCCACTGCGGCAATTATGCACACAGGTAAATTAATAAATTCATTATTAAAGCACAACTTTACATTTCTCTCTTGCAGACTGGATGCTGCTGAAAATGACACTGCGGCAATTATGCGCACAGGTAAGTTAATAAATTCTCATTAATATAGCACAATTTTACAATTCTTTCTTGCAGACTGAATACTGCTTAAACTCCACTGCGGCAATTAAGCACACAGGTAAATTAATAAATTCTTTATTAAAGCACAATTTCACAATTCTTTCTTGCAGACTGAATGCTGCTTAAACTCCACTGCTGCAATTATGCCCACAGGTAAATTAATAAATTCATTAATAAAGCACAACTTTACATTTCTCTCTTGCAGACTGCATGCTGCTGAAAATGACACTGCGGCAATTATGCGCACAGGTAAGTTAATAAATTCTCATTAATATAGCACAATTTTACAATTCTTTCTTGCAGACTGAATGCTGCTTAAACTCCACTGCTGCAATTATGCACACAGGTAAATTAATAAATTCATTATTAAAGCACAATTTCACAATTCTTTCTTGCAGACTGAATGCTGCTTAAACTCCACTGCTGCAATTATGTCCACAGGTAAATTAATAAATTCATTAATAAAGCACAACTTTACATTTCTCTCTTGCAGACTGGATGCTGCTGAAAATGACACTGCGGCAATTATGCGCACAGGTAAGTTAATAAATTCTCATTAATATAGCACAATTTTACAATTCTTTCTTGCAGACTGAATGCTGCTTAAACTCCACTGCTGCAATTATGCACACAGGTAAATTAATAAATTCACTATTAAAGCACAATTTCACAATTCTTTCTTGCAGACTGGATGGTGCCGAAAATGACACTGAAAAGTTTGCCGTGACACTCCTCGACACAGCTAATTAGATTTTTCCTCGACACGACCACGAATTTCGCGATAAAAAAAAAAAAAAACTCAAAAGTACTGATATCGTCGCGTATCGACGATTCAACTTCTCTCTTTCCACCAAAAAAGAAAATCCCCATAAAAAAACTTTTACTAAAACTCTAGCGCTAAACTCATTAGATCTGCGCGCAATCAGAACTTAAACCAGACTCTCAATCCCTCACGCAATCTCCCTACATTCCGCCGTTCTGTCTTTTCCACCGCACGACAGACGAGCGCCTTCGTGTACCACCGACTCTGTTCGTGTCTCTGGTGCCCAACGGTAGACGAACGTTTTTCACTTTTTGTGAGTTTTAAAGGCAAGTTAGCGCTGGTGCTATTGCCTGGGTACGGGTGTGTGTGTATTCTTTTTCGGTAGAAAGAATATTTCGTTTTGGAGCAAAATTTTCTGGGAATTTTTTTTTACATTTGTGGACCCGCTGCAATACATTACATGATGGTATCATGCGATGTATTACAGCTAGGCCAATTGCCGTTTTCGTCGCTTTGATGTGGTTGACTAGCGGTAAATGTTATCCGAAAAATTGTATTTTGTGCTCATTTTGCGCATTTTAGAATTTTTGGACTGAAATTATTTTGCAGCTGTTGTTATTTCGTTTAGATCTGTACTTGTATGCGGGTGTGTATAAATATGGCTTTATCTTTGTAGGCATTTTCTAATATGAAGAAGTAGCATAGGGCTACTTCTTGAAAATAAATAAATTTTGACTTTTCAGGAATTTTCTAATATGAAGAAGTAGCATAGGGCTACTTCTTAAAAATAAATAAATTTGACTAAATTACATACTCTGGGAAATCATGGGGTTTTCTCTACAGACGTAGAGAAGCCAAACAAAAGTAGCGTAAGGGGGTATACGCTACATTACAACAGTTGAGTTATCCTTTAAACCGGCACCCCCCCTTTAGCTTGAGCACAGATCTCACATTATGTGAGGAAAATTGCTGATGCAATTTTCTTCACCCATTTAAGAGATAAGCTAACCTTGTTTTAAGCATGATTAGCTTATGTGAAAATTTATTGAATATAATTTTTATGTTTTGCCCTTTTTCAGGTTTATATGAAAAATTGAATATAGCATAAAAGTTAATTAACGTTTTTCTATTTTCATAAATAAATGTTTAGAGCTATTATTAAGGAAATGATTGCACAAATCTATTATGTATTACACATATATTTATAACACAAAAAAAATGTATTGCCATTTAATAAATTTAAATGAAAAAATGTTTAATACTTTCAAACCATAACAAAAGTATATACAACATATTACCCAAAAGAGGTTATATACTATTGTAATAGTAAGGCTAAGTTTAAGAACTCTAGAATTACAAATATTCATTTCTCTCCATCATATAAACAAATATGTATTATATGATACGTAGTATAATATATCCGTTGGCACAACTTCTTAGTTCAAAAAAAAAAAAAAGTCTTCTTCTAAAAAGAATAAAACTTTCTTTTCCCCAGGGGGGAGGGATGTTGTGACTCAGGTGCCCAATGCCCCGAATCACAACCATAAGGTCAATGCACCAATATATTGCCCTGTGCGATATATTGATGCATTGCAAAGTTGACCCTGAAAATTAATTTTAATTTAATTCATTCAAAATTCAATTTAAAATTTCGTTTAAAATTTAAGATGCATTTAAAAATGCATTTCCATGTCATAACAAAATGCAATTTAGCATAAATTGCATTTTGTTATCAGGCAGGCAGACCATTCTCACGATATGCACTGCATGCCTTCCTACGTACACAAGTGCATATCGGATTACAGAAGAGATTTTAAAGCAATCATGGGTACCTGGGTGCAATTCGCCCAAACCTCGGGGAGTTCGTTTTTTCAACCCGTCGAAGTAACAAGCAGTAGAAATATTCGGAATTTAAATAAAAATTAGTATATTATTGAAAGTGAGAAAAATTTAGAACTAAAGTAAAGATTAGTATATTATTGAAGATGTAATGGAATTGAATATATACACATTCATATATATATGTATGTATACATACCTATTATATTATCGGAAGTGTAAACCGAAAATCAATAGATTACATTTTACTGGAGTGAGATGGAAAAGAAATGAAAGTGAGACAGAAATGAAATTGAAATTAAAAAGAAACGAAATGTGCTAAGAAGTTAAACTAATACTTGTACTTGTTTCAATAAAAATATATACAGATATTTAAACGAAAAAATATCGAAGATACAAAATAATTGTTTTTATTCTTGAATTTGCGACCGTTCTCTACTTTGGAGCATTGTGCGGTGTTTGTGCCATAACATTTCGATTAAAATTATCAAGGTTGAGTGCTCTCCTGCCCGAGCACGGCACTCAAAATACAACACTTTCAGGTGAGATTGTTTCCGTGCCATGTAGAAACTTTGGACCGTAAAACCAGAGGTTACACTGAGCTAATCTGTCTGCAAGAATTCCTCTCGAAACTATGTCTGCTGGATTTGCCTTAGAAGGGACATGGCTCCACTGATCTGCATTCGATAACCGTTGAATAGTCGCAACACGGTTGGCAACGAAAGTGTGATATGATGATGATTCTGAATTGATTCAACACAGCACGATTTCAGAATCTGTCCAAAAGTAACATCTTATGTTGGGTTGCCTTAAATTTGAAGATACACGTTGCACTAACTGAGCTGATAGCCTTGCGGCACAGAGCTCTAAGCGAGGAAGAGTTGTTGTCTTATTTGGGGCAACCTTTGGCTTTGCGCACATCAGCCGCACAGTTATGGTATCATCTTGATGTATTGCTCTGATATATACTGCTGCTCCGTAAGCTTCTTCCGAGGCATCTGAAAATGCAAGAATTTGAAGTATCTTGGTAGTTTTGCCTGATGCAATGTGTCGTGGAATTTTTATATCATTGAGTGCTTTCAATCCTTCCCGAAATTTAAGCCAGCTAGTATGCATTTCCATGGGTAATGCTGCCTCCCAGTCAAGTTTCAAGGTCCAGATTTTCTTGATAAACAGTTTTGCAGTTATAATGACAGGACTCATGAATCCAAGAGGATCAAAGATGTGTGCGATATCGGATAGTATAGTTCTTTGCGTGACTCTCTTCGTTGTTCGATGTTTTGATAGAAAACATGTCGGCTTTGGGTAGCCAAGTCAGTCTCAATGTTTTTATGAATCCTTCCAGGGTGTCGTTGAGATCTAGTTCTAGGTCGATGTCTTCTTGAGACACATTTTCAAGCAATTTGGGGTGATTGGAACACCATTTGCGTAGATTGAAACCAGCTGATTGAAGGATATGCTTTAATTGTTGTTGAATCTCGATAGCTTCAATTAGCTGGTTGGATCCAGTCATGACATCATCGACATAGAAATCTCTTTTTAACACTTGAGATCCTAGAGGATGAGTTAGGGCCATTTCGTTAGCTAGATGCTCTAAGCATTTCGTTGCCAGAAATGGTGCTGTTGTTAGTCCATACGTGACCGTACTGAGCTTGTAGTGTTTGCTTGGCTAAGCTTGGTTATCCATCCACAAGATTAGTTGATATTGTTGATCCTCTTCAGCTAGCAGGACTTGCCCATACGTCTTCTCGATGTCTGCTGTGAATACAAACTTCGGAAATCTGAATCGAATCAGGATGGAAAATAGCTCATCTTGAATTGTTGGTCCCTTGCAGAGTAATTGATTTAGGGACACGTTGGATGATGTTTGAGCTGAGCCATCAATTACTACACGAAGTTTTCTAGTGCTACTATCCAATTTAGTAATACAGTGATGTGGGAAGAAAGTAATGTGGACTACCGATCTCAGTTGGGTTTACTTCCTTCATATGTCCTAAAGCTTCATATTCACGCATGAACTGCACATATTGTTCTTTGATTTCTGGGTGCCTGCTGAATTTTCTTTCTAGAGAAAGGAGCCTGTTGCGAGCGATGTTCTCTGAGTTCCCCAATGCCTTGGATCCGTTTAAAAGCGGTAGCTTGACTATGAATCTTCCTTCATTGTTTCTTTTAATGTGTTGATAGAAATGGTTAACACATTTTTATTCTGCTGTAGTGAAATTTCCGCTTTCATCAGATGATTCAATCTCTTCCAATTTCCAAAATCGCTCTAACTGGTCGTTTATGGATTCGGTGCAGATTCCACAAGAAGCATATGGAGATCTTTCTCCAATAAAACGTCCAGCTACTACCCATCCGAAAAGTGTGTTTTGAAGTGTTGGCATATTTTTGCCTAATTTTATTTGACCGACTGATAGTATGTCATAATAGATGTCTGCACCGAGGAGTAGATCTATAGGACCAGGGCGGTTGAATTCTGGATCAGCTAGCTGTATATTCTCTGGAATACGCCATAGCTTAGATCAATTGGTCTGGTTGATGAGACGTTATCCTGGATAGTATGAACGCTTCTATTCGTGTCGAGTACTTGTTCATCTTTGACTTCAGTTGCAAGTTTACTCTATGCTGAGCCTTTAGCTTACTTTCTCCTATGCCCTGAATGCACATTGTTTCAGAACTCCGATTTAACTTTAGTTTTCTTGCGAGATTCTCAGTTATGAAACTTAACTGAGAGCCAGAGTCGAGAATGGCCCGACATTGACTAACATTACTCCCGTTGCTGCTTATGTCAACTCTGACTGTACCTAGTATTACACTAGTTTTATTGAAATTTGATGATTGCGCTGCTGTCAAAGTAGTTGGTTCTCGGTTGGTACCAGTATTGAAATCTGTTTGAGATGGCGACGCGCCTTTGTGTTCGGTTTGCTACAATCCACTATGAAGGTTGATAGCTCGTGATTTAACCCTGACGAGTTGACCTGATTCTTGGTACTAGAATCTGGGCTGTCGACATGTACCAATGTGTGATGTTTCTTTCCACATTTACACATATACACAGTTTGTTTCTCTTGACTGAGTTCAACCTATTGAGAGGTGATAGTGCTAAGAATTCCTTGCAAAAGTACAGAGGATGATTCTTCTTGCAAATGATGCAGCCTTGCGCTCTTATTGTTGATGTAAGCGTTGCCCTTGAATATTTATAACTTGATTTATTGCCTGAGTATTCAAGGAACGCTGAGTGTTTTTCTCTCCCCAATGCTTCTAATGCCTGAAATCGCCTCTCTAAGAATGCCATGAGTCCTTGAATGATAGGTAGCTCTCGTGGAGAACTCAGCGATGACTCGTAAAGAGAGTGAGTTATCTTGTCGAGTTTCTTTATCAATAAATGTACCAGAAGTGGGTCCCAGGTATCAATAGATATGCCAATATTTTTAAGCTCATGAAGACATTCCTTGGTGGTGTCATGCAGAGTCTTAATTGATGATGCGGAATGAGGCTGTCTTATTGCCTGATCCAATAGTTTGTTGAAGAAGGCTGTGGACAATGATCTTTTGTTGTTGTAGCGTGTAGTCAGGGTGTCCCAAGCTGCGAAATAGTTAGCGTCGGTCGCCGAAGATGTTGGTTTAATGATTTTGCCTCACCGCTTAGATTGACTGTCAGATAGAACATTTTTTGTGCGTCGCTGATTTCTTGTGAATGGATCAGCTGTACGAATAGATCATGAAAATGTGACTATCTGACGTAAGTTCTATCAAATGTAGGTAGCGTTATTTGGGGAAGTTTTAAGTTTGGATGAATGCTCTTCTCAGGATTGTTGACTGTGCTTGAAACTTCTAACCTTTCGTGTAGGTTTATTAAGATCTCTTGGACCCAGTCAGCAAGTTCGTTGTACAGTTCCTGAGTGTAGTCTTTTGGCCAATTGCTTGTAGTCTCCCAAATAATCTAGTCATTTGTAGTTATATCGATCCATGACCTCTAAATTAATTGTAATTTAAGGTTACAATAGATTTTCGACATTTCGCCTTCTTTGTTGGCAATTTCTTGAAGATGCCTTGTTAAACTGCTCATCATTCTATCTTGTTTTCTGACTAGCTTGGTTGCTTCATCAGTATTATTATTTTCTTTTATGGAGACTGGTGAGTCATCGTACACCTTAAATTCGGGTTTGTTTGACTGCTGGGTGGTTAAGGAAATTTCTTCACTAGCTGTTGCTGATGAACCTGGATCCTTTCTGACGTCTTCTGAAACAGTCGCTAGTCCTTCCTTTAGCATCTGTTTAAGGGCCTCATATACCGGTTTAGATTCTGGTAATACTTTGTTGTGAAGTATTCATTATCTTTGTTGATCTCAGAGGAAGATAATTTCTCATGATTTAGTTGAAATTCCTCCCACTGATGTTGCAGTTTGTTTAAGCGTTTGTTGTAGTACGCCGGTTCGGTTTTCCGAATCCCCGAATCTTTCTTAAGATTTCTATAGCCGTTTTGAATGGCTTCTCCAATATCTGCCTGCTTGCTTAGAAGTGCCTCCATGCCCGAAGAATGATTGATTGAATGTTGGTATGATACTCTTCTGCGTGAGAGATCACGTCGGGGTCACCAAAATGTTTATAGAGCGACAAATTCCTTTATTGGCCGCTTTGCGTACCTTGGTACAGAGCCAATGCGATTATAATTAGTGTGTGCCCAAGTACAAAACAAGTGCACGGTTGAAGATGTGTGTCCAAGTACAAAACAAGTACACAACGTTAAATGT
This sequence comes from Dioctria linearis, assembly GCA_963930735.1. Classification (NCBI taxonomy): domain Eukaryota; kingdom Metazoa; phylum Arthropoda; class Insecta; order Diptera; family Asilidae; genus Dioctria; species Dioctria linearis. Next base: position 98,277,613 of record OZ005741.1, read on the forward strand.
TAAATGCATAGGGGCAAACTATGCTCTGAACGTAGACGATAAAAAGAAACCTAAACGACCTTTTTTATTCAAAAATTATAACTGACTTTAGAATCTCAAATTTATAATAGAAATTTGATTAACATGCAAATCAATATCTGTGGAAATTAATTCTTGCTTACTTATTACATTAATATTAAGGCAAAAATGCAATTCAGCATAAAGTGCACTGAACTCTTTACAAGCGTCGCTTTCGCGAGCAATGCATGTAATATGATTCTCAAGAATTGCGGTCATGAGTTCTTTACACTTTACCTGTGACAATTTTGATGATAATTTATTTTCTTTTGATTTTAATTTAATTTTATGATTCTATACATATAAGTAATTTGATTGCTTGCAAATCTACTCTTCGGCATTAACAACGGAGTTGGCTGATTGCGCCTGGCTATTCGCGAAAAGGGTTCTTTGTAAGGAGCCAGGCTTAAAGGTGAAAGTATAAAGAACAGTTTGCAGTTTTGTTGTGATTAAAACAGTCTGTAATTATGTTGTGATTAAAACAGTTTGTAATTTTGTTGTGATTTTGCACCATAAATAAAAAATAAACGCTAATATTAATAGCACAGTTGAGGATCTGTTCTTGCTGATTAACACAAGCCCCGATATACATAACAGTTTAACAGTTTTGGCGCAGCCCAGAAGAACGGAAAGAAAATCAACTTTGACCCCAGCTTGGAAGAGGCATAGCCGAAACGAAGATTGGACGAACCGAACACTATTAATTGATAAAAGAGGAACTTCAGCTGTTTAGTCTGGGAGGAAGTAGAAGAAGGCATACAGCCCCCTTTTCAGGCTACATCAAAAGGGAATCGCCAAGAAGGCATAAAGCCGCCTTTGGGACAATACATCAGCACAGGGAACAAAGCAAGTAGGCCAAAGGCCCCCCTGTGCCCCGAAACAAGGACCGGCATGTCGGAGGACAACCCTACTGTCGACGAAAATTCCCGACAGTCAATAGAGGAAACTTCTCCACAACAATCTTCTTTGCGGGGCGACTCAAGGGACGACCCGACTCGGCTCAGAGGAAGCAACCCAGAGGAAACTCCATCGACATCGTCAGAACAGACAACTGTGCAGCAGAACGAGCTTCCAGACAATTCAAAACCGGCAGGAGTTCAACTACGAAGTGGAACCGTACTATCAGGGATCCAGCCGACCCAAGTAAGTTTAGATATTTATTGGAAAATTTTGTTAGACAGAGCGCGAGAGACTTCAGGAGTCTCTATTACACAGTGTGACGCATTAGAAAGGAAGCTAGCACAAACTCGTAGGCAAAGACTTGCTCAAGTCCAAAAATCTAGAGAGGACACAGAGAAGTTTAAAAGAGAGCTCGTGGAATTAAAAGAAACCTGGTGCCCTGTCAATTTTAGTAATAGTCCAGATATATTTACCAATTTAAATATAAGTGAAATAACTGGTGAAATAAGTGATAGTAGTAGCGAGGGTCTGTCTGCGGCAGAAACATCTTTGAATTGGCTAGGAGGATCCCTTCTGGACTCCAGCCTAGACGACAGTGCAGAAAAGTCGTTTTGTGTTATACAAGGATCATCGTCCATTCTACGAATTCCAGGGTCACTAACCCCATATTATTTTCAAGGACCAAGCTATACTAAAATGGTCGACTACGAAAAAGTGGTAAAGTTAGCTGCCCAGATGGCTCCTCTTTTTTCGGGTGCGCTTGGTCCTCAGTTAAGCCAAGAACTCCAAACTTTTCTAGGCTGCTGCAAACAAGTGGACCGTTGTCTTGCGGGAGACGAAAAAGAAGCTCTCCTTCAAATATTGCCTACACGGCTACGAGGAGAAGCCTACCAATTGGCCACCTCCTCAACATAGTCCACGATGGAAGAATTAGAAAATCTCCTAAATAGAGCGTATCTTCCACGAGAGACTTACCAAGAATTGGTTAATGACTAGTTACTTGTCGTCAGGTCCCAGTGGAAAGTTTGATCATGTATATACATAGGATCAGTATTACTACTGGCTTTCATTTATAATAACTAGCTTTCAAAAAAATGTCTAGATAAGTAAAAAATTAACGATATTAGTTCAAAAATGTTTTTCTCTTCGAAAAATTATTTTCTTTGAGGGTCGAAAATCTCCTAAAGTTACCATATTAGCAAACTATTCCGTGCCCACAGAAAACATCCCTAATTTGTTACCTTTCTGACAAATACAAAATTTTTAGCCTAGCTCAAGTACTCCCCGAGATACAGGATAAGAGGTCGACCAACATACCTCGCCTATACTTGAACGAAATTATTTTGAAATTCAAACTTTTTTTATAATGGTGGGAAAACTAAGCACTGAAGCAAGAAAACGAGTGAAACCTACTTTATAATTACATATATGTTTAGGACTCTTAATAACATATTTTGCACTAATAATTTTAATCTGTCGTTATCATAATGAAGTCAAAAGAACCGCCTTTTAAGTTCAGGTATCACACCATAAATAGATCAATCGCGGCTCAAAACATAATGGTATTTGTGTAATGCCGTAATCTTACACATATCTTCGGATGAAGAAATAATCTTGCATAGGTAAGGAATTTTCCACAGGTAGAGAATTTTCCACATGTAAAGATTTTTCCACATGTAAAGAATTTTCCACATGTAAAAATATATTGGTATTTAATTTTTATGATGAATTCCTACATTAGGCAAAATTTCTTCATTTGTGAAACTTGTGAAAATTTTTTAGTGCTTTCTTCGTAGTTAGATTTCAGCATTTGATTAAGTAAGACAGTCAGTAAAATTAAGCGAAGTTATGCCTGCAAATTTTATATACCAGGAGTTGGCTGAAATGCACTTTATATATGGTATGTGCAATGGAAATGATTCTACATCTGTAGAGGAGTATAATAGGCGGTATCCTCAAAGACGGGCCCCGTACCGCAGATTATTTTCTAGACTTCACCGTCAATTGTGCGAGAGCGGGTCTTTTCGCGAGTTGATTTCTGCTGGTGAAGACGATACTATATTACATTTGGTAAGAAGCGATCCTAATATAAGTATCGGTGAAATTTCAGCCTGTTGTAAATGTAAGTAGGACTACTAAATTTTGTTTTTATTACTTAATTATTTATTAAATTAAATTATAATTATATTAAGCTTAAGATACTTTTGTAATTCAAGGTTTGGAGGCGTTTGCATGAAGAAAGATTTCATCCGTACCACTACACTCGAATACAAGCACTACAGCCCGCAGATTATTCAAAACGCATTTCATTTTGTCAATGGTTACTTCAAAATAACAATATTGTGAAGCATATCTTATGGACAGATGAGGCAAATTTTTCAAAGAATCCAACCTTAAACATTCATAACCTTCACTACTGGGCAGAGGAAAACCCAAGGCTTACAAGAGCAGCCAGATTTCAAGGGTCGTTTAGTGTCAATGTTTGGGTAGGAATAATTAGGACTCGATTAGTAGGTCCTATAATATTTCCCTCCAATATAAACAGCGACAATTATTTAGAATTTCTCCAAACAACTTTGGAGAATATCATTGATGACCTTCCTCTCAGCGTCACACACAGAATGTGGTTTCAACACGACGATGCTCCAGCACACTACGCGGTACGGGTGAGGCAGTACTTAAATGAGCGGTTTCCAAACAAATGGATTGGACGTGGAAGCGACATTCCTTGGCCTCCTCGATCACCGGACTTAACACCTCTGGATTTTTATTTTTGGGGTCACCTAGAAAATCTTGTTTATCAGGACGAAAGGGAGATCTTATCTCGCGACGATTTAGTTAATCGAATAGTCGCAGCAGGTAACCGTATAAGCCGAGAAATACAACGAGCAGGCATATCAACGACAATCATAAAGCGAACCAGGAAATGTATTCAGTGCGACGGTCAAGTATTTGAGCAATTTTTAAATTAGTGGTTATTAGTATTACTTAGATCATACTTATAGGCTAGACACTGCATTGTAAATTTCATTAAAATAATAACATTTTTTATTTTGATCACCTGTTTTGGAAAAACCAATATTCCTTTACATTATTTTATTTGGCAACGACAGTTCTAAAGATATATTTTAAAATTATCCCACCATTATAAAGAAATTTGAATTTCAAAATAATTTCGTCAAGTATGGGCGAGGTATGTTGCAAGACATCTTATCCTGTATCTCGGGGAGTACTTGAGCTAGGCTAAAAATTTTGTATTTGTCTGAAAGGTAACAAATTAGGGATGTTTTCTGTGAGCACGGAATAGTTTGCTAATATGGTTACTTTAGGAGATTTTCGACCCTCAAGGAAGATAATTTTTCGAAGAGAAAAACATTTTTGAAGTTATATCGTTAATTTTTTACTTATCCAGAAACTTTTGTGAAAGCTAGTTATTACAAATGAAAGCCAGTAATACGAATAAAACAAGACCAAAATTGCGGTTTGGTAAGCAAAACGAGCTGAGTTACAGCCAAAAAAGCGTTGCAAGGACCTCATTTTCAAAAAAAATCTAAAATCCGCTGTAATTTCGAAAATAACACGAATTCGAAAAAATAAATATGACATTTTCGATTACAAATCACCTATCTTTTAGGGGTTTCAGTATTGCATACTTTTCCTGGAACACCCTGTACATACAAAGTATTTGATTTCTAACATTTCGAGGTAACATACAATGTATACCCCATGTGTGCATACAAAGTAGTTACCTCTTAAAACAAAAAATGAGAATTTGATACGATGAAGACTCAAGACCCTTCACCAGCGGCAACCGCTTATCAGCAAATTCCTCGTATTTACGACAGCACGCTGTGAAGCCGGCCCAATCGTAATGACTTGAAAGTAGGTGTCAAATGACACCTTATCAAGCCATTAACATTTTGACAAACAAGTCAACAAAAAACGATGAATGGCCTGAGAAAAGTGATTCTCGATAAAAAGCGCGAATTAAGCACAATGAGTAAGTGGACGAAAAGTCATCCAATAGAATGATTTTAAAAGAATGAACAAAAGACAAAAGCTTCTGGTAGGGTAATTGAATTGCTATGTGAGCATTTGTGATGAGTCGAGGAAGATGAGATCGGCACAAGAACAGTTTGATTAAAACAACGTGCGAGTAGAGTTATATATAAAAAATATATATATAAAGTTGAGATTTTGCTGTAGATTTTTTCTTCTGTTCTTTTTCAATCTTTTCCTTTTCTTTTTCTTTCCAGTATGTGAACCATTGTGTTGAATTTATTGCATTTATAGCTTTTGTCCTTCTTTTACTTTTAGGTCTGGATTCAGTTGGCCACAATATTGCATTTGCAAAAGCTGGGCTAATATTACAGCTTACCGTTTTCCGATTGCATTGGATTGTTCAACTTCTCCAAAATCTTCTTCCTGGGGATTATTTTCGTAATCTTGAGCTGTTATGAGTTGAAGTGGGTGTGTTGTGTTCAACATGGAATTATTGCTAAATGGTAACTGATGGCAAACTTCGATTGTTTCATCTACTCTAAAATCTTGAACGTTTCCTATTTCTTCTATATTTCCAGTATTACATATCGCCGAATTTTCTACAAACATGCATTTACTATAATCTATAGCGTCTGCGTCAAACGGATAAATGCCGCTTTTTTTAAACCCATTACATATTGTCGTTGGAGTAACCGCCTTAAATGCATTTTCTAATAAAGGAGCAAATTGTGCTCTAGTTACAACACTTCGTCCTGTTTTTAGTTTCCAGTTATGGACTATTGCTTTCCATGAGTTCTTTAAAGGCCGAAACACAGACACGTCTGCGGGTTGTAAAACTTGTGTGGCATTCGGATAAAGCGAATAGAGTATTATCCGATTGTCGAGACATAATTTTGCAATTTCATAATTTATATGAGATTTATGGCCGTCAATTAAAAAAAGAACTGGAAATTTAACATTAATTTTTTTGAGTGCAGGTATTAATGTGTTCGCGATGTAGCCGAAAAATACTCGAGAGGTCATCCATCCCGTCTCAGATCGACCGATACACCAATTTTTATTCATATTTTTCGCGATTTTGGAAGGTATTCTTACATAAGGAAAAATAAACAAAGGAGGTATAGCTTTTCCGGAGGCTGTAAAGGTTCCCAAAACGGTTATATTTTCTTTTTCTTTATCTCTAATGTTGTAGAGATTTTTATATCCCCTGGGACCTAAAACTAAGCCCCTCGAAGGACTGGTTTGAAAACCAGATTCATCAGCGTTTATAATTCGATCTGGGTCGTCCAAAATATCTGCAGCATTTTCAAGAATTATTGTCTTAATTCCGAATGCCACTTTCGTATGGCCGATTCTGTTATTTGAGATCGAGCCACATTAATTGATTCCGCATGGCGTTGACTGATCTCCTTGTGCCTTTTCATAAACGACATGAACCACTTTCTTCCTGGAGTACCGTCCTTGAAAGGTGTAGGCCGACCATCCGTTCTTATTATTGTTGACACTGTTTCGATTATGTCCTCTTTTTTTGCCATTGCTATAATCCATTTACTAATTAGATTTTCCTCTTGGCTGGTTAGAAATGTAGATGGGCCCATTTTACGTTCAATGGGATGACATAACTTTATTTTATTGATCAATATTGAATGGGGAATCCCGTATTTTCTTCCAGTTTTTTTAAAGTGAGCCCCATTGTGAATTTCCTCAATAGCTTTCAATAAGTCTTCTTCACTATATTTAAAAAAGATTCTTCGTTTCATAGACATTTTAACTGAAAATTAAATTGACGTGCAAATTAATGAAGGTAAATATGCATCAATTAGGTGTGTGTGTGGATGTGATTGGTTGTGTAAAGAAGATATGCTCACCAACGTCAGAATGTGGATTACACTGCAGGCACGTCTGGTGTAGTCCTGGGTACAGGAAACGTCTACTTTCGACACAGCGGTATGTGCACCCAATTTGCACTACTGGGGCGTCTGGTTGCTCTTTTGTAGAATCAAACGTCTACTTGGGTAGTAGCCGGAATACGTCTAGCTTGTATTACAGGAGCTGCTGCTTGCCGTTTGATAGCATCCAAAATGTCTAGCTGTTATTCTACTTATCGCATTAACTCGTAATAGAGCGGTGAGAACAAAATTAAAATAAACTTCTTTTCTTTTTTTTAATTAAATTCTATAGATATGCTCTTAGAAGAAAAGCTGAAAAACAAATCAGATCAAAATCCTCTTTTGTTTTTCTTTTTTTTTCTTTTTTAAAAAATACAACGCCTACTAACTAAAGGTGTCTCGGAAAAGCTCTGAGTATTTTCGAAACTTCTTAGTTTTGAAACCTTCCAAATGTTTTGATCGAAAACTGAGGTGCCGAGCGCATCCGACTCTACCGGAATGGCAGGCAAGAAAAAATTAAAAAAAAAAACAGATTCATTCGAAACGAATCGAACCTGAATTCGCCCGCAGTGGGCTGAAAAAGAAGAAAAATAAAATAATAAAAAGGAAAATTTGTTTTCTTCTATTGTTCTCAAATTTTTTCATTTTTTCATTTCTTTTCTTTGTTCTAATTTTTCATTTGTTTTTCAAGTCACTCAATTTCGCTATTTGGGACCTGTTGATGAGTCAAGCCAAGACTTGAAACTAGTCACCCAAAGTATAACGAGTTGTGTAATGAAATAACAAATTAAAAACATTTTTTAGCTTTTGCTATATACCGGAGAATCCAAAAAAAGTTCCTTCTTCAGCAAATATAGTTATATTCAAATAGATCTAATCGGACTTTGTGCCACGGAATGTTCTATGTATCATGAAATTGAATTGGTTCTTTTAGATTTGAATTTCGGTATTTTATACAAATTTCACAGTTTAATATCATATTTGAGATATCTCTGTTCATCCCGGGCCAAAAAACTTTTCCCCTAGCTAGTGACTTTGGTCGTTCTATACCCATGTGACCTTCATGTAATGTTTGTAATATTTTTTTACGAAGTGAGTATGGAATAACCAAACTTTCTCTTTTATAAATTAGATCGTCTATAGTGTGAAGCTCGTCCTTGAAATACGAATAACGTTTTGTGTCATTATGGATGCATTTAGAATCATTTGGCCACCCATTTTTGATATATTCCTTTACCTTACAAAGAATTTCATCTTAATTTGTTGCTTCACATATATCTTTAAGTTTCTGTTGGGATACTGACAAATTAGTTACGACTAAATTGCATTGAAAATTGAGTCCTTTATCGAATTCTATTAATGCTGTATTCGGAAGGGGTGCTCTTGACAAAGTGTCGGCTGTAACTATTTCTTTTCCTGGTTTGAAGGTGAGTACTAGGTCGTAAGTTAAAAGTTTTAGCATAAACCGTTGTAATCTAGCTGGCACTTGATAAAGAGATTTTTTGAAAATTGACACTAAAGGTTGTTATGGAACATATGTTGAGTGATTGGCTTGGACGCAAAGTCCAGACTGCCAGCATGAGCTGGCAGATCACTCGACGGACAGCGTTGACTGCAGGGCGGCACGCTAGTTCGCCTCAGCTATTGGCGGAGAGTGTGGGGAGGTTCCACGAAAAACCTGCCGCTGCCGTCTACCGTAATCAAAAAAATGTCGTGCCTATTAAGTAAAAGCCGGCACACATTCGGTCCTGAAGGGACCCTTACGTCACTTACCCATATCCATCAGCGAAGGCGCAGATGGTTTGCCTTCTGTGCGTGCCCCAGCCACCCATCTGATTCTGAGGGCAGATGTTTTCAGAGTCCCTTGTTGACCTGCAAAGAGAGACTAGTAACCCTAGACGACCTTCAGGCGAGAGGGCTCCAGGAGAGTGATAGGAGAAAAACAAAGACGTTTAGCTCACCATCACGTTAAAAAATTCGTTATATTTCACAAAAAAAAAATCATTTATAAACGCACACAACGTATACTACAACGCAAGTCCTGATACTTACTGTGTGAGAGGCTAATGACAAACTGACAAAGTATTCTAAAATTAGTTTCCATTAAAGCTTAACATAACGATTTATTTGGATAGGAAAGTTTAATCAGTTCATGACAATACGCGAAGTTCCTGTCCCCTTTTTTCTTTTTCTTATCATCAAGTTAACCATTATATTGCGATTAAGACTTCAATTTAGGTATTTGCTGATTCGTGAGAAATTAATTCAATTCGTAATTCATTTTCTAGCTAAATTTTTTTTTTAAATCTTATATAAACCTTTATTGGGTTTACTCGATAAGTCAACTTCGCGTTCCTTAATGGTTAGTATGAATATATATGTGTATATACCTATGTACTTAGCATTCCTTAAAGTTAGAATGAATATATAAATGGATATACCTATATAAATGTTCTATATGCAATGATAGTTCGCTATATGTGTAACCATATATGTCTATGCTCGGTTCATCCGTATGTATACTTTGAATATCTATTTAATTTTCTCTTTCTCTTTTTCTCTGATACCTCCTGAGCGCGTTATATAATAATCCAAATTATTTTGTTTAGTGACTAATATTAAACATCTAAGGCTCTAAGGCGTGCAGCAGTTATTAAGTATGTATTTCAGTTAATAAGGGAATTGTTACCCTCAATATCTCATTGACGTGAAAAGTTTAATTTAAATCACATACAAAAAAATGCAAAAATATATAACTATTAAGTCTTTATAGGATTTTTTTTTTGCTCTTGTTCCGTTTTCCAATACCTTTTTTTCTCAATCAATTAATTTCTCTTTTACTTTCATAATCAATATATGTATAATTTTTTTTTCTTTTTTTATTTTCGTACAGGAATAGGAGAGTTTATTTGGGTGGGCAATACCCAACTTCGCATAGTTCCAGGAATTCTATGGATTATTTTGATCGAACTAATTTATAATTTTCAGGTTATGTCTCTTTGGGCCTTTCCGAACTTATTAATAAGAATTTAAAAACACTAATAAAAATGTTCAATTCCTATGTGGTTATTATTTTGCTAGTACATACTAAAAATTTCCCCTTTCATGTGTTCTTATCCTAGTTCTATCATGAATCTATACGCTGTATTGTCCAACCAGTTCCGTTCATCGGAATGCCTTTGCAAACAGGAGCCATTAGGTGCAAAATGTATACATAGACTTGTCGGACTCTTAATTCTATCCTGCTACCTGACTTATTAGCTCTGACAACCGGCAAGTGTCTCACTTCTCATGAGGAAAGTTGTTAGTTAATTCTTAATAACTAGTAAGGCCTTAATTAAGCAAATTCTTAACCTAACAATAAACGTGCTGAGGTAATTACTTGATTCGCACGACTTTCGGCACCTGTGTATTTCTGGACATGTTTGTGTCCGCGCCTTGAACTGGGGATCTCCTGGACATATATAATATGTATATATAAAAACTTACTTGGTTTCCTTTTCTCATATATTTCTTCTTTTAAGTATAGGTGGACGGTTTTGAAGGATGATTCTTTAACTACCTCGCATACGCCAATGTCCGCCAATTCTTCATTTGATGTAGATGAATGGTATGGGGTTGTTTGATTTTTTTTCTTGCGCTGTTGGGGTAGAACTGAAGCAATCTTTGACGGGGCTGCTTAGGTGTCTGTCCAGCTTGTGGACATCTCAGATGGGCCGTATTCCGCCTTTCTCTTTCCTGTACGAGTTTTTTTTCTTATTTTTTTATTATTGTCCTCAACGAATAAAAATAAATATTTTTTAGTTACTGTTTATATTGCGACCAAATTCCTTTACTTGACCGCTGGTAGAATGTGTAAAGGTACTTAACCCTTGCACTACAAATTGCTTGCAGGTAGAATGTGTAAAGGTACTTAACCTTTGCACTATAAGTCGCTTGCAGGTCGAATGTGTAAAGGTACTTAACCTTTGCACTATAAGTCGCTTGCAGGTACTAAACCAACAAACTAGATTTTTAATACCGAGAGGTTGTGATCAAGGTACTTTACCTGTATCACGAGCTTGCTTGTAGGTACTATACCAACAACCAGATTATTTGTCGATGAGAAATAATTGAAGACGTTGTTTTTACTAGTAAAATTCAAAGACTCACACTTTATTTAAAAACTCAATATAATTTATACAAAAGAAAAGGGTGCTGCAACTTACTTACTAAATTCACATTAACAAAAATTGCTTACGCGTTGTGAAATTTCTATTTTACAGACCAAAAGTTTTTTTTTGATGTACGATAATTTCAGTTCTCACAGAATGTTTTCATTCTTGCACCACTTAAGCGGTGTAATATGTCGTCTGAAGACGTAATCTGAGTAGGTATGCACATTCTGTGAGAACGGAAGTTATTGTCGCTATTTGTTGACTGAAAAATTTGTCGATGTGCAATTATAGCGTAATTTATAATATTTCGAGAAATTATAAATTACGAACGTTGGATCAATGGTTGATTTAACATCCTCCCCGCGTTGAGCGGTTGCTCAATAATTCTGGATCTATTTGGAGTCTGACATTACATTGAGAAGTTGTTCTCGTCAATGGAATTGGAGGTTTGGAGAGAGCATCACGTCTTCGTGTTGATATGAATCTATAGGTTAAATAGCCAGAGGCAGAAATGATTAATAACAGGCTCATGTATCCTATGGCAAACTGATGGATGTCATGTTGCGATAAACTATTGAGAGGTACATGTTCACTTGTCAGAAGAGATTTGATCCTCCGTTGAAGATCTTGAATGTCGTTCGTATAATTTTGAGTAAATTTAGGTTGATACAGAATGTCCTCCGTCGATTCTGAGGGTGAGAGTTCCGTGAAATTTGATGTGATAAGACGTCCTGTTATATTGCTATAGATTGCATTATGTCCATATATAGTTGATGTTTCGTCTTTTACGATGCACTGCGACTCTAGTTCGAGTATTCCTGACCCTTGAAGAGCTGTCTGGGTAGCCGAATCTCCACATACAATGTTGATTGCTGTAGGTTTAGTCACTGTATAGATCCATTGATTTGGATTATTCAGTTGTATCCATCTCGGCTTGTGAGATGCTAAGATAATTTCGCAATTTCTGGGTGTTGAGTCTGTGATAATGCTGATCTCACACGCGCTTCTGTCGGAGTACTTATTATATAGTGGATAATGCTGTTTACAGATGACCCCTTCTTCTCCCATTGTGCAAGTGTTAAGGTCTGATTCTGACAATGGATAATACTGATCCCTGTGCAGATTAATAATGAGAAATGGTGTTGAAGATCTTATTGCCATAAGTGTTTTGTTTGTGACAAATGGTACTGAAACTATACGGAACATCATTTGATTAGGAGTAATGCACCCCTGGACACTCATAAGCTTATATAAAGTTGTTAAGTCATCTGGTTTGGCGGGTAATCTCAACGACGAAGGGAGATGCTCCTGTATGCGTGTCAGCTCGCTACTACAGCTTGGTGCTAACAAGTAGGGATTAATTTTTCCATGATGAGTATCAATCAACACATCCCATAAGTTTGATTGCATGCGTTCGAAGCGATTGATTGCCAGAACTAGTTGTAACGAATGTGAATGTCTGACTGGATCTTTGCTGATGTAATTCATGGTTCATGTTGTTGAGTTTAGCTATTGTTAAGTTGAGATATTTGTCCAGATCTCCAAGACGACCAGCTATGGCTTCTTGGGAGTTTTTTATGATATTAGAGGTAGAATCAATGATAGAGGTTTGATTTCTAATTAACTCTAAAAGATGTTTGTCGTTATGATTAAGGTCTTCTATGACTTGTGCCATTTTGTCAGCATATTCTGTATCCAAAACACCAAAAAGTGAGCTAGCCAGATTTCCTATGAAATTGAGATGAGCTCTTTTTCTTCTTGCTCGTATATTTTTATGCTGGTGTAGTAGTAGCTCATTGCCATCTTGCAGTTCTATGAGTATGCTCTCAAATTGTTTTAGGATGGGGTCACATGATTGTCTGTCACTGATCATTTCACATAGATCCATTAGCTTGTGTACTCCACTTGTGATAGTATCATACTCTTGCCAAAGTGCGCTCAAATTGTAATGTACTACAATGTTCCACTCGTTAGATATGAGATGAGCATTTCCCATGGATTCAAAATACAACCCTGGTTTTGACTTGAATGGTTTAATGTCGACTTGGCCAAAGATTGGTAAGATTAAACAGGTGAGTAGAAATGCACTCACAGCTGAATTTGAATGATGTTTTCTTTTAGATGGTGTAGTGTATTCAGCATTCGATGCTGTGGATGATGATTGAGGCTCATTTGATGTCACCACCTCGCGCCTAGATCTGGAGGCAGAACGAGTGCTGATTGCTTCTCGTTTACGTTTTATTGAATGTACTTCTTCAGATGATGTGGATTCTTTGGTTGAATTGGTGGCATTGGTTTCTTCTTCCATTGGAAATGGGGCTAGTTTGTGTATGGGCCTTCGAAGGACACCAGATGATGTTTTGACGTCTGCTACGCGAACTAGGCCATCGTGTCCCTTTATTGTTTGGATGATTCTGCCTAATATCCAATTTGTTACAGGTACATTATCTTCTTTAATAACAACCAGCATCCCTGGTTGAGCATTGTTACAATGTTGCTTCCATTTATAACGGTGCTGTAGTTCACTCAGATACTCCTTAGACCATCGTTGCCAAAATTGATTTTTTATATATGATACTAGTTTCCATCTTTGTAGCGAATTAAGTCTAGATGGTTGTGCCGCCGGTTCTACGATTGCTGTCAATGGTTCCCCTATTAGGAAATGGCCAGGAGTGAGAGCACTTAAATCGTTTGGGTCGGCTGAGGATGGCGTTAAAGGCCTCGAGCTTAGTATTGCCTCTATGTCTATCATGAGCGTCTCTAGCTCTTCGTAGGTTAGAGAACTCGATTTTAAATTCCGCTGAAGGAAGTGCTTGGCTGATTTGACTGCAGCCTCCCAAAGGCCGCCAAAATGTGGCGCTCGAGGTGGTATGAAGTGAAAATCAATTCCCTTGGGCGTGCAATATGTGGTTATTTCTTGCTGAGAGCCTTCACTATGTAAATTCTCCTTGACTTCGGCAAGTTGGTTTTTGGTCCCCACAAAGTTTGTGGCGTTGTCGCAGTACAGGTTTCTGCAGTTTCCTCTTCTGCCTACAAATCGTCTAAGACATCCAATAAAGGCAGCTGTGCTCAAGTCGCTTGCAACCTCAAAGTGTATTGCCTTTGTGACAAAGCAGCAAAAAACTGCAACATATGCTTTCTGTGGCCTCTTGCCTCTCAGTTTGTAATGAATCCAAACAGGTCCGAGAAAGTCAACTCCTGTGTTAACAAACGGTCTTTCTGGTTGTACTCTATGCTTGGGAAGATTTCCCATGAACTGGCTTAAAAGTTTTGGTTTGGCTCGAGCGCAGCGGATACATCTTCCAACTATTGACCTTGCTGTTGTTTTGCCCTTGATAGGCCAGTACCTTTGTCGCGTGGTGCTCAAAAGTGTCTGTGAGCCACAATGCAGATTCTCCAGATGAATGCGTGTTATCAATAGTCTGGTGAAGATATGCGCGTACGGAATTAACATTGGATGCTTTGCATCTGTAGCTAATTTGGAAGCTTCTAGACGTCCTCCGACTCTTATTATGCACTTGTTGTCAATAAAGGGACTCAAAGAGCTGAGACTGTTACTGTTGTCAAGAGTACCTGTTTGATGTAGCTGTTTTATTTCGTTTCTGAATTCTTCTCCTTGAATTGTGAGGATCATGACTGTAAATGGTTCGTCAAGTTCGTTGACTGACAGATATTTTTGTTTTTTGCGAGAACCTATCGGAATTCGACAGTTTCGCACAAATCGTAACATATAGCTAACGATTCGTTGCCAGCGACTAAAATTGTTTTGATGATCAATTGTGTGAATAAAGTGTGGGGTGTCCTCTGAAGCTGCCAGGATAACCCTTGGAGGTTTCTTCTCCAAATCAATGCTCTGCTTGATGCACTTGGAAGGCCATGAGTTTTTTGGGCCGTGCAGAAATAAAGGTCCATAAAACCATGTACTGCAAGATGCCAATCTCTCCGGTGGTACTCCTCGCGATAAAATATCGGCCGGATTTTGTTTTGAAGGAACATGCTGCCATTTTTCTGGCAGTGAGATTTCCTGGATGGATGCAATGCGATTTGCAATGAAAGTATGAAATGATGCTGCTTCTGCGTTTATCCATGCCAATGTTTTCTCTGAATCACGCCAATAATAACATGAAAGGTATTTAATATTTAGATCTGCTTTAACCCGGCTGACTAGCTCAGCTGCGAGTTTAGCTGCGCATAGTTCTAGCCGTGGAAGCGTAGTTGGCTTAACTGGAGCTACCTTAGATTTAGCACAAAGAGGACGCACAATTCTCATTCCATCCTCATTGTTAGCACGTAAGTAAACGGCTGCCCCATATGCTTTCTCAGAAGCATCAGCAAAAGCATGCATTTCGATTGATTTGGGTACCCTTCCAGAAAACATGTGTCGAGGTATTTTTATGCCTGCAAGTGTTTTGAGACCTTGGCGGAATTGGAGCCAAGATGAGTGGAGCTCCATAGGGAGCGCTGCATCCCAGTCAAGCTTGAGGCGCCACAAATGCTGGAGAAAGATCTTAGCTGTAACCACTACTGGACTCAATACCCCCAGTGGATCAAATAGATGAGCAATATCAGATAGCACTGTCCTCTTTGTTACCTTGTTTTGCTCAGTATATGTTGCCTTGATGCAAAATTCGTCTGATTTTTGGGTCCAGATTAACCCTAGTGTTTTGATGGATTCTTCTGCGTCGTGTATGTCGAGCTGTATGGCCTTATCTTCGGTAGGAATGGACTTAAGTAACTGTGGGTGATTAGCACACCATTTTCTAAGTTTAAATCCCGCAGCGTTCAACGCTTCCTGTAGTTGCTTCTGTGCTTCTATAGCTTCGACAAGACTGTCTGTGCCCGTCATTAAGTCGTCCACATAAAAATTGCTCTTACTGATTGCAGCAGCCAAAGGATATCTGGCTTCTGAGTTCTTTGCTAATTGTAGCAGACATCTAGTAGCTAGGTATGGCGCTGTTGTGGTGCCATAAGTTACGGTGCATAGCTCAAAGCATTTGATAGATAGTGTTGGCTCATCTCTCCACCAGATTAGTTGATATCTTCTATCTGCTTGGTCGACCATGATTTGTCGGTACATCTTCTCAATGTCCGCTGTGAATGCAAATCGTGGCATTCGGAAGCGAAGAAGGATAGTAAACAAATCATCTTGGACAGTCGGGCCTGTACATAATATGTCATTTAACGAGACATTTGTTGAGGTCTTACTGGAGCCATCGAACACAACTCGTACACTTGTCGTGGTGCTGTCCGGCTTAAGCACAGCGTGATGTGGTAGAAAATAGTGAGGACCCTTAACAGTGTTGAGATCGATTTCACGCATGTGTCCGAGACTTATATACTCATTCATGAAGTTTTTGTATTGTATGGCCAATTCAGAGTTTTTCGACAGTCGTCGCTCCATTGCCAGAAATCATCGGAGTGCGATGTCCTTGGATACGCCAAGCTTATGTGGATCATGAAGAAATGGTAGCTTGACCACAAATCGCCCAGTATGATCTCTTCGTACTGTTTGCGAAAAGTGAGATTCGCATTTTTCTTGTTCGGCTGTGAGTCTTTGACAAGGTGTTGTTGCCTCTTCTAATCTCCAAAATTTTTCAACCTGAGCTTCTAAATTGGTTTCCTCAATGGTCGAGACACCACATATTATGCTTTGATGTGAGGTTCTGGGTGTGCTTCCTGCGACAATCCAACCAAAAATAGTGTTTTGTAGCGTGGGTAAGTTAGTTCCAAGCCGTATTTGCCCAATTGAAAGTAATTGGTAATAAATTTCAGCGCCTAAGAGCAGGTCTATTCGATCTGGTTTGTTAAATCCTGGATCGGCCAATTTTATGTTTGTTGGAATTGGCCAGGATTGATGAGTACAGTGCCTAATATGACATAATTTCTTTGCGACTGTCTTGCCTCTGCTGACAATATTACTGAATTGGTTCTTGTAGTAGTGTGACTTGTGCTTGGCTGTGCATTAGACGAACTGATCTTATTTGATGTTAGGTGAGTTGTCTGATCTCTATGCAGCAGCGTGTTGTGTTTTCGCATACACTTAGCACAGCCTCTTGATGGACAATCTATTACCAAATGAGTGCTCTTGAGACAATTGGTACAAACTTTCAATTGATGAGCAGTCTTAAAACGTTCTGATGGCTCTAGCTCGAGAAATTTTTGGCAGACGAATAACCCATGATTTTTGTGACAAAGTTTACACAGTAAGGTCTGAGTCTTCATGTTTGAACTCACTAACGCAGATGATCTGCTGAACGCTCTTAGCTCAGTTTCTAGGTTTCTAGAGACTGAAATCGTTGCTCCAAAAATTTTAAGAATTCCGTTATAGATTGAAGTTCTCTGGGACCTTGTAGTCCCTGCTCATATAAAGTATGAGTAGGTTTGTCCAATTTCTTAATAAGCAAGTGTAAAAGAATTGGATCCCAAGCAGTCGTGACTATTCCAAGATTATTAAGTGCCATTAAACATTCCTTCGTTGTGTCGTGAAGTTTCTTTAGTGCTGTGGCTGATTCTGAGACTATGGTTGGCTGGGTTACTAATCTGTCCAGCAGAGCTGTCGTTAACAGCCTCTTGTTATTGTAGCGCTGATTTAAAATTTCCCATGCGGCTACATAATTTTCTTCGGACACTGATAAATGTCTAATCAGTAATTCAGCCTCACCAGTTATGTTCGTTTTAAGAAACCACATTTTTGGAGAATTCCCAATGGAACTGTGTCCATTTCAGATACTCTCCATCGAATTTTGGTAGCGCTATCTTGGGTAGCTTCATTTGTGGTGTGGATATTGTGCTGCTTTGATTAGCATTCTCCATTGAGAGTTCATCGGATTTTTTTAATAACTGAATGGTGATATCTTGCGTAGAATCCTCTAACTTGCAATATTCTTCATTACTGTATGAAGTCATATCTTCGGCTGTCTCCCAAATTTGTTCGTTGATTGTCTTTATTTGCGACCAATACTCGTTGATTGCATTGATTTTGACTATGCAATACTGCTTACTCCGTCCTTCAAGATTAATGTTTGAAAGTACTCGCTTCAACAGTGCCATTATTCCCTTCTGTCGTCTACGTAAACCTTCTACCGTATTTGAGGATACCATGCTTTGATTACCTTGGAATGTAGTGAGTGCTGGTTGTTTCGAGGATTCTTGAGATGGGCTTGAAATAAATTGCTTGGATTTTGGCTTGGGTGGGTTTTCTTTTACTCCCTGAGCCACATTTTCTGATGCAGTTTTACTTTGAAGATTGTCCATGATCTCCAGCCTGTACGCCTCATATATGTTCTTTATTTTGTCATAATAACCATCTTTGTAGTATGCCTGATCGAGCTGACTACTGTATTTGTCACGTATGCTGCTATCGATGACATCGAATGTTTCCCACTGTTCGTTCAGTTGTTCCAATCTTCTCTGTAGGAAGGTAAGGTTTTTCTCATGCTGAGTTTTTGATCTATCGTGGATAAGCCTCTGGATTTCTGCTCCAGTCTGTTCCTGTTGATATACCAACTGCTCCATTAGTATGATTCGTCTTCTGATCACGTCGGGGTCACCAAAATGTTTATATTGCGACCAAATTCCTTTACTTGACCGCTGGTAGAATGTGTAAAGGTACTTAACCCTTGCACTACAAATTGCTTGCAGGTAGAATGTGTAAAGGTACTTAACCTTTGCACTATAAGTCGCTTGCAGGTCGAATGTGTAAAGGTACTTAACCTTTGCACTATAAGTCGCTTGCAGGTTCTAAACCAACAAACAGATTATTTGTCGATGAAAAATAATTGAAGACGTTGTTTTTACTAGTAAAATTCAAAGACTGACACTTTATTTAAAAACTCAAAATAATTTATACAAAAGAAAAGGTGCTGCAACTTACTTACTAAATTCACATTAACAAAAATTGCTTACGCGTTGTGAAATTTCTATTTTACAGACCAAAAGTTTTTTTTTGATGTACGATAATTTCAGTTCTCACAGAATGTTTTCATTCTTGCACCACTTAAGCGGTGTAATATGTCGTCTGAAGACGTAATCTGAGTAGGTATGCACATTCTGTGAGAACGGAAATTATTGTCGCTATTTGTTGACTGAAAAATTTGTCGATGTGCAATTATAGCGTAATTTATAATATTTCGAGAAATTATAAATTACGAACGTTGGATCAATGGTTGATTTAACATCCTCCCCGCGTTGAGCGGTTGCTCAATAATTCTGGATCTATTTGGAGTCTGACATTACATTGAGAAGTTGTTCTCGTCAATGGAATTGGAGGTTTGGAGAGAGCATCACGTCTTCGTGTTGATATGAATCTATAGGTTAAATAGCCAGAGGCAGAAATGATTAATAACAGGCTCATGTATCCTATGGCAAACTGATGGATGTCATGTTGCGATAAACTATTGAGAGGTACATGTTCACTTGTCAGAAGAGATTTGATCCTCCGTTGAAGATCTTGAATGTCGTTCGTATAATTTTGAGTAAATTTAGGTTGATACAGAATGTCCTCCGTCGATTCTGAGGGTGAGAGTTCCGTGAAATTTGATGTGATAAGACGTCCTGTTATATTGCTATAGATTGCATTATGTCCATATATAGTTGATGTTTCGTCTTTTACGATGCACTGCGACTCTAGTTCGAGTATTCCTGACCCTTGAAGAGCTGTCTGGGTAGCCGAATCTCCACATACAATGTTGATTGCTGTAGGTTTAGTCACTGTATAGATCCATTGATTTGGATTATTCAGTTGTATCCATCTCGGCTTGTGAGATGCTAAGATAATTTCGCAATTTCTGGGTGTTGAGTGTGTGATAATGCTGATCTCACACGCGCTTCTGTCGGAGTACTTATTATATAGTGGATAATGCTGTTTACAGATGACCCCTTCTTCTCCCATTGTGCAAGTGTTAAGGTCTGATTCTGACAATGGATAATACTGATCCCTGTGCAGATTAATAATGAGAAATGGTGTTGAAGATTTTATTGCCATAAGTGTTTTGTTTGTGACAAATGGTACTGAAACTATACGGAACATCATTTGATTAGGAGTAATGCACCCCTGGACACTCATAAGCTTATATAAAGTTGTTAAGTCATCTGGTTTGGCGGGTAATCTCAACGACGAAGGGAGATGCTCCTGTATGCGTGTCAGCTCGCTACTACAGCTTGGTGCTAACAAGTAGGGATTAATTTTTCCATGATGAGTATCAATCAACACATCCCATAAGTTTGATTGCATGCGTTCGAAGCGATTGATTGCTAGAACTAGTTGTAACGACAAGTCTGTGAATGTCTGACTGGATCTTTGCTGATGTAATTCATGGTTCATGTTGTTGAGTTTAGCTATTGTTAAGTTGAGATATTTGTCAAGATCTCCAAGACGACCAGCTATGGCTTCTTGGGAGTTTTTTATGATATTAGAGGTAGAATCAATGATAGAGGTTTGATTTCTAATTAACTCTAAAAGATGTTTGTCGTTATGATTAAGGTCTTCTATGACTTGTGCCATTTTGTCAGCATATTCTGTATCCAAAACACCAAAAAGTGAGCTAGCCAGATTTCCTATGAAATTGAGAGGAGCTCTTTTTCTTCTTGCTCGTATATTTTTATGTTGGTGTAGTAGTAGCTCATTGCCATCTTGCAGTTCTATGAGTATGCTCTCAAATTGTTTTAGGATGGGGTCACATGATTGTCTGTCACTGATCATTTCACATAGATCCATTAGCTTGTGTACTCCACTTGTGATAGTATCATACTCTTGCCAAAGTGCGCTCAAATTGTAATGTACTACAATGTTCCACTCGTTAGATATGAGATGAGCATTTCCCATGGATTCAAAATACAACCCTGGTTTTGACTTGAATGGTTTAATGTCGACTTGGCCAAAGATTGGTAAGATTAAACAGGTGAGTAGAAATGCACTCACAGCTGAATTTGAATGATGTTTTCTTTTAGATGGTGTAGTGTATTCAGCATTCGATGCTGTGGATGATGATTGAGGCTCATTTGATGTCACCACCTCGCGCCTAGATCTGGAGGCAGAACGAGTGCTGATTGCTTCTCGTTTACGTTTTATTGAATGTACTTCTTCAGATGATGTGGATTCTTTGGTTGAATTGGTGGCATTGGTTTCTTCTTCCATTGGAAATGGGGCTAGTTTGTGTATGGGCCTTCGAAGGACACCAGATGATGTTTTGACGTCTGCTACGCGAACTAGGCCATCGTGTCCCTTTATTGTTTGGATGATTCTGCCTAATATCCAATTTGTTACAGGTACATTATCTTCTTTAATAACAACCAGCATCCCTGGTTGAGCATTGTTACAATGTTGCTTCCATTTATAACGGTGCTGTAGTTCACTCAGATACTCCTTAGACCATCGTTGCCAAAATTGATTTTTTATATATGATACTAGTTTCCATCTTTGTAGCGAATTAAGTCTAGATGGTTGTGCCGCCGGTTCTACGATTGCTGTCAATGGTTCCCCTATTAGGAAATGGCCAGGAGTGAGAGCACTTAAATCGTTTGGGTCAGCTGAGGATGGCGTTAAAGGCCTCGAGCTTAGTATTGCCTCTATGTCTATCATGAGCGTCTCTAGCTCTTCGTAGGTTAGAGAACTCGATTTTAAATTCCGCTGAAGGAAGTGCTTGGCTGATTTGACTGCAGCCTCCCAAAGGCCGCCAAAATGTGGCGCTCGAGGTGGTATGAAGTGAAAATCAATTCCCTTGGGCGTGCAATATGTGGTTATTTCTTGCTGAGAGCCTTCACTATGTAAATTCTCCTTGACTTCGGCAAGTTGGTTTTTGGTCCCCACAAAGTTTGTGGCGTTGTCGCAGTACAGGTTTCTGCAGTTTCCTCTTCTGCCTACAAATCGTCTAAGACATCCAATAAAGGCAGCTGTGCTCAAGTCGCTTGCAACCTCAAAGTGTATTGCCTTTGTGACAAAGCAGCAAAAAACTGCAACATATGCTTTCTGTGGCCTCTTGCCTCTCAGTTTGTAATGAATCCAAACAGGTCCGAGAAAGTCAACTCCTGTGTTAACAAACGGTCTTTCTGGTTGTACTCTATGCTTGGGAAGATTTCCCATGAACTGGCTTAAAAGTTTTGGTTTGGCTCGAGCGCAGCGGATACATCTTCCAACTATTGACCTTGCTGTTGTTTTGCCCTTGATAGGCCAGTACCTTTGTCGCGTGGTGCTCAAAAGTGTCTGTGAGCCACAATGCAGATTCTCCAGATGAATGCGTGTCATCAATAGTCTGGTGAAGATATGCGCGTACGGAATTAACATTGGATGCTTTGCATCTGTAGCTAATTTGGAAGCTTCTAGACGTCCTCCGACTCTTATTATGCCCTTGTTGTCAATAAAGGGACTCAAAGAGCTGAGACTGTTACTGTTGTCAAGAGTACCTGTTTGATGTAGCTGTTTTATTTCGTTTCTGAATTCTTCTCCTTGAATTGTGAGGATCATGACTGTAAATGGTTCGTCAAGTTCGTTGACTGACAGATATTTTTGTTTTTTGCGGGAACCTATCGGAATTCGACAGTTTCGCACAAATCGTAACATATAGCTAACGATTCGTTGCCAGCGACTAAAATTGTTTTGATGATCAATTGTGTGAATAAAGTGTGGGGTGTCCTCTGAAGCTGCCAGGATAACCCTTGGAGGTTTCTTCTCCAAATCAATGCTCTGCTTGATGCACTTGGAAGGCCATGAGTTTTTTGGGCCGTGCAGAAATAAAGGTCCATAAAACCATGTACTGCAAGATGCCAATCTCTCCGGTGGTACTCCTCGCGATAAAATATCGGCCGGATTTTGTTTTGAAGGAACATGGTGCCATTTTTCTGGCAGTGAGATTTCCTGGATGGATGCAATGCGATTTGCAATGAATGTATGAAATGATGCTGCTTCTGCGTTTATCCATGCCAATGTTTTCTCTGAATCACTCCAATAATAACATGAAAGGCCTTTAATATTTAGATCTGCTTTAACCCGGCTGACTAGCTAAGCTGCGAGTTTAGCTGCGCATAGTTCTAGCCGTGGAAGCGTAGTTGGCTTAACTGGAGCTACCTTAGATTTAGCACAAAGAAGACGCACAATTCTCATTCCATCCTCATTGTTAGCACGTAAGTAAACGGCTGCCCCATATGCTTTCTCAGAAGCATCAGCAAAAGCATGCATTTCGATTGATTTGGGTACCCTTCCAGAAAACATGTGTCGAGGTATTTTTATGCCTGCAAGTGTTTTGAGACCTTGGCGGAATTGGAGCCAAGATGAGTGGAGCTCCATAGGGAGCGCTGCATCCCAGTCAAGCTTGAGGCGCCACAAATGCTGGAGAAAGATCTTAGCTGTAACCACTACTGGACTCAATACCCCCAGTGGATCAAATAGATGCGCAATATCAGATAGCACTGTCCTCTTTGTTACCTTGTTTTGCTCAGTGTATGTTGCCTTGATGCAAAATTCGTCTGATTTTGGGGTCCAGATTAACCCTAGTGTTTTGATGGATTCTTCTGCGTCGTGTATGTCGAGCTGTATGGCCTTATCTTCGGTAGGAATGGACTTAAGTAACTGTGGGTGATTAGCACACCATTTTCTAAGTTTAAATCCCGCAGCGTTCAACGCTTCCTGTAGTTGCTTCTGTGTTTCTATAGCTTCGACAAGACTGTCTGTGCCCGTCATTAAGTCGTCCACATAAAAATTGCTCTTACTGATTGCAGCAGCCAAAGGATATCTGGCTTCTGAGTTCTTTGCTAATTGTAGCAGACATCTAGTAGCTAGGTATGGCGCTGTTGTGGTGCCATAAGTTACGGTGCATAGCTCAAAGCATTTGATAGATAGTGTTGGCTCATCTCTCCACCAGATTAGTTGATATCTTCTATCTGCTTGGTCGACCATGATTTGTCGGTACATCTTCTCAATGTCCGCTGTGAATGCAAATCGTGGCATTCGGAAGCGAAGAAGGATAGTAAACAAATCATCTTGGACAGTCGGGCCTGTACATAATATGTCATTTAACGAGACATTTGTTGAGGTCTTACTGGAGCCATCGAACACAACTCGTACACTTGTCGTGGTGCTGTCCGGCTTAAGCACAGCGTGATGTGGTAGAAAATAGTGAGGACCCTTAACAGTGTTGAGATCGATTTCACGCATGTGTCCGAGACTTATATACTCATTCATGAAGTTTTTGTATTGTATGGCCAATTCAGAGTTTTTCGACAGTCGTCGCTCCATTGCCAGAAATCGTCGGAGTGCGATGTCCTTGGATACGCCAAGCTTATGTGGATCATGAAGAAATGGTAGCTTGACCACAAATCGCCCAGTATGATCTCTTCGTACTGTTTGCGAAAAGTGAGATTCGCATTTTTCTTGTTCGGCTGTGAGTCTTTGACAAGGTGTTGTTGCCTCTTCTAATCTCCAAAATTTTTCAACCTGAGCTTCTAAATTGGTTTCCTCAATGGTCGAGACACCACATATTCTGCTTTGATGTGAGGTTCTGGGTGTGCTTCCTGCGACAATCCAACCAAAAATAGTGTTTTGTAGCGTGGGTAAGTTAGTTCCAAGCCGTATTTGCCCAATTGAAAGTAATTGGTAATAAATTTCAGCGCCTAAGAGCAGGTCTATTCGATTTGGTTTGTTAAATCCTGGATCGGCCAATTTTATGTTTGTTGGAATTGGCCAGGATTGATGAGTACAGTGCCTAATATGACATAATTTCTTTGCGACTGTCTTGCCTCTGCTGACAATATTACTGAATTGGTTCTTGTAGTAGTGTGACTTGTGCTTGGCTGTGCATTAGACGAACTGATCTTATTTGATGTTAGGTGAGTTGTCTGATCTCTATGCAGCAGCGTGTTGTGTTTTCGCATACACTTAGCACAGCCTCTTGATGGACAATCTATTACCAAATGAGTGCTCTTGAGACAATTGGTACAAACTTTCAATTGATGAGCAGTCTTAAAACGTTCTGATGGCTCTAGCTCGAGAAATTTTTGGCAGACGAATAACCCATGATTTTTGTGACAAAGTTTACACAGTAAGGTCTGAGTCTTCATGTTTGAACTCACTAACGCAGATGATCTGCTGAACGCTCTTAGCTCAGTTTCTAGGTTTCTAGAGACTGAAATCGTTGCTCCAAAAATTTTAAGAATGCCGTTATAGATTGAAGTTCTCTGGGACCTTGTAGTCCCTGCTCATATAAAGTATGAGTAGGTTTGTCCAATTTCTTAATAAGCAAGTGTAAAAGAATTGGATCCCAAGCAGTCGTGACTATTCCAAGATTATTAAGTGCCATTAAACATTCCTTCGTTGTGTCGTGAAGTTTCTTTAGTGCTGTGGCTGATTCTGAGACTATGGTTGGCTGGGTTACTAATCTGTCCAGCAGAGCTGTCGTTAACAGCCTCTTGTTATTGTAGCGCTGATTTAAAATTTCCCATGCGGCTACATAATTTTCTTCGGACACTGATAAATGTCTAATCAGTAATTCAGCCTCACCAGTTATGTTCGTTTTAAGAAACCACATTTTTGGAGAATTCCCAATGGAACTGTGTCCATTTCAGATACTCTCCATCGAATTTTGGTAGCGCTATCTTGGGTAGCTTCATTTGTGGTGTGGATATTGTGCTGCTTTGATTAGCATTCTCCATTGAGAGTTCATCGGATTTTTTTAATAACTGAATGGTGATATCTTGCGTAGAATCCTCTAACTTGCAATATTCTTCATTACTGTATGAAGTCATATCTTCGGCTGTCTCCCAAATTTGTTCGTTGATTGTCTTTATTTGCGACCAATACTCGTTGATTGCATTGATTTTGACTATGCAATACTGCTTACTCCGTCCTTCAAGATTAATGTTTGAAAGTACTCGCTTCAACAGTGCCATTATTCCCTTCTGTCGTCTACGTAAACCTTCTACCGTATTTGAGGATACCATGCTTTGATTACCTTGGAATGTAGTGAGTGCTGGTTGTTTCGAGGATTCTTGAGATGGGCTTGAAATAAATTGCTTGGATTTTGGCTTGGGTGGGTTTTCTTTTACTCCCTGAGCCACATTTTCTGATGCAGTTTTACTTTGAAGATTGTCCATGATCTCCAGCCTGTACGCCTCATATATGTTCTTTATTTTGTCATAATAACCATCTTTGTAGTATGCCTGATCGAGCTGACTACTGTATTTGTCACGTATGCTGCTATCGATGACATCGAATGTTTCCCACTGTTCGTTCAGTTGTTCCAATCTTCTCTGTAGGAAGGTAAGGTTTTTCTCATGCTGAGTTTTTGATCTATCGTGGATAAGCCTCTGGATTTCTGCTCCAGTCTGTTCCTGTTGATATACCAACTGCTCCATTAGTATGATTCGTCTTCTGATCACGTCGGGGTCACCAAAATGTTTATATTGCGACCAAATTCCTTTACTTGACCGCTGGTAGAATGTGTAAAGGTACTTAACCCTTGCACTACAAATTGCTTGCAGGTAGAATGTGTAAAGGTACTTAACCTTTGCACTATAAGTCGCTTGCAGGTCGAATGTGTAAAGGTACTTAACCTTTGCACTATAAGTCGCTTGCAGGTTCTAAACCAACAAACAGATTATTTGTCGATGAAAAATAATTGAAGACGTTGTTTTTACTAGTAAAATTCAAAGACTGACACTTTATTTAAAAACTCAAAATAATTTATACAAAAGAAAAGGTGCTGCAACTTACTTACTAAAATCACATTAACAAAAATTGCTTACGCGTTGTGAAATTTCTATTTTACAGACCAAAAGTTTTTTTTTGATGTACGATAATTTCAGTTCTCACAGAATGTTTTCATTCTTGCACCACTTAAGCGGTGTAATATGTCGTCTGAAGACGTAATCTGAGTAGGTATGCACATTCTGTGAGAACGGAAATTATTGTCGCTATTTGTTGACTGAAAAATTTGTCGATGTGCAATTATAGCGTAATTTATAATATTTCGAGAAATTATAAATTACGAACGTTGGATCAATGGTTGATTTAACATCCTCCCCGCGTTGAGCGGTTGCTCAATAATTCTGGATCTATTTGGAGTCTGACATTACATTGAGAAGTTGTTCTCGTCAATGGAATTGGAGGTTTGGAGAGAGCATCATGTCGTGTTGATATGAATCTATAGGTTAAATAGCCAGAGGCAGAAATGATTAATAACAGGCTCATGTATCCTATGGCAAACTGATGGATGTCATGTTGCGATAAACTATTGAGAGGTACATGTTCACTTGTCAGAAGAGATTTGATCCTCCGTTGAAGATCTTGAATGTCGTTCGTATAATTTTGAGTAAATTTAGGTTGATACAGAATGTCCTCCGTCGATTCTGAGGGTGAGAGTTCCGTGAAATTTGATGTGATAAGACGTCCTGTTATATTGCTATAGATTGCATTATGTCCATATATAGTTGATGTTTCCTCTTTTACGATGCACTGCGACTCTAGTTCGAGTATTCCTGACCCTTGAAGAGCTGTCTGGGTAGCCGAATCTCCACATACAATGTTGATTTCTGTAGGTTTAGTCACTGTATAGATCCATTGATTTGGATTATTCAGTTGTATCCATCTCGGCTTGTGAGATGCTAAGATAATTTCGCAATTTCTGGGTGTTGAGTGTGTGATAATGCTGATCTCACACGCGCTTCTGTCGGAGTACTTATTATATAGTGGATAATGCTGTTTACAGATGACCCCTTCTTCTCCCATTGTGCAAGTGTTAAGGTCTGATTCTGACAATGGATAATACTGATCCCTGTGCAGATTAATAATGAGAAATGGTGTTGAAGATTTTATTGCCATAAGTGTTTTGTTTGTGACAAATGGTACTGAAACTATACGGAACATCATTTGATTAGGAGTAATGCACCCCTGGACACTCATAAGCTTATATAAAGTTGTTAAGTCATCTGGTTTGGCGGGTAATCTCAACGACGAAGGGAGATGCTCCTGTATGCGTGTCAGCTCGCTACTACAGCTTGGTGCTAACAAGTAGGGATTAATTTTTCCATGATGAGTATCAATCAACACATCCCATAAGTTTGATTGCATGCGTTCGAAGCGATTGATTGCTAGAACTAGTTGTAACGACAAGTCTGTGAATGTCTGACTGGATCTTTGCTGATGTAATTCATGGTTCATGTTGTTGAGTTTAGCTATTGTTAAGTCGAGATATTTGTCAAGATCTCCAAGACGACCAGCTATGGCTTTTTGGGAGTTTTTTATGATATTAGAGGTAGAATCAATGATAGAGGTTTGATTTCTAATTAACTCTAAAAGATGTTTGTCGTTATGATTAAGGTCTTCTATGACTTGTGCCATTTTGTCAGCATGTTCTGTATCCAAAACACCAAAAAGTGAGCTAGCCAGATTTCCTATGAAATTGAGAGGAGCTCTTTTTCTTCTTGCTCGTATATTTTTATGTTGGTGTAGTAGTAGCTCATTGCCATCTTGCAGTTCTATGAGTATGCTCTCAAATTGTTTTAGGATGGGGTCACATGATTGTCTGTCACTGATCATTTCACATAGATCCATTAGCTTGTGTACTCCACTTGTGATAGTATCATACTCTTGCCAAAGTGCGCTCAAATTGTAATGTACTACAATGTTCCACTCGTTAGATATGAGATGAGCATTTCCCATGGATTCAAAATACAACCCTGGTTTTGACTTGAATGGTTTAATGTCGACTTGGCCAAAGATTGGTAAGATTAAACAGGTGAGTAGAAATGCACTCACAGCTGAATTTGAATGATGTTTACTTTTAGATGGTGTAGTGTATTCAGCATTCGATGCTGTGGATGATGATTGAGGCTCATTTGATGTCACCACCTCGCGCCTAGATCTGGAGGCAGAACGAGTGCTGATTGCTTCTCGTTTACGTTTTATTGAATGTACTTCTTCAGATGATGTGGATTCTTTGGTTGAATTGGTGGCATTGGTTTCTTCTTCCATTGGAAATGGGGCTAGTTTGTGTATGGGCCTTCGAAGGACACCAGATGATGTTTTGACGTCTGCTACGCGAACTAGGCCATCGTGTCCCTTTATTGTTTGGATGATTCTGCCTAATATCCAATTTGTTACAGGTACATTATCTTCTTTAATAACAACCAGCATCCCTGGTTGAGCATTGTTACAATGTTGCTTCCATTTATAACGGTGCTGTAGTTCACTCAGATACTCCTTAGACCATCGTTGCCAAAATTGATTTTTTATATATGATACTAGTTTCCATCTTTGTAGCGAATTAAGTCTAGATGGTTGTGCCGCCGGTTCTACGATTGCTGTCAATGGTTCCCCTATTAGGAAATGGCCAGGAGTGAGAGCACTTAAATCGTTTGGGTCGGCTGAGGATGGCGTTAAAGGCCTCGAGCTTAGTATTGCCTCTATGTCTATCATGAGCGTCTCTAGCTCTTCGTAGGTTAGAGAACTCGATTTTAAATTCCGCTGAAGGAAGTGCTTGGCTGATTTGACTGCAGCCTCCCAAAGGCCGCCAAAATGTGGCGCTCGAGGTGGTATGAAGTGAAAATCAATTCCCTTGGGCGTGCAATATGTGGTTATTTCTTGCTGAGAGCCTTCACTATGTAAATTCTCCTTGACTTCGGCAAGTTGGTTTTTGGTCCCCACAAAGTTTGTGGCGTTGTCGCAGTACAGGTTTCTGCAGTTTCCTCTTCTGCCTACAAATCGTCTAAGACATCCAATAAAGGCAGCTGTGCTCAAGTCGCTTGCAACCTCAAAGTGTATTGCCTTTGTGACAAAGCAGCAAAAAACTGCAACATATGCTTTCTGTGGCCTCTTGCCTCTCAGTTTGTAATGAATCCAAACAGGTCCGAGAAAGTCAACTCCTGTGTTAACAAACGGTCTTTCTGGTTGTACTCTATGCTTGGGAAGATTTCCCATGAACTGGCTTAAAAGTTTTGGTTTGGCTCGAGCGCAGCGGATACATCTTCCAACTATTGACCTTGCTGTTGTTTTGCCCTTGATAGGCCAGTACCTTTGTCGCGTGGTGCTCAAAAGTGTCTGTGAGCCACAATGCAGATTCTCCAGATGAATGCGTGTCATCAATAGTCTGGTGAAGATATGCGCGTACGGAATTAACATTGGATGCTTTGCATCTGTAGCTAATTTGGAAGCTTCTAGACGTCCTCCGACTCTTATTATGCCCTTGTTGTCAATAAAGGGACTCAAAGAGCTGAGACTGTTACTGTTGTCAAGAGTACCTGTTTGATGTAGCTGTTTTATTTCGTTTCTGAATTCTTCTCCTTGAATTGTGCGGATCATGACTGTAAATGGTTCGTCAAGTTCGTTGACTGACAGATATTTTTGTTTTTTGCGAGAGCCTATCGGAATTCGACAGTTTCGCACAAATCGTAACATATAGCTAACGATTCGTTGCCAGCGACTAAAATTGTTTTGATGATCAATTGTGTGAATAAAGTGTGGGGTGTCCTCTGAAGCTGCCAGGATAACCCTTGGAGGTTTCTTCTCCAAATCAATGCTCTGCTTGATGCACTTGGAAGGCCATGAGTTTTTTGGGCCGTGCAGAAATAAAGGTCCATAAAACCATGTACTGCAAGATGCCAATCTCTCCGGTGGTACTCCTCGCGATAAAATATCGGCCGGATTTTGTTTTGAAGGAACATGGTGCCATTTTTCTGGCAGTGAGATTTCCTGGATGGATGCAATGCGATTTGCAATGAATGTATGAAATGATGCTGCTTCTGCGTTTATCCATGCCAATGTTTTCTCTGAATCACTCCAATAATAACATGAAAGGCCTTTAATATTTAGATCTGCTTTAACCCGGCTGACTAGCTCAGCTGCGAGTTTAGCTGCGCATAGTTCTAGCCGTGGAAGCGTAGTTGGCTTAACTGGAGCTACCTTAGATTTAGCACAAAGAAGACGCACAATTCTCATTCCATCCTCATTGTTAGCACGTAAGTAAACGGCTGCCCCATATGCTTTCTCAGAAGCATCAGCAAAAGCATGCATTTCGATTGATTTGGGTACCCTTCCAGAAAACATGTGTCGAGGTATTTTTATGCCTGCAAGTGTTTTGAGACCTTGGCGGAATTGGAGCCAAGATGAGTGGAGCTCCATAGGGAGCGCTGCATCCCAGTCAAGCTTGAGGCGCCACAAATGCTGGAGAAAGATCTTAGCTGTAACCACTACTGGACTCAATACCCCCAGTGGATCAAATAGATGAGCAATATCAGATAGCACTGTCCTCTTTGTTACCTTGTTTTGCTCAGTGTATGTTGCCTTGATGCAAAATTCGTCTGATTTTGGGGTCCAGATTAACCCTAGTGTTTTGATGGATTCTTCTGCGTCGTGTATGTCGAGCTGTATGGCCTTATCTTCGGTAGGAATGGACTTAAGTAACTGTGGGTGATTAGCACACCATTTTCTAAGTTTAAATCCCGCAGCGTTCAACGCTTCCTGTAGTTGCTTCTGTGTTTCTATAGCTTCGACAAGACTGTCTGTGCCCGTCATTAAGTCGTCCACATAAAAATTGCTCTTACTGATTGCAGCAGCCAAAGGATATCTGGCTTCTGAGTTCTTTGCTAATTGTAGCAGACATCTAGTAGCTAGGTATGGCGCTGTTGTGGTGCCATAAGTTACGGTGCATAGCTCAAAGCATTTGATAGATAGTGTTGGCTCATCTCTCCACCAGATTAGTTGATATCTTCTATCTGCTTGGTCGACCATGATTTGTCGGTACATCTTCTCAATGTCCGCTGTGAATGCAAATCGTGGCATTCGGAAGCGAAGAAGGATAGTAAACAAATCATCTTGGACAGTCGGGCCTGTACATAATATGTCATTTAACGAGACATTTGTTGAGGTCTTACTGGAGCCATCGAACACAACTCGTACACTTGTCGTGGTGCTGTCCGGCTTAAGCACAGCGTGATGTGGTAGAAAATAGTGAGGACCCTTAACAGTGTTGAGATCGATTTCACGCATGTGTCCGAGACTTATATACTCATTCATGAAGTTTTTTTATTGTATGGCCAATTCAGAGTTTTTCGACAGTCGTCGCTCCATTGCCAGAAATCATCGGAGTGCGATGTCCTTGGATACGCCAAGCTTATGTGGATCATGAAGAAATGGTAGCTTGACCACAAATCGCCCAGTATGATCTCTTCGTACTGTTT
This sequence comes from Dioctria linearis, assembly GCA_963930735.1. Classification (NCBI taxonomy): domain Eukaryota; kingdom Metazoa; phylum Arthropoda; class Insecta; order Diptera; family Asilidae; genus Dioctria; species Dioctria linearis. The sequence goes on from OZ005741.1 coordinate 98,309,780, forward strand.
GCGAAAAGTGAGATTCGCATTTTTCTTGTTCGGCTGTGAGTCTTTGACAAGGTGTTGTTGCCTCTTCTAATCTCCAAAATTTTTCAACCTGAGCTTCTAAATTGGTTTCCTCAATGGTCGAGACACCACATATTATGCTTTGATGTGAGGTTCTGGGTGTGCTTCCTGCGACAATCCAACCAAAAATAGTGTTTTGTAGCGTGGGTAAGTTAGTTCCAAGCCGTATTTGCCCAATTGAAAGTAATTGGTAATAAATTTCAGCGCCTAAGAGCAGGTCTATTCGATCTGGTTTGTTAAATCCTGGATCGGCCAATTTTATGTTTGTTGGAATTGGCCAGGATTGATGAGTACAGTGCCTAATATGACATAATTTCTTTGCGACTGTCTTGCCTCTGCTGACAATATTACTGAATTGGTTCTTGTAGTAGTGTGACTTGTGCTTGGCTGTGCATTAGACGAACTGATCTTATTTGATGTTAGGTGAGTTGTCTGATCTCTATGCAGCAGCGTGTTGTGTTTTCGCATACACTTAGCACAGCCTCTTGATGGACAATCTATTACTAAATGAGTGCTCTTGAGACAATTGGTACAAACTTTCAATTGATGAGCAGTCTTAAAACGTTCTGATGGCTCTAGCTCGAGAAATTTTTGGCAGACGAATAACCCATGATTTTTGTGACAAAGTTTACACAGTGAGGTCTGAGTCTTCATGTTTGAACTCACTAACGCAGATGATCTGCTGAACGCTCTTAGCTCAGTTTCTAGATTTCTAGAGACTGAAATCGTTGCTCCAAAAATTTTAAGAATGCCGTTATAGATTGAAGTTCTCTGGGACCTTGTAGTCCCTGCTCATATAAAGTATGAGTAGGTTTGTCCAATTTCTTAATAAGCAAGTGTAAAAGAATTGGATCCCAAGCAGTCGTGACTATTCCAAGATTATTAAGTGCCATTAAACATTCCTTCGTTGTGTCGTGAAGTTTCTTTAGTGCTGTGGCTGATTCTGAGACTATGGTTGGCTGGGTTACTAATCTGTCCAGCAGAGCTGTCGTTAACAGCCTCTTGTTATTGTAGCGCTGATTTAAAATTTCCCATGCGGCTACATAATTTTCTTCGGACACTGATAAATGTCTAATCAGTAATTCAGCCTCACCAGTTATGTTCGTTTTAAGAAACCACATTTTTGGAGAATTCCCAATGGAACTGTGTCCATTTCAGATACTCTCCATCGAATTTTGGTAGCGCTATCTTGGGTAGCTTCATTTGTGGTGTGGATATTGTGCTGCTTTGATTAGCATTCTCCATTGAGAGTTCATCGGATTTTTTTAATAACTGAATGGTGATATCTTGCGTAGAATCCTCTAACTTGCAATATTCTTCATTACTGTATGAAGTCATATCTTCGGCTGTCTCCCAAATTTGTTCGTTGATTGTCTTTATTTGCGACCAATACTCGTTGATTGCATTGATTTTGACTATGCAATACTGCTTACTCCGTCCTTCAAGATTAATGTTTGAAAGTACTCGCTTCAACAGTGCCATTATTCCCTTCTGTCGTCTACGTAAACCTTCTACCGTATTTGAGGATACCATGCTTTGATTACCTTGGAATGTAGTGAGTGCTGGTTGTTCCGAGGATTCTTGAGATGGGCTTGAAATAAATTGCTTGGATTTTGGCTTGGGTGGGTTTTCTTTTACTCCCTGAGCCACATTTTCTGATGCAGTTTTACTTTGAAGATTGTCCATGATCTCCAGCCTGTACGCCTCATATATGTTCTTTATTTTGTCATAATAACCATCTTTGTAGTATGCCTGATCGAGCTGACTACTGTATTTGTCACGTATGCTGCTATCGATGACATCGAATGTTTCCCACTGTTCGTTCAGTTGTTCCAATCTTCTCTGTAGGAAGGTAAGGTTTTTCTCATGCTGAGTTTTTGATCTATCGTGGATAATCCTCTGGATTTCTGCTCCAGTCTGTTCCTGTTGATATACCAACTGCTCCATTAGTATGATTCGTCTTCTGATCACGTCGGGGTCACCAAAATGTTTATATTGCGACCAAATTCCTTTACTTGACCGCTGGTAGAATGTGTAAAGGTACTTAACCCTTGCACTACAAATTGCTTGCAGGTAGAATGTGTAAAGGTACTTAACCTTTGCACTATAAGTCGCTTGCAGGTCGAATGTGTAAAGGTACTTAACCTTTGCACTATAAGTCGCTTGCAGGTTCTAAACCAACAAACAGATTATTTGTCGATGAAAAATAATTGAAGACGTTGTTTTTACTAGTAAAATTCAAAGACTGACACTTTATTTAAAAACTCAAAATAATTTATACAAAAGAAAAGGTGCTGCAACTTACTTACTAAATTCACATTAACAAAAATTGCTTACGCGTTGTGAAATTTCTATTTTACAGACCAAAAGTTTTTTTTGATGTACGATAATTTCAGTTCTCACAGAATGTTTTCATTCTTGCACCACTTAAGCGGTGTAATATGTCGTCTGAAGACGTAATCTGAGTAGGTATGCACATTCTGTGAGAACGGAAATTATTGTCGCTATTTGTTGACTGAAAAATTTGTCGATGTGCAATTATAGCGTAATTTATAATATTTCGAGAAATTATAAATTACGAACGTTGGATCAATGGTTGATTTAACATCCTCCCCGCGTTGAGCGGTTGCTCAATAATTCTGGATCTATTTGGAGTCTGACATTACATTGAGAAGTTGTTCTCGTCAATGGAATTGGAGGTTTGGAGAGAGCATCACGTCTTCGTGTTGATATGAATCTATAGGTTAAATAGCCAGAGGCAGAAATGATTAATAACAGGCTCATGTATCCTATGGCAAACTGATGGATGTCATGTTGCGATAACCTATTGAGAGGTACATGTTCACTTGTCAGAAGAGATTTGATCCTCCGTTGAAGATCTTGAATGTCGTTCGTATAATTTTGAGTAAATTTAGGTTGATACAGAATGTCCTCCGTCGATTCTGAGGGTGAGAGTTCCGTGAAATTTGATGTGATAAGACGTCCTGTTATATTGCTATAGATTGCATTATGTCCATATATAGTTGATGTTTCGTCTTTTACGATGCACTGCGACTCTAGTTCGAGTATTCCTGACCCTTGAAGAGCTGTCTGGGTAGCCGAATCTCCACATACAATGTTGATTGCTGTAGGTTTAGTCACTGTATAGATCCATTGATTTGGATTATTCAGTTGTATCCATCTCGGCTTGTGAGATGCTAAGATAATTTCGCAATTTCTGGGTGTTGAGTGTGTGATAATGCTGATCTCACACGCGCTTCTGTCGGAGTACTTATTATATAGTGGATAATGCTGTTTACAGATGACCCCTTCTTCTCCCATTGTGCAAGTGTTAAGGTCTGATTCTGACAATGGATAATACTGATCCCTGTGCAGATTAATAATGAGAAATGGTGTTGAAGATTTTATTGCCATAAGTGTTTTGTTTGTGACAAATGGTACTGAAACTATACGGAACATCATTTGATTAGGAGTAATGCACCCCTGGACACTCATAAGCTTATATAAAGTTGTTAAGTCATCTGGTTTGGCGGGTAATCTCAACGACGAAGGGAGATGCTCCTGTATGCGTGTCAGCTCGCTACTACAGCTTGGTGCTAACAAGTAGGGATTAATTTTTCCATGATGAGTATCAATCAACACATCCCATAAGTTTGATTGCATGCGTTCGAAGCGATTGATTGCTAGAACTAGTTGTAACGACAAGTCTGTGAATGTCTGACTGGATCTTTGCTGATGTAATTCATGGTTCATGTTGTTGAGTTTAGCTATTGTTAAGTTGAGATATTTGTCAAGATCTCCAAGACGACCAGCTATGGCTTCTTGGGAGTTTTTTATGATATTAGAGGTAGAATCAATGATAGAGGTTTGATTTCTAATTAACTCTAAAAGATGTTTGTCGTTATGATTAAGGTCTTCTATGACTTGTGCCATTTTGTCAGCATATTCTGTATCCAAAACACCAAAAAGTGAGCTAGCCAGATTTCCTATGAAATTGAGAGGAGCTCTTTTTCTTCTTGCTCGTATATTTTTATGTTGGTGTAGTAGTAGCTCATTGCCATCTTGCAGTTCTATGAGTATGCTCTCAAATTGTTTTAGGATGGGGTCACATGATTGTCTGTCACTGATCATTTCACATAGATCCATTAGCTTGTGTACTCCACTTGTGATAGTATCATACTCTTGCCAAAGTGCGCTCAAATTGTAATGTACTACAATGTTCCACTCGTTAGATATGAGATGAGCATTTCCCATGGATTCAAAATACAACCCTGGTTTTGACTTGAATGGTTTAATGTCGACTTGGCCAAAGATTGGTAAGATTAAACAGGTGAGTAGAAATGCACTCACAGCTGAATTTGAATGATGTTTTCTTTTAGATGGTGTAGTGTATTCAGCATTCGATGCTGTGGATGATGATTGAGGCTCATTTGATATCACCACCTCGCGCCTAGATCTGGAGGCAGAACGAGTGCTGATTGCTTCTCGTTTACGTTTTATTGAATGTACTTCTTCAGATGATGTGGATTCTTTGGTTGAATTGGTGGCATTGGTTTCTTCTTCCATTGGAAATGGGGCTAGTTTGTGTATGGGCCTTCGAAGGACACCAGATGATGTTTTGACGTCTGCTACGCGAACTAGGCCATCGTGTCCCTTTATTGTTTGGATGATTCTGCCTATCCAATTTGTTACAGGTACATTATCTTCTTTAATAACAACCAGCATCCCTGGTTGAGCATTGTTACAATGTTGCTTCCATTTATAACGGTGCTGTAGTTCACTCAGATACTCCTTAGACCATCGTTTCCAAAATTGATTTTTTATATATGATACTAGTTTCCATCTTTGTAGCGAATTAAGTCTAGATGGTTGTGCCGCCGGTTCTACGATTGCTGTCAATGGTTCCCCTATTAGGAAATGGCCAGGAGTGAGAGCACTTAAATCGTTTGGGTCAGCTGAGGATGGCGTTAAAGGCCTCGAGCTTAGTATTGCCTCTATGTCTATCATGAGCGTCTCTAGCTCTTCGTAGGTTAGAGAACTCGATTTTAAATTCCGCTGAAGGAAGTGCTTGGCTGATTTGACTGCAGCCTCCCAAAGGCCGCCAAAATGTGGCGCTCGAGGTGGTATGAAGTGAAAATCAATTCCCTTGGGCGTGCAATATGTGGTTATTTCTTGCTGAGAGCCTTCACTATGTAAATTCTCCTTGACTTCGGCAAGTTGGTTTTTGGTCCCCACAAAGTTTGTGGCGTTGTCGCAGTACAGGTTTCTGCAGTTTCCTCTTCTGCCTACAAATCGTCTAAGACATCCAATAAAGGCAGCTGTGCTCAAGTCGCTTGCAACCTCAAAGTGTATTGCCTTTGTGACAAAGCAGCAAAAAACTGCAACATATGCTTTCTGTGGCCTCTTGCCTCTCAGTTTGTAATGAATCCAAACAGGTCCGAGAAAGTCAACTCCTGTGTTAACAAACGGTCTTTCTGGTTGTACTCTATGCTTGGGAAGATTTCCCATGAACTGGCTTAAAAGTTTTGGTTTGGCTCGAGCGCAGCGGATACATCTTCCAACTATTGACCTTGCTGTTGTTTTGCCCTTGATAGGCCAGTACCTTTGTCGCGTGGTGCTCAAAAGTGTCTGTGAGCCACAATGCAGATTCTCCAGATGAATGCGTGTCATCAATAGTCTGGTGAAGATATGCGCGTACGGAATTAACATTGGATGCTTTGCATCTGTAGCTAATTTGGAAGCTTCTAGACGTCCTCCGACTCTTATTATGCCCTTGTTGTCAATAAAGGGACTCAAAGAGCTGAGACTGTTACTGTTGTCAAGAGTACCTGTTTGATGTAGCTGTTTTATTTCGTTTCTGAATTCTTCTCCTTGAATTGTGCGGATCATGACTGTAAATGGTTCGTCAAGTTCGTTGACTGACAGATATTTTTGTTTTTTGCGAGAACCTATCGGAATTCGACAGTTTCGCACAAATCGTAACATATAGCTAACGATTCGTTGCCAGCGACTAAAATTGTTTTGATGATCAATTGTGTGAATAAAGTGTGGGGTGTCCTCTGAAGCTGCCAGGATAACCCTTGGAGGTTTCTTCTCCAAATCAATGCTCTGCTTGATGCACTTGGAAGGCCATGAGTTTTTTGGGCCGTGCAGAAATAAAGGTCCATAAAACCATGTACTGCAAGATGCCAATCTCTCCGGTGGTACTCCTCGCGATAAAATATCGGCCGGATTTTGTTTTGAAGGAACATGCTGCCATTTTTCTGGCAGTGAGATTTCCTGGATGGATGCAATGCGATTTGCAATGAAAGTATGAAATGATGCTGCTTCTGCGTTTATCCATGCCAATGTTTTCTTTGAATCACTCCAATAATAACATGAAAGGTATTTAATATTTAGATCTGCTTTAACCCGGCTGACTAGCTCAGCTGCGAGTTTAGCTGCGCATAGTTCTAGCCGTGGAAGCGTAGTTGGCTTAACTGGAGCTACCTTAGATTTAGCACAAAGAAGACGCACAATTCTCATTCCATCCTCATTGTTAGCACGTAAGTAAACGGCTGCCCCATATGCTTTCTCAGAAGCATCAGCAAAAGCATGCATTTCGATTGATTTGGGTACCCTTCCAGAAAACATGTGTCGAGGTATTTTTATGCCTGCAAGTGTTTTGAGACCTTGGCGGAATTGGAGCCAAGATGAGTGGAGCTCCATAGGGAGCGCTGCATCCCAGTCAAGCTTGAGGCGCCACAAATGCTGGAGAAAGATCTTAGCTGTAACCACTACTGGACTCAATACCCCCAGTGGATCAAATAGATGAGCAATATCAGATAGCACTGTCCTCTTTGTTACCTTGTTTTGCTCAGTGTATGTTGCCTTGATGCAAAATTCGTCTGATTTTGGGGTCCAGATTAACCCTAGTGTTTTGATGGATTCTTCTGCGTCGTGTATGTCGAGCTGTATGGCCTTATCTTCGGTAGGAATGGACTTAAGTAACTGTGGGTGATTAGCACACCATTTTCTAAGTTTAAATCCCGCAGCGTTCAACGCTTCCTGTAGTTGCTTCTGTGTTTCTATAGCTTCGACAAGACTGTCTGTGCCCGTCATTAAGTCGTCCACATAAAAATTGCTCTTACTGATTGCAGCAGCCAAAGGATATCTGGCTTCTGAGTTCTTTGCTAATTGTAGCAGACATCTAGTAGCTAGGTATGGCGCTGTTGTGGTGCCATAAGTTACGGTGCATAGCTCAAAGCATTTGATAGATAGTGTTGGCTCATCTCTCCACCAGATTAGTTGATATCTTCTATCTGCTTGGTCGACCATGATTTGTCGGTACATCTTCTCAATGTCCGCTGTGAATGCAAATCGTGGCATTCGGAAGCGAAGAAGGATAGTAAACAAATCATCTTGGACAGTCGGGCCTGTACATAATATGTCATTTAACGAGACATTTGTTGAGGTCTTACTGGAGCCATCGAACACAACTCGTACACTTGTCGTGGTGCTGTCCGGCTTAAGCACAGCGTGATGTGGTAGAAAATAGTGAGGACCCTTAACAGTGTTGAGATCGATTTCACGCATGTGTCCGAGACTTATATACTCATTCATGAAGTTTTTGTATTGTATGGCCAATTCAGAGTTTTTCGACAGTCGTCGCTCCATTGCCAGAAATCATCGGAGTGCGATGTCCTTGGATACGCCAAGCTTATGTGGATCATGAAGAAATGGTAGCTTGACCACAAATCGCCCAGTATGATCTCTTCGTACTGTTTGCGAAAAGTGAGATTCGCATTTTTCTTGTTCGGCTGTGAGTCTTTGACAAGGTGTTGTTGCCTCTTCTAATCTCCAAAATTTTTCAACCTGAGCTTCTAAATTGGTTTCCTCAATGGTCGAGACACCACATATTCTGCTTTGATGTGAGGTTCTGGGTGTGCTTCCTGCGACAATCCAACCAAAAATAGTGTTTTGTAGCGTGGGTAAGTTAGTTCCAAGCCGTATTTGCCCAATTGAAAGTAATTGGTAATAAATTTCAGCGCCTAAGAGCAGGTCTATTCGATCTGGTTTGTTAAATCCTGGATCGGCCAATTTTATGTTTGTTGGAATTGGCCAGGATTGATGAGTACAGTGCCTAATATGACATAATTTCTTTGCGACTGTCTTGCCTCTGCTGACAATATTACTGAATTGGTTCTTGTAGTAGTGTGACTTGTGCTTGGCTGTGCATTAGACGAACTGATCTTATTTGATGTTAGGTGAGTTGTCTGATCTCTATGCAGCAGCGTGTTGTGTTTTCGCATACACTTAGCACAGCCTCTTGATGGACAATCTATTACCAAATGAGTGCTCTTGAGACAATTGGTACAAACTTTCAATTGATGAGCAGTCTTAAAACGTTCTGATGGCTCTAGCTCGAGAAATTTTTGGCAGACGAATAACCCATGATTTTTGTGACAAAGTTTACACAGTAAGGTCTGAGTCTTCATGTTTGAACTCACTAACGCAGATGATCTGCTGAACGCTCTTAGCTCAGTTTCTAGGTTTCTAGAGACTGAAATCGTTGCTCCAAAAATTTTAAGAATGCCGTTATAGATTGAAGTTCTCTGGGACCTTGTAGTCCCTGCTCATATAAAGTATGAGTAGGTTTGTCCAATTTCTTAATAAGCAAGTGTAAAAGAATTGGATCCCAAGCAGTCGTGACTATTCCAAGATTATTAAGTGCCATTAAACATTCCTTCGTTGTGTCGTGAAGTTTCTTTAGTGCTGTGGCTGATTCTGAGACTATGGTTGGCTGGGTTACTAATCTGTCCAGCAGAGCTGTCGTTAACAGCCTCTTGTTATTGTAGCGCTGATTTAAAATTTCCCATGCGGCTACATAATTTTCTTCGGACACTGATAAATGTCTAATCAGTAATTCAGCCTCACCAGTTATGTTCGTTTTAAGAAACCACATTTTTGGAGAATTCCCAATGGAACTGTGTCCATTTCAGATACTCTCCATCGAATTTTGGTAGCGCTATCTTGGGTAGCTTCATTTGTGGTGTGGATATTGTGCTGCTTTGATTAGCATTCTCCATTGAGAGTTCATCGGATTTTTTTAATAACTGAATGGTGATATCTTGCGTAGAATCCTCTAACTTGCAATATTCTTCATTACTGTATGAAGTCATATCTTCGGCTGTCTCCCAAATTTGTTCGTTGATTGTCTTTATTTGCGACCAATACTCGTTGATTGCATTGATTTTGACTATGCAATACTGCTTACTCCGTCCTTCAAGATTAATGTTTGAAAGTACTCGCTTCAACAGTGCCATTATTCCCTTCTGTCGTCTACGTAAACCTTCTACCGTATTTGAGGATACCATGCTTTGATTACCTTGGAATGTAGTGAGTGCTGGTTGTTTCGAGGATTCTTGAGATGGGCTTGAAATAAATTGCTTGGATTTTGGCTTGGGTGGGTTTTCTTTTACTCCCTGAGCCACATTTTCTGATGCAGTTTTACTTTGAAGATTGTCCATGATCTCCAGCCTGTACGCCTCATATATGTTCTTTATTTTGTCATAATAACCATCTTTGTAGTATGCCTGATCGAGCTGACTACTGTATTTGTCACGTATGCTGCTATCGATGACATCGAATGTTTCCCACTGTTCGTTCAGTTGTTCCAATCTTCTCTGTAGGAAGGTAAGGTTTTTCTCATGCTGAGTTTTTGATCTATCGTGGATAAGCCTCTGGATTTCTGCTCCAGTCTGTTCCTGTTGATATACCAACTGCTCCATTAGTATGATTCGTCTTCTGATCACGTCGGGGTCACCAAAATGTTTATATTGCGACCAAATTCCTTTACTTGACCGCTGGTAGAATGTGTAAAGGTACTTAACCCTTGCACTACAAATTGCTTGCAGGTAGAATGTGTAAAGGTACTTAACCTTTGCACTATAAGTCGCTTGCAGGTCGAATGTGTAAAGGTACTTAACCTTTGCACTATAAGTCGCTTGCAGGTTCTAAACCAACAAACAGATTATTTGTCGATGAAAAATAATTGAAGACGTTGTTTTTACTAGTAAAATTCAAAGACTGACACTTTATTTAAAAACTCAAAATAATTTATACAAAAGAAAAGGTGCTGCAACTTACTTACTAAATTCACATTAACAAAAATTGCTTACGCGTTGTGAAATTTCTATTTTACAGACCAAAAGTTTTTTTTTGATGTACGATAATTTCAGTTCTCACAGAATGTTTTCATTCTTGCACCACTTAAGCGGTGTAATATGTCGTCTGAAGACGTAATCTGAGTAGGTATGCACATTCTGTGAGAACGGAAATTATTGTCGCTATTTGTTGACTGAAAAATTTGTCGATGTGCAATTATAGCGTAATTTATAATATTTCGAGAAATTATAAATTACGAACGTTGGATCAATGGTTGATTTAACATCCTCCCCGCGTTGAGCGGTTGCTCAATAATTCTGGATTTATTTGGAGTCTGACATTACATTGAGAAGTTGTTCTCGTCAATGGAATTGGAGGTTTGGAGAGAGCATCACGTCTTCGTGTTGATATGAATCTAGAGGTTAAACAGCCAGAGGCAGAAATGATTAATAACAGGCTCATGTATCCTATGGCAAACTGATGGATGTCATGTTGCGATAAACTATTGAGAGGTACATGTTCACTTGTCAGAAGAGATTTGATCCTCCGTTGAAGATCTTGAATGTCGTTCGTATAATTTTGAGTAAATTTAGGTTGATACAGAATGTCCTCCGTCGATTCTGAGGGTGAGAGTTCCGTGAAATTTGATGTGATAAGACGTCCTGTTATATTGCTATAGATTGCATTATGTCCATATATAGTTGATGTTTCGTCTTTTACGATGCACTGCGACTCTAGTTCGAGTATTCCTGACCCTTGAAGAGCTGTCTGGGTAGCCGAATCTCCACATACAATGTTGATTGCTGTAGGTTTAGTCACTGTATAGATCCATTGATTTGGATTATTCAGTTGTATCCATCTCGGCTTGTGAGATGCTAAGATAATTTCGCAATTTCTGGGTGTTGAGTGTGTGATAATGCTGATCTCACACGCGCTTCTGTCGGAGTACTTATTATATAGTGGATAATGCTGTTTACAGATGACCCCTTCTTCTCCCACTCCCATTGTGCAAGTGTTAAGGTCTGATTCTGACAATGGATAATACTGATCCCTGTGCAGATTAATAATGAGAAATGGTGTTGAAGATTTTATTGCCATAAGTGTTTTGTTTGTGACAAATGGTACTGAAACTATACGGAACATCATTTGATTAGGAGTAATGCACCCCTGGACACTCATAAGCTTATATAAAGTTGTTAAGTCATCTGGTTTGGCGGGTAATCTCAACGACGAAGGGAGATGCTCCTGTATGCGTGTCAGCTCGCTACTACAGCTTGGTGCTAACAAGTAGGGATTAATTTTTCCATGATGAGTATCAATCAACACATCCCATAAGTTTGATTGCATGCGTTCGAAGCGATTGATTGCTAGAACTAGTTGTAACGACAAGTCTGTGAATGTCTGACTGGATCTTTGCTGATGTAATTCATGGTTCATGTTGTTGAGTTTAGCTATTGTTAAGTTGAGATATTTGTCAAGATCTCCAAGACGACCAGCTATGGCTTCTTGGGAGTTTTTTATGATATTAGAGGTAGAATCAATGATAGAGGTTTGATTTCTAATTAACTCTAAAAGATGTTTGTCGTTATGATTAAGGTCTTCTATGACTTGTGCCATTTTGTCAGCATATTCTGTATCCAAAACACCAAAAAGTGAGCTAGCCAGATTTCCTATGAAATTGAGAGGAGCTCTTTTTCTTCTTGCTCGTATATTTTTATGTTGGTGTAGTAGTAGCTCATTGCCATCTTGCAGTTCTATGAGTATGCTCTCAAATTGTTTTAGGATGGGGTCACATGATTGTCTGTCACTGATCATTTCACATAGATCCATTAGCTTGTGTACTCCACTTGTGATAGTATCATACTCTTGCCAAAGTGCGCTCAAATTGTAATGTACTACAATGTTCCACTCGTTAGATATGAGATGAGCATTTCCCATGGATTCAAAATACAACCCTGGTTTTGACTTGAATGGTTTAATGTCGACTTGGCCAAAGATTGGTAAGATTAAACAGGTGAGTAGAAATGCACTCACAGCTGAATTTGAATGATGTTTTCTTTTAGATGGTGTAGTGTATTCAGCATTCGATGCTGTGGATGATGATTGAGGCTCATTTGATGTCACCACCTCGCGCCTAGATCTGGAGGCAGAACGAGTGCTGATTGCTTCTCGTTTACGTTTTATTGAATGTACTTCTTCAGATGATGTGGATTCTTTGGTTGAATTGGTGGCATTGGTTTCTTCTTCCATTGGAAATGGGGCTAGTTTGTGTATGGGCCTTCGAAGGACACCAGATGATGTTTTGACGTCTGCTACGCGAACTAGGCCATCGTGTCCCTTTATTGTTTGGATGATTCTGCCTAATATCCAATTTGTTACAGGTACATTATCTTCTTTAATAACAACCAGCATCCCTGGTTGAGCATTGTTACAATGTTGCTTCCATTTATAACGGTGCTGTAGTTCACTCAGATACTCCTTAGACCATCGTTGCCAAAATTGATTTTTTATATATGATACTAGTTTCCATCTTTGTAGCGAATTAAGTCTAGATGGTTGTGCCGCCGGTTCTACGATTGCTGTCAATGGTTCCCCTATTAGGAAATGGCCAGGAGTGAGAGCACTTAAATCGTTTGGGTCAGCTGAGGATGGCGTTAAAGGCCTCGAGCTTAGTATTGCCTCTATGTCTATCATGAGCGTCTCTTCGTAGGTTAGAGAACTCGATTTTAAATTCCGCTGAAGGAAGTGCTTGGCTGATTTGACTGCAGCCTCCCAAAGGCCGCCAAAATGTGGCGCTCGAGGTGGTATGAAGTGAAAATCAATTCCCTTGGGCGTGCAATATGTGGTTATTTCTTGCTGAGAGCCTTCACTATGTAAATTCTCCTTGACTTCGGCAAGTTGGTTTTTGGTCCCCACAAAGTTTGTGGCGTTGTCGCAGTACAGGTTTCTGCAGTTTCCTCTTCTGCCTACAAATCGTCTAAGACATCCAATAAAGGCAGCTGTGCTCAAGTCGCTTGCAACCTCAAAGTGTATTGCCTTTGTGACAAAGCAGCAAAAAACTGCAACATATGCTTTCTGTGGCCTCTTGCCTCTCAGTTTGTAATGAATCCAAACAGGTCCGAGAAAGTCAACTCCTGTGTTAACAAACGGTCTTTCTGGTTGTACTCTATGCTTGGGAAGATTCCCATGAACTGGCTTAAAAGTTTTGGTTTGGCTCGAGCGCAGCGGATACATCTTCCAACTATTGACCTTGCTGTTGTTTTGCCCTTGATAGGCCAGTACCTTTGTCGCGTGGTGCTCAAAAGTGTCTGTGAGCCACAATGCAGATTCTCCAGATGAATGCGTGTCATCAATAGTCTGGTGAAGACATGCGCGTACGGAATTAACATTGGATGCTTTGCATCTGTAGCTAATTTGGAAGCTTCTAGACGTCCTCCGACTCTTATTATGCCCTTGTTGTCAATAAAGGGACTCAAAGAGCTGAGACTGTTACTGTTGTCAAGAGTACCTGTTTGATGTAGCTGTTTTATTTCGTTTCTGAATTCTTCTCCTTGAATTGTGCGGATCATGACTGTAAATGGTTCGTCAAGTTCGTTGACTGACAGATATTTTTGTTTTTTGCGAGAACCTATCGGAATTCGACAGTTTCGCACAAATCGTAACATATAGCTAACGATTCGTTGCCAGCGACTAAAATTGTTTTGATGATCAATTGTGTGAATAAAGTGTGGGGTGTCCTCTGAAGCTGCCAGGATAACCCTTGGAGGTTTCTTCTCCAAATCAATGCTCTGCTTGATGCACTTGGAAGGCCATGAGTTTTTTGGGCCGTGCAGAAATAAAGGTCCATAAAACCATGTACTGCAAGATGCCAATCTCTCCGGTGGTACTCCTCGCGATAAAATATCGGCCGGATTTTGTTTTGAAGGAACATGGTGCCATTTTTCTGGCAGTGAGATTTCCTGGATGGATGCAATGCGATTTGCAATGAATGTATGAAATGATGCTGCTTCTGCGTTTATCCATGCCAATGTTTTCTCTGAATCACTCCAATAATAACATGAAAGGCCTTTAATATTTAGATCTGCTTTAACCCGGCTGACTAGCTCAGCTGCGAGTTTAGCTGCGCATAGTTCTAGCCGTGGAAGCGTAGTTGGCTTAACTGGAGCTACCTTAGATTTAGCACAAAGAAGACGCACAATTCTCATTCCATCCTCATTGTTAGCACGTAAGTAAACGGCTGCCCCATATGCTTTCTCAGAAGCATCAGCAAAAGCATGCATTTCGATTGATTTGGGTACCCTTCCAGAAAACATGTGTCGAGGTATTTTTATGCCTGCAAGTGTTTTGAGACCTTGGCGGAATTGGAGCCAAGATGAGTGGAGCTCCATAGGGAGCGCTGCATCCCAGTCAAGCTTGAGGCGCCACAAATGCTGGAGAAAGATCTTAGCTGTAACCACTACTGGACTCAATACCCCCAGTGGATCAAATAGATGAGCAATATCAGATAGCACTGTCCTCTTTGTTACCTTGTTTTGCTCAGTGTATGTTGCCTTGATGCAAAATTCGTCTGATTTTGGGGTCCAGATTAACCCTAGTGTTTTGATGGATTCTTCTGCGTCGTGTATGTCGAGCTGTATGGCCTTATCTTCGGTAGGAATGGACTTAAGTAACTGTGGGTGATTAGCACACCATTTTCTAAGTTTAAATCCCGCAGCGTTCAACGCTTCCTGTAGTTGCTTCTGTGTTTCTATAGCTTCGACAAGACTGTCTGTGCCCGTCATTAAGTCGTCCACATAAAAATTGCTCTTACTGATTGCAGCAGCCAAAGGATATCTGGCTTCTGAGTTCTTTGCTAATTGTAGCAGACATCTAGTAGCTAGGTATGGCGCTGTTGTGGTGCCATAAGTTACGGTGCATAGCTCAAAGCATTTGATAGATAGTGTTGGCTCATCTCTCCACCAGATTAGTTGATATCTTCTATCTGCTTGGTCGACCATGATTTGTCGGTACATCTTCTCAATGTCCGCTGTGAATGCAAATCGTGGCATTCGGAAGCGAAGAAGGATAGTAAACAAATCATCTTGGACAGTCGGGCCTGTACATAATATGTCATTTAACGAGACATTTGTTGAGGTCTTACTGGAGCCATCGAACACAACTCGTACACTTGTCGTGGTGCTGTCCGGCTTAAGCACAGCGTGATGTGGTAGAAAATAGTGAGGACCCTTAACAGTGTTGAGATCGATTTCACGCATGTGTCCGAGACTTATATACTCATTCATGAAGTTTTTGTATTGTATGGCCAATTCAGAGTTTTTCGACAGTCGTCGCTCCATTGCCAGAAATCGTCGGAGTGCGATGTCCTTGGATACGCCAAGCTTATGTGGATCATGAAGAAATGGTAGCTTGACCACAAATCGCCCAGTATGATCTCTTCGTACTGTTTGCGAAAAGTGAGATTCGCATTTTTCTTGTTCGGCTGTGAGTCTTTGACAAGGTGTTGTTGCCTCTTCTAATCTCCAAAATTTTTCAACCTGAGCTTCTAAATTGGTTTCCTCAATGGTCGAGACACCACATATTCTGCTTTGATGTGAGGTTCTGGGTGTGCTTCCTGCGACAATCCAACCAAAAATAGTGTTTTGTAGCGTGGGTAAGTTAGTTCCAAGCCGTATTTGCCCAATTGAAAGTAATTGGTAATAAATTTCAGCGCCTAAGAGCAGGTCTATTCGATCTGGTTTGTTAAATCCTGGATCGGCCAATTTTATGTTTGTTGGAATTGGCCAGGATTGATGAGTACAGTGCCTAATATGACATAATTTCTTTGCGACTGTCTTGCCTCTGCTGACAATATTACTGAATTGGTTCTTGTAGTAGTGTGACTTGTGCTTGGCTGTGCATTAGACGAACTGATCTTATTTGATGTTAGGTGAGTTGTCTGATCTCTATGCAGCAGCGTGTTGTGTTTTCGCATACACTTAGCACAGCCTCTTGATGGACAATCTATTACCAAATGAGTGCTCTTGAGACAATTGGTACAAACTTTCAATTGATGAGCAGTCTTAAAACGTTCTGATGGCTCTAGCTCGAGAAATTTTTGGCAGACGAATAACCCATGATTTTTGTGACAAAGTTTACACAGTAAGGTCTGAGTCTTCATGTTTGAACTCACTAACGCAGATGATCTGCTGAACGCTCTTAGCTCAGTTTCTAGGTTTCTAGAGACTGAAATCGTTGCTCCAAAAATTTTAAGAATGCCGTTATAGATTGAAGTTCTCTGGGACCTTGTAGTCCCTGCTCATATAAAGTATGAGTAGGTTTGTCCAATTTCTTAATAAGCAAGTGTAAAAGAATTGGATCCCAAGCAGTCGTGACTATTCCAAGATTATTAAGTGCCATTAAACATTCCTTCGTTGTGTCGTGAAGTTTCTTTAGTGCTGTGGCTGATTCTGAGACTATGGTTGGCTGGGTTACTAATCTGTCCAGCAGAGCTGTCGTTAACAGCCTCTTGTTATTGTAGCGCTGATTTAAAATTTCCCATGCGGCTACATAATTTTCTTCGGACACTGATAAATGTCTAATCAGTAATTCAGCCTCACCAGTTATGTTCGTTTTAAGAAACCACATTTTTGGAGAATTCCCAATGGAACTGTGTCCATTTCAGATACTCTCCATCGAATTTTGGTAGCGCTATCTTGGGTAGCTTCATTTGTGGTGTGGATATTGTGCTGCTTTGATTAGCATTCTCCATTGAGAGTTCATCGGATTTTTTTAATAACTGAATGGTGATATCTTGCGTAGAATCCTCTAACTTGCAATATTCTTCATTACTGTATGAAGTCATATCTTCGGCTGTCTCCCAAATTTGTTCGTTGATTGTCTTTATTTGCGACCAATACTCGTTGATTGCATTGATTTTGACTATGCAATACTGCTTACTCCGTCCTTCAAGATTAATGTTTGAAAGTACTCGCTTCAACAGTGCCATTATTCCCTTCTGTCGTCTACGTAAACCTTCTACCGTATTTGAGGATACCATGCTTTGATTACCTTGGAATGTAGTGAGTGCTGGTTGTTTCGAGGATTCTTGAGATGGGCTTGAAATAAATTGCTTGGATTTTGGCTTGGGTGGGTTTTCTTTTATTCCCTGAGCCACATTTTCTGATGCAGTTTTACTTTGAAGATTGTCCATGATCTCCAGCCTGTACGCCTCATATATGTTCTTTATTTTGTCATAATAACCATCTTTGTAGTATGCCTGATCGAGCTGACTACTGTATTTGTCACGTATGCTGCTATCGATGACATCGAATGTTTCCCACTGTTCGTTCAGTTGTTCCAATCTTCTCTGTAGGAAGGTAAGGTTTTTCTCATGCTGAGTTTTTGATCTATCGTGGATAAGCCTCTGGATTTCTGCTCCAGTCTGTTCCTGTTGATATACCAACTGCTCCATTAGTATGATTCGTCTTCTGATCACGTCGGGGTCACCAAAATGTTTATATTGCGACCAAATTCCTTTACTTGACCGCTGGTAGAATGTGTAAAGGTACTTAACCCTTGCACTACAAATTGCTTGCAGGTAGAATGTGTAAAGGTACTTAACCTTTGCACTATAAGTCGCTTGCAGGTCGAATGTGTAAAGGTACTTAACCTTTGCACTATAAGTCGCTTGCAGGTTCTAAACCAACAAACAGATTATTTGTCGATGAAAAATAATTGAAGACGTTGTTTTTACTAGTAAAATTCAAAGACTGACACTTTATTTAAAAACTCAAAATAATTTATACAAAAGAAAAGGTGCTGCAACTTACTTACTAAATTCACATTAACAAAAATTGCTTACGCGTTGTGAAATTTCTATTTTACAGACCAAAAGTTTTTTTTTGATGTACGATAATTTCAGTTCTCACAGAATGTTTTCATTCTTGCACCACTTAAGCGGTGTAATATGTCGTCTGAAGACGTAATCTGAGTAGGTATGCACATTCTGTGAGAACGGAAATTATTGTCGCTATTTGTTGACTGAAAAATTTGTCGATGTGCAATTATAGCGTAATTTATAATATTTTGAGAAATTATAAATTACGAACGTTGGATCAATGGTTGATTTAACATCCTCCCCGCGTTGAGCGGTTGCTCAATAATTCTGGATCTATTTGGAGTCTGACATTACATTGAGAAGTTGTTCTCGTCAATGGAATTGGAGGTTTGGAGAGAGCATCACGTCTTCGTGTTGATATGAATCTATAGGTTAAATAGCCAGAGGCAGAAATGATTAATAACAGGCTCATGTATCCTATGGCAAACTGATGGATGTCATGTTGCGATAAACTATTGAGAGGTACATGTTCACTTGTCAGAAGAGATTTGATCCTCCGTTGAAGATCTTGAATGTCGTTCGTATAATTTTGAGTAAATTTAGGTTGATACAGAATGTCCTCCGTCGATTCTGAGGGTGAGAGTTCCGTGAAATTTGATGTGATAAGACGTCCTGTTATATTGCTATAGATTGCATTATGTCCATATATAGTTGATGTTTCGTCTTTTACGATGCACTGCGACTCTAGTTCGAGTATTCCTGACCCTTGAAGAGCTGTCTGGGTAGCCGAATCTCCACATACAATGTTGATTGCTGTAGGTTTAGTCACTGTATAGATCCATTGATTTGGATTATTCAGTTGTATCCATCTCGGCTTGTGAGATGCTAAGATAATTTCGCAATTTCTGGGTGTTGAGTGTGTGATAATGCTGATCTCACACGCGCTTCTGTCGGAGTACTTATTATATAGTGGATAATGCTGTTTACAGATGACCCCTTCTTCTCCCATTGTGCAAGTGTTAAGGTCTGATTCTGACAATGGATAATACTGATCCCTGTGCAGATTAATAATGAGAAATGGTGTTGAAGATTTTATTGCCATAAGTGTTTTGTTTGTGACAAATGGTACTGAAACTATACGGAACATCATTTGATTAGGAGTAATGCACCCCTGGACACTCATAAGCTTATATAAAGTTGTTAAGTCATCTGGTTTGGCGGGTAATCTCAACGACGAAGGGAGATGCTCCTGTATGCGTGTCAGCTCGCTACTACAGCTTGGTGCTAACAAGTAGGGATTAATTTTTCCATGATGAGTATCAATCAACACATCCCATAAGTTTGATTGCATGCGTTCGAAGCGATTGATTGCTAGAACTAGTTGTAACGACAAGTCTGTGAATGTCTGACTGGATCTTTGCTGATGTAATTCATGGTTCATGTTGTTGAGTTTAGCTATTGTTAAGTTGAGATATTTGTCAAGATCTCCAAGACGACCAGCTATGGCTTCTTGGGAGTTTTTTATGATATTAGAGGTAGAATCAATGATAGAGGTTTGATTTCTAATTAACTCTAAAAGATGTTTGTCGTTATGATTAAGGTCTTCTATGACTTGTGCCATTTTGTCAGCATATTCTGTATCCAAAACACCAAAAAGTGAGCTAGCCAGATTTCCTATGAAATTGAGAGGAGCTCTTTTTCTTCTTGCTCGTATATTTTTATGTTGGTGTAGTAGTAGCTCATTGCCATCTTGCAGTTCTATGAGTATGCTCTCAAATTGTTTTAGGAAGGGGTCACATGATTGTCTGTCACTGATCATTTCACATAGATCCATTAGCTTGTGTACTCCACTTGTGATAGTATCATACTCTTGCCAAAGTGCGCTCAAATTGTAATGTACTACAATGTTCCACTCGTTAGATATGAGATGAGCATTTCCCATGGATTCAAAATACAACCCTGGTTTTGACTTGAATGGTTTAATGTCGACTTGGCCAAAGATTGGTAAGATTAAACAGGTGAGTAGAAATGCACTCACAGCTGAATTTGAATGATGTTTTCTTTTAGATGGTGTAGTGTATTCAGCATTCGATGCTGTGGATGATGATTGAGGCTCATTTGATGTCACCACCTCGCGCCTAGATCTGGAGGCAGAACGAGTGCTGATTGCTTCTCGTTTACGTTTTATTGAATGTACTTCTTCAGATGATGTGGATTCTTTGGTTGAATTGGTGGCATTGGTTTCTTCTTCCATTGGAAATGGGGCTAGTTTGTGTATGGGCCTTCGAAGGACACCAGATGATGTTTTGACGTCTGCTACGCGAACTAGGCCATCGTGTCCCTTTATTGTTTGGATGATTCTGCCTAATATCCAATTTGTTACAGGTACATTATCTTCTTTAATAACAACCAGCATCCCTGGTTGAGCATTGTTACAATGTTGCTTCCATTTATAACGGTGCTGTAGTTCACTCAGATACTCCTTAGACCATCGTTGCCAAAATTGATTTTTTATATATGATACTAGTTTCCATCTTTGTAGCGAATTAAGTCTAGATGGTTGTGCCGCCGGTTCTACGATTGCTGTCAATGGTTCCCCTATTAGGAAATGGCCAGGAGTGAGAGCACTTAAATCGTTTGGGTCGGCTGAGGATGGCGTTAAAGGCCTCGAGCTTAGTATTGCCTCTATGTCTATCATGAGCGTCGCTAGCTCTTCGTAGGTTAGAGAACTCGATTTTAAATTCCGCTGAAGGAAGTGCTTGGCTGATTTGACTGCAGCCTCCCAAAGGCCGCCAAAATGTGGCGCTCGAGGTGGTATGAAGTGAAAATCAATTCCCTTGGGCGTGCAATATGTGGTTATTTCTTGCTGAGAGCCTTCACTATGTAAATTCTCCTTGACTTCGGCAAGTTGGTTTTTGGTCCCCACAAAGTTTGTGGCGTTGTCGCAGTACAGGTTTCTGCAGTTTCCTCTTCTGCCTACAAATCGTCTAAGACATCCAATAAAGGCAGCTGTGCTCAAGTCGCTTGCAACCTCAAAGTGTATTGCCTTTGTGACAAAGCAGCAAAAAACTGCAACATATGCTTTCTGTGGCCTCTTGCCTTTCAGTTTGTAATGAATCCAAACAGGTCCGAGAAAGTCAACTCCTGTGTTAACAAACGGTCTTTCTGGTTGTACTCTATGCTTGGGAAGATTTCCCATGAACTGGCTTAAAAGTTTTGGTTTGGCTCGAGCGCAGCGGATACATCTTCCAACTATTGACCTTGCTGTTGTTTTGCCCTTGATAGGCCAGTACCTTTGTCGCGTGGTGCTCAAAAGTGTCTGTGAGCCACAATGCAGATTCTCCAGATGAATGCGTGTCATCAATAGTCTGGTGAAGATATGCGCGTACGGAATTAACATTGGATGCTTTGCATCTGTAGCTAATTTGGAAGCTTCTAGACGTCCTCCGACTCTTATTATGCACTTGTTGTCAATAAAGGGACTCAAAGAGCTGAGACTGTTACTGTTGTCAAGAGTACCTGTTTGATGTAGCTGTTTTATTTCGTTTCTGAATTCTTCTCCTTGAATTGTGCGGATCATGACTGTAAATGGTTCGTCAAGTTCGTTGACTGACAGATATTTTTGTTTTTTGCGAGAACCTATCGGAATTCGACAGTTTCGCACAAATCGTAACATATAGCTAACGATTCGTTGCCAGCGACTAAAATTGTTTTGATGATCAATTGTGTGAATAAAGTGTGGGGTGTCCTCTGAAGCTGCCAGGATAACCCTTGGAGGTTTCTTCTCCAAATCAATGCTCTGCTTGATGCACTTGGAAGGCCATGAGTATTTTGGGCCGTGCAGAAATAAAGGTCCATAAAACCATGTACTGCAAGATGCCAATCTCTCCGGTGGTACTCCTCGCGATAAAATATCGGCCGGATTTTGTTTTGAAGGAACATGCTGCCATTTTTCTGGCAGTGAGATTTCCTGGATGGATGCAATGCGATTTGCAATGAAAGTATGAAATGATGCTGCTTCTGCGTTTATCCATGCCAATGTTTTCTCTGAATCACTCCAATAATAACATGAAAGGTATTTAATATTTAGATCTGCTTTAACCCGGCTGACTAGCTCAGCTGCGAGTTTAGCTGCGCATAGTTCTAGCCGTGGAAGCGTAGTTGGCTTAACTGGAGCTACCTTAGATTTAGCACAAAGAAGACGCACAATTCTCATTCCATCCTCATTGTTAGCACGTAAGTAAACGGCTGCCCCATATGCTTTCTCAGAAGCATCAGCAAAAGCATGCATTTCGATTGATTTGGGTACCCTTCCAGAAAACATGTGTCGAGGTATTTTTATGCCTGCAAGTGTTTTGAGACCTTGGCGGAATTGGAGCCAAGATGAGTGGAGCTCCATAGGGAGCGCTGCATCCCAGTCAAGCTTGAGGCGCCACAAATGCTGGAGAAAGATCTTAGCTGTAACCACTACTGGACTCAATACCCCCAGTGGATCAAATAGATGAGCAATATCAGATAGCACTGTCCTCTTTGTTACCTTGTTTTGCTCAGTGTATGTTGCCTTGATGCAAAATTCGTCTGATTTTGGGGTCCAGATTAACCCTAGTGTTTTGATGGATTCTTCTGCGTCGTGTATGTCGAGCTGTATGGCCTTATCTTCGGTAGGAATGGACTTAAGTAACTGTGGGTGATTAGCACACCATTTTCTAAGTTTAAATCCCGCAGCGTTCAACGCTTCCTGTAGTTGCTTCTGTGTTTCTATAGCTTCGACAAGACTGTCTGTGCCCGTCATTAAGTCGTCCACATAAAAATTGCTCTTACTGATTGCAGCAGCCAAAGGATATCTGGCTTCTGAGTTCTTTGCTAATTGTAGCAGACATCTAGTAGCTAGGTATGGCGCTGTTGTGGTGCCATAAGTTACGGTGCATAGCTCAAAGCATTTGATAGATAGTGTTGGCTCATCTCTCCACCAGATTAGTTGATATCTTCTATCTGCTTGGTCGACCATGATTTGTCGGTACATCTTCTCAATGTCCGCTGTGAATGCAAATCGTGGCATTCGGAAGCGAAGAAGGATAGTAAACAAATCATCTTGGACAGTCGGGCCTGTACATAATATGTCATTTAACGAGACATTTGTTGAGGTCTTACTGGAGCCATCGAACACAACTCGTACACTTGTCGTGGTGCTGTCCGGCTTAAGCACAGCGTGATGTGGTAGAAAATAGTGAGGACCCTTAACAGTGTTGAGATCGATTTCACGCATGTGTCCGAGACTTATATACTCATTCATGAAGTTTTTGTATTGTATGGCCAATTCAGAGTTTTTCGACAGTCGTCGCTCCATTGCCAGAAATCATCGGAGTGCGATGTCCTTGGATACGCCAAGCTTATGTGGATCATGAAGAAATGGTAGCTTGACCACAAATCGCCCAGTATGATCTCTTCGTACTGTTTGCGAAAAGTGAGATTCGCATTTTTCTTGTTCGGCTGTGAGTCTTTGACAAGGTGTTGTTGCCTCTTCTAATCTCCAAAATTTTTCAACCTGAGCTTCTAAATTGGTTTCCTCAATGGTCGAGACACCACATATTATGCTTTGATGTGAGGTTCTGGGTGTGCTTCCTGCGACAATCCAACCAAAAATAGTGTTTTGTAGCGTGGGTAAGTTAGTTCCAAGCCGTATTTGCCCAATTGAAAGTAATTGGTAATAAATTTCAGCGCCTAAGAGCAGGTCTATTCGATCTGGTTTGTTAAATCCTGGATCGGCCAATTTTATGTTTGTTGGAATTGGCCAGGATTGATGAGTACAGTGCCTAATATGACATAATTTCTTTGCGACTGTCTTGCCTCTGCTGACAATATTACTGAATTGGTTCTTGTAGTAGTGTGACTTGTGCTTGGCTGTGCATTAGACGAACTGATCTTATTTGATGTTAGGTGAGTTGTCTGATCTCTATGCAGCAGCGTGTTGTGTTTTCGCATACACTTAGCACAGCCTCTTTATGGACAATCTATTACCAAATGAGTGCTCTTGAGACAATTGGTACAAACTTTCAATTGATGAGCAGTCTTAAAACGTTCTGATGGCTCTAGCTCGAGAAATTTTTGGCAGACGAATAACCCATGATTTTTGTGACAAAGTTTACACAGTAAGGTCTGAGTCTTCATGTTTGAACTCACTAACGCAGATGATCTGCTGAACGCTCTTAGCTCAGTTTCTAGGTTTCTAGAGACTGAAATCGTTGCTCCAAAAATTTTAAGAATGCCGTTATAGATTGAAGTTCTCTGGGACCTTGTAGTCCCTGCTCATATAAAGTATGAGTAGGTTTGTCCAATTTCTTAATAAGCAAGTGTAAAAGAATTGGATCCCAAGCAGTCGTGACTATTCCAAGATTATTAAGTGCCATTAAACATTCCTTCGTTGTGTCGTGAAGTTTCTTTAGTGCTGTGGCTGATTCTGAGACTATGGTTGGCTGGGTTACTAATCTGTCCAGCAGAGCTGTCGTTAACAGCCTCTTGTTATTGTAGCGCTGATTTAAAATTTCCCATGCGGCTACATAATTTTCTTCGGACACTGATAAATGTCTAATCAGTAATTCAGCCTCACCAGTTATGTTCGTTTTAAGAAACCACATTTTTGGAGAATTCCCAATGGAACTGTGTCCATTTCAGATACTCTCCATCGAATTTTGGTAGCGCTATCTTGGGTAGCTTCATTTGTGGTGTGGATATTGTGCTGCTTTGATTAGCATTCTCCATTGAGAGTTCATCGGATTTTTTTAATAACTGAATGGTGATATCTTGCGTAGAATCCTCTAACTTGCAATATTCTTCATTACTGTATGAAGTCATATCTTCGGCTGTCTCCCAAATTTGTTCGTTGATTGTCTTTATTTGCGACCAATACTCGTTGATTGCATTGATTTTGACTATGCAATACTGCTTACTCCGTCCTTCAAGATTAATGTTTGAAAGTACTCGCTTCAACAGTGCCATTATTCCCTTCTGTCGTCTACGTAAACCTTCTACCGTATTTGAGGATACCATGCTTTGATTACCTTGGAATGTAGTGAGTGCTGGTTGTTCCGAGGATTCTTGAGATGGGCTTGAAATAAATTGCTTGGATTTTGGCTTGGGTGGGTTTTCTTTTACTCCCTGAGCCACATTTTCTGATGCAGTTTTACTTTGAAGATTGTCCATGATCTCCAGCCTGTACGCCTCATATATGTTCTTTATTTTGTCATAATAACCATCTTTGTAGTATGCCTGATCGAGCTGACTACTGTATTTGTCACGTATGCTGCTATCGATGACATCGAATGTTTCCCACTGTTCGTTCAGTTGTTCCAATCTTCTCTGTAGGAAGGTAAGGTTTTTCTCATGCTGAGTTTTTGATCTATCGTGGATAAGCCTCTGGATTTCTGCTCCAGTCTGTTCCTGTTGATATACCAACTGCTCCATTAGTATGATTCGTCTTCTGATCACGTCGGGGTCACCAAAATGTTTATATTGCGACCAAATTCCTTTACTTGACCGCTGGTAGAATGTGTAAAGGTACTTAACCCTTGCACTACAAATTGCTTGCAGGTAGAATGTGTAAAGGTACTTAACCTTTGCACTATAAGTCGCTTGCAGGTCGAATGTGTAAAGGTACTTAACCTTTGCACTATAAGTCGCTTGCAGGTTCTAAACCAACAAACAGATTATTTGTCGATGAAAAATAATTGAAGACGTTGTTTTTACTAGTAAAATTCAAAGACTGACACTTTATTTAAAAACTCAAAATAATTTATACAAAAGAAAAGGTGCTGCAACTTACTTACTAAATTCACATTAACAAAAATTGCTTACGCGTTGTGAAATTTCTATTTTACAGACCAAAAGTTTTTTTTTGATGTACGATAATTTCAGTTCTCACAGAATGTTTTCATTCTTGCACCACTTAAGCGGTGTAATATGTCGTCTGAAGACGTAATCTGAGTAGGTATGCACATTCTGTGAGAACGGAAATTATTGTCGCTATTTGTTGACTGAAAAATTTGTCGATGTGCAATTATAGCGTAATTTATAATATTTCGAGAAATTATAAATTACGAACGTTGGATCAATGGTTGATTTAACATCCTCCCCGCGTTGAGCGGTTGCTCAATAATTCTGGATCTATTTGGAGTCTGACATTACATTGAGAAGTTGTTCTCGTCAATGGAATTGGAGGTTTGGAGAGAGCATCACGTCTTCGTGTTGATATGAATCTATAGGTTAAATAGCCAGAGGCAGAAATGATTAATAACAGGCTCATGTATCCTATGGCAAACTGATGGATGTCATGTTGCGATAAACTATTGAGAGGTACATGTTCACTTGTCAGAAGAGATTTGATCCTCCGTTGAAGATCTTGAATGTCGTTCGTATAATTTTGAGTAAATTTAGGTTGATACAGAATATCCTCCGTCGATTCTGAGGGTGAGAGTTCCGTGAAATTTGATGTGATAAGACGTCCTGTTATATTGCTAGAGATTGCATTATGTCCATATATAGTTGATGTTTCGTCTTTTACGATGCACTGCGACTCTAGTTCGAGTATTCCTGACCCTTGAAGAGCTGTCTGGGTAGCCGAATCTCCACATACAATGTTGATTGCTGTAGGTTTAGTCACTGTATAGATCCATTGATTTGGATTATTCAGTTGTATCCATCTCGGCTTGTGAGATGCTAAGATAATTTCGCAATTTCTGGGTGTTGAGTGTGTGATAATGCTGATCTCACACGCGCTTCTGTCGGAGTACTTATTATATAGTGGATAATGCTGTTTACAGATGACCCCTTCTTCTCCCATTGTGCAAGTGTTAAGGTCTGATTCTGACAATGGATAATACTGATCCCTGTGCAGATTAATAATGAGAAATGGTGTTGAAGATTTTATTGCCATAAGTGTTTTGTTTGTGACAAATGGTACTGAAACTATACGGAACATCATTTGATTAGGAGTAATGCACCCCTGGACACTCATAAGCTTATATAAAGTTGTTAAGTCATCTGGTTTGGCGGGTAATCTCAACGACGAAGGGAGATGCTCCTGTATGCGTGTCAGCTCGCTACTACAGCTTGGTGCTAACAAGTAGGGATTAATTTTTCCATGATGAGTATCAATCAACACATCCCATAAGTTTGATTGCATGCGTTCGAAGCGATTGATTGCTAGAACTAGTTGTAACGACAAGTCTGTGAATGTCTGACTGGATCTTTGCTGATGTAATTCATGGTTCATGTTGTTGAGTTTAGCTATTGTTAAGTTGAGATATTTGTCAAGATCTCCAAGACGACCAGCTATGGCTTCTTGGGAGTTTTTTATGATATTAGAGGTAGAATCAATGATAGAGGTTTGATTTCTAATTAACTCTAAAAGATGTTTGTCGTTATGATTAAGGTCTTCTATGACTTGTGCCATTTTGTCAGCATATTCTGTATCCAAAACACCAAAAAGTGAGCTAGCCAGATTTCCTATGAAATTGAGAGGAGCTCTTTTTCTTCTTGCTCGTATATTTTTATGTTGGTGTAGTAGTAGCTCATTGCCATCTTGCAGTTCTATGAGTATGCTCTCAAATTGTTTTAGGATGGGGTCACATGATTGTCTGTCACTGATCATTTCACATAGATCCATTAGCTTGTGTACTCCACTTGTGATAGTATCATACTCTTGCCAAAGTGCGCTCAAATTGTAATGTACTACAATGTTCCACTCGTTAGATATGAGATGAGCATTTCCCATGGATTCAAAATACAACCCTGGTTTTGACTTGAATGGTTTAATGTCGACTTGGCCAAAGATTGGTAAGATTAAACAGGTGAGTAGAAATGCACTCACAGCTGAATTTGAATGATGTTTTCTTTTAGATGGTGTAGTGTATTCAGCATTCGATGCTGTGGATGATGATTGAGGCTCATTTGATGTCACCACCTCGCGCCTAGATCTGGAGGCAGAACGAGTGCTGATTGCTTCTCGTTTACGTTTTATTGAATGTACTTCTTCAGATGATGTGGATTCTTTGGTTGAATTGGTGGCATTGGTTTCTTCTTCCATTGGAAATGGGGCTAGTTTGTGTATGGGCCTTCGAAGGACACCAGATGATGTTTTGACATCTGCTACGCGAACTAGGCCATCGTGTCCCTTTATTGTTTGGATGATTCTGCCTAATATCCAATTTGTTACAGGTACATTATCTTCTTTAATAACAACCAGCATCCCTGGTTGAGCATTGTTACAATGTTGCTTCCATTTATAACGGTGCTGTAGTTCACTCAGATACTCCTTAGACCATCGTTGCCAAAATTGATTTTTTATATATGATACTAGTTTCCATCTTTGTAGCGAATTAAGTCTAGATGGTTGTGCCGCCGGTTCTACGATTGCTGTCAATGGTTCCCCTATTAGGAAATGGCCAGGAGTGAGAGCACGTAAATCGTTTGGGTCAGCTGAGGATGGCGTTAAAGGCCTCGAGCTTAGTATTGCCTCTATGTCTATCATGAGCATCTCTAGCTCTTCGTAGGTTAGAGAACTCGATTTTAAATTCCGCTGAAGGAAGTGCTTGGCTGATTTGACTGCAGCCTCCCAAAGGCCGCCAAAATGTGGCGCTCGAGGTGGTATGAAGTGAAAATCAATTCCCTTGGGCGTGCAATATGTGGTTATTTCTTGCTGAGAGCCTTCACTATGTAAATTCTCCTTGACTTCGGCAAGTTGGTTTTTGGTCCCCACAAAGTTTGTGGCGTTGTCGCAGTACAGGTTTCTGCAGTTTCCTCTTCTGCCTACAAATCGTCTAAGACATCCAATAAAGGCAGCTGTGCTCAAGTCGCTTGCAACCTCAAAGTGTATTGCCTTTGTGACAAAGCAGCAAAAAACTGCAACATATGCTTTCTGTGGCCTCTTGCCTCTCAGTTTGTAATGAATCCAAACAGGTCCGAGAAAGTCAACTCCTGTGTTAACAAACGGTCTTTCTGGTTGTACTCTATGCTTGGGAAGATTTCCCATGAACTGGCTTAAAAGTTTTGGTTTGGCTCGAGCGCAGCGGATACATCTTCCAACTATTGACCTTGCTGTTGTTTTGCCCTTGATAGGCCAGTACCTTTGTCGCGTGGTGCTCAAAAGTGTCTGTGAGCCACAATGCAGATTCTCCAGATGAATGCGTGTCATCAATAGTCTGGTGAAGATATGCGCGTACGGAATTAACATTGGATGCTTTACATCTGTAGCTAATTTGGAAGCTTCTAGACGTCCTCCGACTCTTATTATGCCCTTGTTGTCAATAAAGGGACTCAAAGAGCTGAGACTGTTACTGTTGTCAAGAGTACCTGTTTGATGTAGCTGTTTTATTTCGTTTCTGAATTCTTCTCCTTGAATTGTGCGGATCATGACTGTAAATGGTTCGTCAAGTTCGTTGACTGACAGATATTTTTGTTTTTTGCGAGAACCTATCGGAATTCGACAGTTTCGCACAAATCGTAACATATAGCTAACGATTCGTTGCCAGCGACTAAAATTGTTTTGATGATCAATTGTGTGAATAAAGTGTGGGGTGTCCTCTGAAGCTGCCAGGATAACCCTTGGAGGTTTCTTCTCCAAATCAATGCTCTGCTTGATGCACTTGGAAGGCCATGAGTTTTTTGGGCCGTGCAGAAATAAAGGTCCATAAAACCATGTACTGCAAGATGCCAATCTCTCCGGTGGTACTCCTCGCGATAAAATATCGGCCGGATTTTGTTTTGAAGGAACATGGTGCCATTTTTCTGGCAGTGAGATTTCCTGGATGGATGCAATGCGATTTGCAATGAATGTATGAAATGATGCTGCTTCTGCGTTTATCCATGCCAATGTTTTCTCTGAATCACTCCAATAATAACATGAAAGGCCTTTAATATTTAGATCTGCTTTAACCCGGCTGACTAGCTCAGCTGCGAGTTTAGCTGCGCATAGTTCTAGCCGTGGAAGCGTAGTTGGCTTAACTGGAGCTACCTTAGATTTAGCACAAAGAAGACGCACAATTCTCATTCCATCCTCATTGTTAGCACGTAAGTAAACGGCTGCCCCATATGCTTTCTCAGAAGCATCAGCAAAAGCATGCATTTCGATTGATTTGGGTACCCTTCCAGAAAACATGTGTCGAGGTATTTTTATGCCTGCAAGTGTTTTGAGACCTTGGCGGAATTGGAGCCAAGATGAGTGGAGCTCCATAGGGAGCGCTGCATCCCAGTCAAGCTTGAGGCGCCACAAATGCTGGAGAAAGATCTTAGCTGTAACCACTACTGGACTCAATACCCCCAGTGGATCAAATAGATGAGCAATATCAGATAGCACTGTCCTCTTTGTTACCTTGTTTTGCTCAGTGTATGTTGCCTTGATGCAAAATTCGTCTGATTTTGGGGTCCAGATTAACCCTAGTGTTTTGATGGATTCTTCTGCGTCGTGTATGTCGAGCTGTATGGCCTTATCTTCGGTAGGAATGGACTTAAGTAACTGTGGGTGATTAGCACACCATTTTCTAAGTTTAAATCCCGCAGCGTTCAACGCTTCCTGTAGTTGCTTCTGTGTTTCTATAGCTTCGACAAGACTGTCTGTGCCCGTCATTAAGTCGTCCACATAAAAATTGCTCTTACTGATTGCAGCAGCCAAAGGATATCTGGCTTCTGAGTTCTTTGCTAATTGTAGCAGACATCTAGTAGCTAGGTATGGCGCTGTTGTGGTGCCATAAGTTACGGTGCATAGCTCAAAGCATTTGATAGATAGTGTTGGCTCATCTCTCCACCAGATTAGTTGATATCTTCTATCTGCTTGGTCGACCATGATTTGTCGGTACATCTTCTCAATGTCCGCTGTGAATGCAAATCGTGGCATTCGGAAGCGAAGAAGGATAGTAAACAAATCATCTTGGACAGTCGGGCCTGTACATAATATGTCATTTAACGAGACATTTGTTGAGGTCTTACTGGAGCCATCGAACACAACTCGTACACTTGTCGTGGTGCTGTCCGGCTTAAGCACAGCGTGATGTGGTAGAAAATAGTGAGGACCCTTAACAGTGTTGAGATCGATTTCACGCATGTGTCCGAGACTTATATACTCATTCATGAAGTTTTTGTATTGTATGGCCAATTCAGAGTTTTTCGACAGTCGTCGCTCCATTGCCATCCTTGGATACGCCAAGCTTATGTGGATCATGAAGAAATGGTAGCTTGACCACAAATCGCCCAGTATGATCTCTTCGTACTGTTTGCGAAAAGTGAGATTCGCATTTTTCTTGTTCGGCTGTGAGTCTTTGACAAGGTGTTGTTGCCTCTTCTAATCTCCAAAATTTTTCAACCTAAGATTCTAAATTGGTTTCCTCAATGGTCGAGACACCACATATTCTGCTTTGATGTGAGGTTCTGGGTGTGCTTCCTGCGACAATCCAACCAAAAATAGTGTTTTGTAGCGTGGGTAAGTTAGTTCCAAGCCGTATTTGCCCAATTGAAAGTAATTGGTAATAAATTTCAGCGCCTAAGAGCAGGTCTATTCGATCTGGTTTGTTAAATCCTGGATCGGCCAATTTTATGTTTGTTGGAATTGGCCAGGATTGATGAGTACAGTGCCTAATATGACATAATTTCTTTGCGACTGTCTTGCCTCTGCTGACAATATTACTGAATTGGTTCTTGTAGTAGTGTGACTTGTGCTTGGCTGTGCATTAGACGAACTGATCTTATTTGATGTTAGGTGAGTTGTCTGATCTCTATGCAGCAGCGTGTTGTGTTTTCGCATACACTTAGCACAGCCTCTTGATGGACAATCTATTACCAAATGAGTGCTCTTGAGACAATTGGTACAAACTTTCAATTGATGAGCAGTCTTAAAACGTTCTGATGGCTCTAGCTCGAGAAATTTTTGGCAGACGAATAACCCATGATTTTTGTGATAAAGTTTACACAGTAAGGTCTGAGTCTTCATGTTTGAACTCACTAACGCAGATGATCTGCTGAACGCTCTTAGCTCAGTTTCTAGGTTTCTAGAGACTGAAATCGTTGCTCCAAAAATTTTAAGAATGCCGTTATAGATTGAAGTTCTCTGGGACCTTGTAGTCCCTGCTCATATAAAGTATGAGTAGGTTTGTCCAATTTCTTAATAAGCAAGTGTAAAAGAATTGGATCCCAAGCAGTCGTGACTATTCCAAGATTATTAAGTGCCATTAAACATTCCTTCGTTGTGTCGTGAAGTTTCTTTAGTGCTGTGGCTGATTCTGAGACTATGGTTGGCTGGGTTACTAATCTGTCCAGCAGAGCTGTCGTTAACAGCCTCTTGTTATTGTAGCGCTGATTTAAAATTTCCCATGCGGCTACATAATTTTCTTCGGACACTGATAAATGTCTAATCAGTAATTCAGCCTCACCAGTTATGTTCGTTTTAAGAAACCACATTTTTGGAGAATTCCCAATGGAACTGTGTCCATTTCAGATACTCTCCATCGAATTTTGGTAGCGCTATCTTGGGTAGCTTCATTTGTGGTGTGGATATTGTGCTGCTTTGATTAGCATTCTCCATTGAGAGTTCATCGGATTTTTTTAATAACTGAATGGTGATATCTTGCGTAGAATACTCTAACTTGCAATATTCTTCATTACTGTATGAAGTCATATCTTCGGCTGTCTCCCAAATTTGTTCGTTGATTGTCTTTATTTGCGACCAATACTCGTTGATTGCATTGATTTTGACTATGCAATACTGCTTACTCCGTCCTTCAAGATTAATGTTTGAAAGTACTCGCTTCAACAGTGCCATTATTCCCTTCTGTCGTCTACGTAAACCTTCTACCGTATTTGAGGATACCATGCTTTGATTACCTTGGAATGTAGTGAGTGCTGGTTGTTTCGAGGATTCTTGAGATGGGCTTGAAATAAATTGCTTGGATTTTGGCTTGGGTGGGTTTTCTTTTACTCCCTGAGCCACATTTTCTGATGCAGTTTTACTTTGAAGATTGTCCATGATCTCCAGCCTGTACGCCTCATATATGTTCTTTATTTTGTCATAATAACCATCTTTGTAGTATGCCTGATCGAGCTGACTACTGTATTTGTCACGTATGCTGCTATCGATGACATCGAATGTTTCCCACTGTTCGTTCAGTTGTTCCAATCTTCTCTGTAGGAAGGTAAGGTTTTTCTCATGCTGAGTTTTTGATCTATCGTGTATAAGCCTCTGGATTTCTGCTCCAGTCTGTTCCTGTTGATATACCAACTGCTCCATTAGTATGATTCGTCTTCTGATCACGTCGGGGTCACCAAAATGTTTATATTGCGACCAAATTCCTTTACTTGACCGCTGGTAGAATGTGTAAAGGTACTTAACCCTTGCACTACAAATTGCTTGCAGGTAGAATGTGTAAAGGTACTTAACCTTTGCACAATAAGTCGCTTGCAGGTCGAATGTGTAAAGGTACTTAACCTTTGCACTATAAGTCGCTTGCAGGTTCTAAACCAACAAACAGATTATTTGTCGATGAAAAATAATTGAAGACGTTGTTTTTACTAGTAAAATTCAAAGACTGACACTTTATTTAAAAACTCAAAATAATTTATACAAAAGAAAAGGTGCTGCAACTTACTTACTAAATTCACATTAACAAAAATTGCTTACGCGTTGTGAAATTTCTATTTTACAGACCAAAAGTTTTTTTTTGATGTACGATAATTTCAGTTCTCACAGAATGTTTTCATTCTTGCACCACTTAAGCGGTGTAATATGTCGTCTGAAGACGTAATCTGAGTAGGTATGCACATTCTGTGAGAACGGAAATTATTGGCGCTATTTGTTGACTGAAAAATTTGTCGATGTGCAATTATAGCGTAATTTATAATATTTCGAGAAATTATAAATTACGAACGTTGGATCAATGGTTGATTTAACATCCTCCCCGCGTTGAGCGGTTGCTCAATAATTCTGGATCTATTTGGAGTCTGACATTACATTGAGAAGTTGTTCTCGTCAATGGAATTGTAGGTTTGGAGAGAGCATCACGTCTTCGTGTTGATATGAATCTATAGGTTAAATAGCCAGAGGCAGAAATGATTAATAACAGGCTCATGTATCCTATGGCAAACTGATGGATGTCATGTTGCGATAAACTATTGAGAGGTACATGTTCACTTGTCAGAAGAGATTTGATCCTCCGTTGAAGATCTTGAATGTCGTTCGTATAATTTTGAGTAAATTTAGGTTGATACAGAATGTCCTCCGTCGATTCTGAGGGTGAGAGTTCCGTGAAATTTGATGTGATAAGACGTCCTGTTATATTGCTATAGATTGCATTATGTCCATATATAGTTGATGTTTCGTCTTTTACGATGCACTGCGACTCTAGTTCGAGTATTCCTGACCCTTGAAGAGCTGTCTGGGTAGCCGAATCTCCACATACAATGTTGATTGCTGTAGGTTTAGTCACTGTATAGATCCATTGATTTGGATTATTCAGTTGTATCCATCTCGGCTTGTGAGATGCTAAGATAATTTCGCAATTTCTGGGTGTTGAGTGTGTGATAATGCTGATCTCACACGCGCTTCTGTCGGAGTACTTATTATATAGTGGATAATGCTGTTTACAGATGACCCCTTCTTCTCCCATTGTGCAAGTGTTAAGGTCTGATTCTGACAATGGATAATACTGATCCCTGTGCAGATTAATAATGAGAAATGGTGTTGAAGATTTTATTGCCATAAGTGTTTTGTTTGTGACAAATGGTACTGAAACTATACGGAACATCATTTGATTAGGAGTAATGCACCCCTGGACACTCATAAGCTTATATAAAGTTGTTAAGTCATCTGGTTTGGCGGGTAATCTCAACGACGAAGGGAGATGCTCCTGTATGCGTGTCAGCTCGCTACTACAGCTTGGTGCTAACAAGTAGGGATTAATTTTTCCATGATGAGTATCAATCAACACATCCCATAAGTTTGATTGCATGCGTTCGAAGCGATTGATTGCTAGAACTAGTTGTAACGACAAATCTGTGAATGTCTGACTGGATCTTTGCTGATGTAATTCATGGTTCATGTTGTTGAGTTTAGCTATTGTTAAGTTGAGATATTTGTCAAGATCTCCAAGACGACCAGCTATGGCTTCTTGGGAGTTTTTTATGATATTAGAGGTAGAATCAATGATAGAGGTTTGATTTCTAATTAACTCTAAAAGATGTTTGTCGTTATGATTAAGGTCTTCTATGACTTGTGCCATTCTGTCAGCATATTCTGTATCCAAAACACCAAAAAGTGAGCTAGCCAGATTTCCTATGAAATTGAGAGGAGCTCTTTTTCTTCTTGCTCGTATATTTTTATGTTGGTGTAGTAGTAGCTCATTGCCATCTTGCAGTTCTATGAGTATGCTCTCAAATTGTTTTAGGATGGGGTCACATGATTGTCTGTCACTGATCATTTCACATAGATCCATTAGCTTGTGTACTCCACTTGTGATAGTATCATACTCTTGCCAAAGTGCGCTCAAATTGTAATGTACTACAATGTTCCACTCGTTAGATATGAGATGAGCATTTCCCATGGATTCAAAATACAACCCTGGTTTTGACTTGAATGGTTTAATGTCGACTTGGCCAAAGATTGGTAAGATTAAACAGGTGAGTAGAAATGCACTCACAGCTGAATTTGAATGATGTTTTCTTTTAGATGGTGTAGTGTATTCAGCATTCGATGCTGTGGATGATGATTGAGGCTCATTTGATGTCACCACCTCGCGCCTAGATCTGGAGGCAGAACGAGTGCTGATTGCTTCTCGTTTACGTTTTATTGAATGTACTTCTTCAGATGATGTGGATTCTTTGGTTGAATTGGTGGCATTGGTTTCTTCTTCCATTGGAAATGGGGCTAGTTTGTGTATGGGCCTTCGAAGGACACCAGATGATGTTTTGACGTCTGCTACGCGAACTAGGCCATCGTGTCCCTTTATTGTTTGGATGATTCTGCCTAATATCCAATTTGTTACAGGTACATTATCTTCTTTAATAACAACCAGCATCCCTGGTTGAGCATTGTTACAATGTTGCTTCCATTTATAACGGTGCTGTAGTTCACTCAGATACTCCTTAGACCATCGTTGCCAAAATTGATTTTTTATATATGATACTAGTTTCCATCTTTGTAGCGAATTAAGTCTAGATGGTTGTGCCGCCGGTTCTACGATTGCTGTCAATGGTTCCCCTATTAGGAAATGGCCAGGAGTGAGAGCACTTAAATCGTTTGGGTCGGCTGAGGATGGCGTTAAAGGCCTCGAGCTTAGTATTGCCTCTATGTCTATCATGAGCGTCTCTAGCTCTTCGTAGGTTAGAGAACTCGATTTTAAATTCCGCTGAAGGAAGTGCTTGGCTGATTTGACTGCAGCCTCCCAAAGGCCACCAAAATGTGGCGCTCGAGGTGGTATGAAGTGAAAATCAATTCCCTTGGGCGTGCAATATGTGGTTATTTCTTGCTGAGAGCCTTCACTATGTAAATTCTCCTTGACTTCGGCAAGTTGGTTTTTGGTCCCCACAAAGTTTGTGGCGTTGTCGCAGTACAGGTTTCTGCAGTTTCCTCTTCTGCCTACAAATCGTCTAAGACATCCAATAAAGGCAGCTGTGCTCAAGTCGCTTGCAACCTCAAAGTGTATTGCCTTTGTGACAAAGCAGCAAAAAACTGCAACATATGCTTTCTGTGGCCTCTTGCCTCTCAGTTTGTAATGAATCCAAACAGGTCCGAGAAAGTCAACTCCTGTGTTAACAAACGGTCTTTCTAGTTGTACTCTATGCTTGGGAAGATTTCCCATGAACTGGCTTAAAAGTTTTGGTTTGGCTCGAGCGCAGCGGATACATCTTCCAACTATTGACCTTGCTGTTGTTTTTCCCTTGATAGGCCAGTACCTTTGTCGCGTGGTGCTCAAAAGTGTCTGTGAGCCACAATGCAGATTCTCCAGATGAATGCGTGTCATCAATAGTCTGGTGAAGATATGCGCGTAAGGAATTAACATTGGATGCTTTGCATCTGTAGCTAATTTGGAAGCTTCTAGACGTCCTCCGACTCTTATTATGCACTTGTTGTCAATAAAGGGACTCAAAGAGCTGAGACTGTTACTGTTGTCAAGAGTACCTGTTTGATGTAGCTGTTTTATTTCGTTTCTGAATTCTTCTCCTTGAATTGTGCGGATCATGACTGTAAATGGTTCGTCAAGTTCGTTGACTGACAGATATTTTTGTTTTTTGCGAGAACCTATCGGAATTCGACAGTTTCGCACAAATCGTAACATATAGCTAACGATTCGTTGCCAGCGACTAAAATTGTTTTGATGATCAATTGTGTGAATAAAGTGTGGGGTGTCCTCTGAAGCTGCCAGGATAACCCTTGGAGGTTTCTTCTCCAAATCAATGCTCTGCTTGATGCACTTGGAAGGCCATGAGTATTTTGGGCCGTGCAGAAATAAAGGTCCATAAAACCATGTACTGCAAGATGCCAATCTCTCCGGTGGTACTCCTCGCGATAAAATATCGGCCGGATTTTGTTTTGAAGGAACATGCTGCCATTTTTCTGGCAGTGAGATTTCCTGGATGGATGCAATGCGATTTGCAATGAAAGTATGAAATGATGCTGCTTCTGCGTTTATCCATGCCAATGTTTTCTCTGAATCACTCCAATAATAACATGAAAGGTATTTAATATTTAGATCTGCTTTAACCCGGCTGACTAGCTCAGCTGCGAGTTTAGCTGCGCATAGTTCTAGCCGTGGAAGCGTAGTTGGCTTAACTGGAGCTACCTTAGATTTAGCACAAAGAAGACGCACAATTCTCATTCCATCCTCATTGTTAGCACGTAAGTAAACGGCTGCCCCATATGCTTTCTCAGAAGCATCAGCAAAAGCATGCATTTCGATTGATTTGGGTACCCTTCCAGAAAACATGTGTCGAGGTATTTTTATGCCTACAAGTGTTTTGAGACCTTGGCGGAATTGGAGCCAAGATGAGTGGAGCTCCATAGGGAGCGCTGCATCCCAGTCAAGCTTGAGGCGCCACAAATGCTGGAGAAAGATCTTAGCTGTAACCACTACTGGACTCAATACCCCCAGTGGATCAAATAGATGAGCAATATCAGATAGCACTGTCCTCTTTGTTACCTTGTTTTGCTCAGTGTATGTTGCCTTGATGCAAAATTCGTCTGATTTTGGGGTCCAGATTAACCCTAGTGTTTTGATGGATTCTTCTGCGTCGTGTATGTCGAGCTGTATGGCCTTATCTTCGGTAGGAATGGACTTAAGTAACTGTGGGTGATTAGCACACCATTTTCTAAGTTTAAATCCCGCAGCGTTCAACGCTTCCTGTAGTTGCTTCTGTGTTTCTATAGCTTCGACAAGACTGTCTGTGCCCGTCATTAAGTCGTCCACATAAAAATTGCTCTTACTGATTGCAGCAGCCAAAGGATATCTGGCTTCTGAGTTCTTTGCTAATTGTAGCAGACATCTAGTAGCTAGGTATGGCGCTGTTGTGGTGCCATAAGTTACGGTGCATAGCTCAAAGCATTTGATAGATAGTGTTGGCTCATCTCTCCACCAGATTAGTTGATATCTTCTATCTGCTTGGTCGACCATGATTTGTCGGTACATCTTCTCAATGTCCGCTGTGAATGCAAATCGTGGCATTCGGAAGCGAAGAAGGATAGTAAACAAATCATCTTGGACAGTCGGGCCTGTACATAATATGTCATTTAACGAGACATTTGTTGAGGTCTTACTGGAGCCATCGAACACAACTCGTACACTTGTCGTGGTGCTGTCCGGCTTAAGCACAGCGTGATGTGGTAGAAAATAGTGAGGACCCTTAACAGTGTTGAGATCGATTTCACGCATGTGTCCGAGACTTATATACTCATTCATGAAGTTTTTGTATTGTATGGCCAATTCAGAGATTTTCGACAGTCGTCGCTCCATTGCCAGAAATCATCGGAGTGCGATGTCCTTGGATACGCCAAGCTTATGTGGATCATGAAGAAATGGTAGCTTGACCACAAATCGCCCAGTATGATCTCTTCGTACTGTTTGCGAAAAGTGAGATTCGCATTTTTCTTGTTCGGCTGTGAGTCTTTGACAAGGTGTTGTTGCCTCTTCTAATCTCCAAAATTTTTCAACCTGAGCTTCTAAATTGGTTTCCTCAATGGTCGAGACACCACATATTATGCTTTGATGTGAGGTTCTGGGTGTGCTTCCTGCGACAATCCAACCAAAAATAGTGTTTTGTAGCGTGGGTAAGTTAGTTCCAAGCCGTATTTGCCCAATTGAAAGTAATTGGTAATAAATTTCAGCGCCTAAGAGCAGGTCTATTCGATCTGGTTTGTTAAATCCTGGATCGGCCAATTTTATGTTTGTTGGAATTGGCCAGGATTGATGAGTACAGTGCCTAATATGACATAATTTCTTTGCGACTGTCTTGCCTCTGCTGACAATATTACTGAATTGGTTCTTGTAGTAGTGTGACTTGTGCTTGGCTGTGCATTAGACGAACTGATCTTATTTGATGTTAGGTGAGTTGTCTGATCTCTATGCAGCAGCGTGTTGTGTTTTCGCATACACTTAGCACAGCCTCTTGATGGACAATCTATTACCAAATGAGTGCTCTTGAGACAATTGGTACAAACTTTCAATTGATGAGCAGTCTTAAAACGTTCTGATGGCTCTAGCTCGAGAAATTTTTGGCAGACGAATAACCCATGATTTTTGTGACAAAGTTTACACAGTAAGGTCTGAGTCTTCATGTTTGAACTCACTAACGCAGATGATCTGCTGAACGCTCTTAGCTCAGTTTCTAGGTTTCTAGAGACTGAAATCGTTGTTCCAAAAATTTTAAGAATTCCGTTATAGATTGAAGTTCTCTGGGACCTTGTAGTCCCTGCTCATATAAAGTATGAGTAGGTTTGTCCAATTTCTTAATAAGCAAGTGTAAAAGAATTGGATCCCAAGTTCTTTTGCCATTCCTTGTGATGGGTTGACTATGGTATTACCTATGAACAACCCTGGCTTTACCTCTTTTTTAAAATATACCGATTCCGTAGTTGACAAAGTTGGAATTTGAATTATGGATTCAGAGCGAGCGGGAATTGAAATAATTTTATTATGTAAGTTATTCAATGTACCTTTGTTTTTATTGGATTCTAGGGTGTATTCCGTTTTTTGTGGA
Organism: Dioctria linearis; assembly: GCA_963930735.1. NCBI lineage: Eukaryota > Metazoa > Arthropoda > Insecta > Diptera > Asilidae > Dioctria > Dioctria linearis. The sequence goes on from OZ005741.1 coordinate 98,350,023, forward strand.
ATTTTTTGTTTAGGAAAGTCTTTCTGCTTTGTATTTCTTGCCTGTTTTGTAACGTGCGATTTATTCTTGTTAATATTTTCATTGTTCTTATTAGTTAACAAGTTCTTTTTTTCATACAGAAGTTGTTTAGAGACTTCTCGTCCGGAATATCATATCTGAGATATGTATTTGGGTAATCTGAGCGATATTGCTCTATGGGATAGGATGAATGGCATTGCTTCACCTCTAAGGAAATGTACTTGTTTCTATAATTGATAAGAGCGTTGTATCGGGACAAGAAGTCGTGGCCAATTAGGCCAAGGCTGAGTTTTCTCCGACTATTTGGAAGGGATGTTCTATTACAAATTCTTCGCTTGATATAATTGCCAATTTTGCCAATACTAACCCTTCTGTAGTTTTAGATTCCGTAACTAAAGTATTTATCTTGCAGATTGCATCTTTATAGCAAGAGCTACCTGCTTTCAGTGTATTGAACTTTATTAGGCTTATTTCCGCTCCTGTGTCTACAAGGAACTTTGTTTCTTTATTTGAGCATACATTGGTAGATATGGAAATGGTAATCGAATTGGGGCTGATAGTAATTGGAATTTAGAATTTAGAATTGGAATTAAATGTGCATTATCTAATTTGGGTTGGTGTGTATGTCGGCTTTTGTTTGAATATGCGAGGGGCTGCCGACTAATTCCTCTCGCCTAGATTTGTTTTCCGAGTGTGTTAAAAATATTCTCGGATTTTGTACGTGATCTTTGTTTGATCTTGGTTCATTTTGGGGTTGTATTGTCGAGGAATGAGAATTTTTTCTAAAATTAGGATTTGGAACCTGGTTGAAGCTGACCTCTTTTTGGGGAATTGTAGTTCTATTGGGACTTTCCGTTCGCTTTCTGAAGTTTTGATCAACGGGATTTATATTTCCTCTGTAGAAATTCCCGTGGTTTGCTATCCTTGCCCTGCATACTTCTATGGTATGTCCTAATTTGTGACAATACCTGCATGTAGGAGTAGTGCTGTTGAACGTGCTAGCCTGCTTAGCAGGATTGCCTTTGTTTAAATTATTTGAAGAATATTTATTTGGGGTTGGGTTTGTATGAATGTTCTGGGGACACTTTGGAGCTAAATGTCCCTGTACTCTGCATTTATAGCAAAAGGGGTTCTGCACTTGTGTTGATTGGGCGGTGCGAGGAAATTTCGCTGCTAATTTTGTTGCCTTTGATTCTAGGCGTACTGCTTGCTCCCCAAGATATGACGTTATGGGCTTTAATGCTCTATTTTCATGGAGTTTGGCTAATGTTTGTAGTTGTTCGCTAATTACTCCATCCTCTATTGCTCTAATAGCTTGTTTTTCGTTGTCCTTTACGAGAGAGTTTAACAGTAGTTTATCTGTTGTATATGAATGCGTGGCTTCGTTCAATTGAGCATGTGTCATATTAATTTGTTGCAGGAATTCTTTGACAGGCTCTCCTGCTCTTTGTCTTGTGTTTTGGAGTTTGGATTGGAGTACAGACTTTTATAATTTTACTTCGAATGTTTCGAGTAGTATTTGCTTCAAATCTGACCACCTGCTTGTATCATTGTACTTAAGTACATTGTAGGCATCTCCAATTAGCTTACTTTTGATTATTGAAAACAGGGTTGTTTGGTCGGTATTGGGATAAAGTCTATTAATATCATCGCAACATGACACGAATTTATGGAGGTCTTTTGTATCGCCGTTAAAATTTGGTATTAACGATTTAATTTCTGATAAAGAGATTTGTGAAATTTTGACTTCTGTGCTTTCATTGTGAAAGTGTGATGAGTTATTTCGTGTGTCATGTTGGTAATTAGGGAAGCGCGTATCTACCTGTTCTTGAATAGCAATTACAGTTTCTTCATATTCTGCTTCCGTTTTACCGAAAACATCTTCAGTAAAGTATTTATTTTCTAGGTCTTGTGGCGTAGATTGCATTTCGATTGTATTGTTGAGTTCATCGAATTCAGCCCAATGTTTATTTAGGATACCCAGTTTTTGTTCTAGGTATGTTTTACTCACTGTAGGTAATGTATCAGGATTTAATGATTGTATAACTCTTGTAATTGAGTTAATTTTTGTATTTAGGCTTCTGAAAATACTTTCATTTTGTGGGCTATTTGTTTCCTTATTAGCTTCTGTAACTTGTGATCTGGTTGGAATTCTCCACGAAGCTCTGGATGATGGGATATGAAAGGGGTTTTGCTTGTTCATAGTACTTTCTGAGATTGATTTCAATCTTTCGGAAAGTGTTTCTTTCGTCAACATGTACCAATCCTCAGTTTTGTCTGAGCACGATTCTTTGAAATAATCGTGGTCGGTCGTGAAGTCTTTATGCTGAACGTTCTTCTGTTTTTTCGAAGTCGCTCCATATTTCTTCGAGTTGTTGTAATTTACCTGTCACAAAGGTATTGGTACGCTTCACTTTACCGGCTTGGTGATAAGCCCCTAGTATTAACCTAATTGCACTGTTTTTTTCTACTTGAGATGAGCATAGCTCATCAAAAGAAATGGTTTCTTCAGTCATTCTGGCTTTGTGAAGTAACAGACGGAAAATTTAGTAGAGATATGGTATGAGATTTTATAATATTAAGGGAGTTAGTTTCGAGCTTCGATTTGGTTGATTTGTGGGGGACTATACAAGATGTGCGAATATTGTATGTAAAAAAAAACACAGCCGAGTAGAAAACTAATCGTCAAATTTCTAAACAGTAATAAGCTGCGAAAGAAAAAAAAACGAGTTTGTTATGTGTAATTATTGGGGGTTATGATAATTTTTGGGATTTTTTTGGGTATTACGAAATTCTCGATTTCTAATAAAAGGAATGCTAAGAATTTATGTTGGTATAATAAAGAAAACTGATTTTTGTTTATTTATTTTTAAATATCTCTGTTAATTAATTAATTTTTTTTTTGCGGGAGAACTGGACTTGTAGGAGGAGAAAAAGAGAAAAAAAATGTTCTATGACAACACAAAAAAGAATTATTATTATTATTAACGATTTTTTTTTTTTATGAAGTGTGTATTTTCAATAGAATATAAAAAAAAATTTAGATTTATACACATATGTATGCAATAAAGAGGAAAAGTACTTTATTATCTAATCTGTAAATTTCTAGATTGTTAATTGATTGCTCTTCCGATAGGCTCACGAAGTCCTACCGCAGGGGATTGATATTTGATTTTTGTCGAAGTCCTCTGACCAACAAGCTCACGAGGTTTTGCCGCAGAGGTCGCTTCTAGGAAGAGCGGGAGTTTAGCTGAGAAAATTACAATGGGGAAATTTAGGAAAAGGAAATCAATGCAGTCTTTCGTTAATAACCGTAAAACAAAATCTCATACGCCATTAATGAACATTCCCTATATGGTTTTAAGTTTTTAAAGATAAAAATTATATAATTATGGAAGTTTTTACGACGAAAAGTTACACTAATTCATAAAACTTTTGAAAATGTGTTCTATAGTAACATAATTGTAATCTATTTACCATGAGATAGCAAATTTCGCTCGATATTCTGAAAATTTGTGTTATGTTTATGTAAGAGTGTTGCGCAAATATTATGATAATTCGAATTTAAAAAAAATTTTTTGTATAGTTACTATCGCCAAATGCCAAAATGTTATGTAAAATGTTCTGACTTCTGATATTGATTTTTTTTTGTTTTTTAATACATGTAATATGGTATAATTATTAAAAAAAAAAAAATTTCTTTCTACCTTATTCATATTCCTTGGATTTCGGTTTAAAAAAAACCTTGTGGTTGAGATGAAATGCGTGGAGCGTTCTGGTCGAAGTGTTCTCGTTGTAACGACAAATCTGTGAATGTCTGACTGGATCTTTGCTGATGTAATTCATGGTTCATGTTGTTGAGTTTAGCTATTGTTAAGTTGAGATATTTGTCAAGATCTCCAAGACGACCAGCTATGGCTTCTTGGGAGTTTTTTATGATATTAGAGGTAGAATCAATGATAGAGGTTTGATTTCTAATTAACTCTAAAAGATGTTTGTCGTTATGATTAAGGTCTTCTATGACTTGTGCCATTCTGTCAGCATATTCTGTATCCAAAACACCAAAAAGTGAGCTAGCCAGATTTCCTATGAAATTGAGAGGAGCTCTTTTTCTTCTTGCTCGTATATTTTTATGTTGGTGTAGTAGTAGCTCATTGCCATCTTGCAGTTCTATGAGTATGCTCTCAAATTGTTTTAGGATGGGGTCACATGATTGTCTGTCACTGATCATTTCACATAGATCCATTAGCTTGTGTACTCCACTTGTGATAGTATCATACTCTTGCCAAAGTGCGCTCAAATTGTAATGTACTACAATGTTCCACTCGTTAGATATGAGATGAGCATTTCCCATGGATTCAAAATACAACCCTGGTTTTGACTTGAATGGTTTAATGTCGACTTGGCCAAAGATTGGTAAGATTAAACAGGTGAGTAGAAATGCACTCACAGCTGAATTTGAATGATGTTTTCTTTTAGATGGTGTAGTGTATTCAGCATTCGATGCTGTGGATGATGATTGAGGCTCATTTGATGTCACCACCTCGCGCCTAGATCTGGAGGCAGAACGAGTGCTGATTGCTTCTCGTTTACGTTTTATTGAATGTACTTCTTCAGATGATGTGGATTCTTTGGTTGAATTGGTGGCATTGGTTTCTTCTTCCATTGGAAATGGGGCTAGTTTGTGTATGGGCCTTCGAAGGACACCAGATGATGTTTTGACGTCTGCTACGCGAACTAGGCCATCGTGTCCCTTTATTGTTTGGATGATTCTGCCTAATATCCAATTTGTTACAGGTACATTATCTTCTTTAATAACAACCAGCATCCCTGGTTGAGCATTGTTACAATGTTGCTTCCATTTATAACGGTGCTGTAGTTCACTCAGATACTCCTTAGACCATCGTTGCCAAAATTGATTTTTTATATATGATACTAGTTTCCATCTTTGTAGCGAATTAAGTCTAGATGGTTGTGCCGCCGGTTCTACGATTGCTGTCAATGGTTCCCCTATTAGGAAATGGCCAGGAGTGAGAGCACTTAAATCGTTTGGGTCGGCTGAGGATGGCGTTAAAGGCCTCGAGCTTAGTATTGCCTCTATGTCTATCATGAGCGTCTCTAGCTCTTCGTAGGTTAGAGAACTCGATTTTAAATTCCGCTGAAGGAAGTGCTTGGCTGATTTGACTGCAGCCTCCCAAAGGCCGCCAAAATGTGGCGCTCGAGGTGGTATGAAGTGAAAATCAATTCCCTTGGGCGTGCAATATGTGGTTATTTCTTGCTGAGAGCCTTCACTATGTAAATTCTCCTTGACTTCGGCAAGTTGGTTTTTGGTCCCCACAAAGTTTGTGGCGTTGTCGCAGTACAGGTTTCTGCAGTTTCCTCTTCTGCCTACAAATCGTCTAAGACATCCAATAAAGGCAGCTGTGCTCAAGTCGCTTGCAACCTCAAAGTGTATTGCCTTTGTGACAAAGCAGCAAAAAACTGCAACATATGCTTTCTGTGGCCTCTTGCCTCTCAGTTTGTAATGAATCCAAACAGGTCCGAGAAAGTCAACTCCTGTGTTAACAAACGGTCTTTCTGGTTGTACTCTATGCTTGGGAAGATTTCCCATGAACTGGCTTAAAAGTTTTGGTTTGGCTCGAGCGCAGCGGATACATCTTCCAACTATTGACCTTGCTGTTGTTTTGCCCTTGATAGGCCAGTACCTTTGTCGCGTGGTGCTCAAAAGTGTCTGTGAGCCACAATGCAGATTCTCCAGATGAATGCGTGTCATCAATAGTCTGGTGAAGATATGCGCGTACGGAATTAACATTGGATGCTTTGCATCTGTAGCTAATTTGGAAGCTTCTAGACGTCCTCCGACTCTTATTATGCACTTGTTGTCAATAAAGGGACTCAAAGAGCTGAGACTGTTACTGTTGTCAAGAGTACCTGTTTGATGTAGCTGTTTTATTTCGTTTCTGAATTCTTCTCCTTGAATTGTGCGGATCATGACTGTAAATGGTTCGTCAAGTTCGTTGACTGACAGATATTTTTGTTTTTTGCGAGAACCTATCGGAATTCGACAGTTTCGCACAAATCGTAACATATAGCTAACGATTCGTTGCCAGCGACTAAAATTGTTTTGATGATCAATTGTGTGAATAAAGTGTGGGGTGTCCTCTGAAGCTGCCAGGATAACCCTTGGAGGTTTCTTCTCCAAATCAATGCTCTGCTTGATGCACTTGGAAGGCCATGAGTTTTTTGGGCCGTGCAGAAATAAAGGTCCATAAAACCATGTACTGCAAGATGCCAATCTCTCCGGTGGTACTCCTCGCGATAAAATATCGGCCGGATTTTGTTTTGAAGGAACATGCTGCCATTTTTCTGGCAGTGAGATTTCCTGGATGGATGCAATGCGATTTGCAATGAAAGTATGAAATGATGCTGCTTCTGCGTTTATCCATGCCAATGTTTTCTCTGAATCACTCCAATAATAACATGAAAGGTATTTAATATTTAGATCTGCTTTAACCCGGCTGACTAGCTCAGCTGCGAGTTTAGCTGCGCATAGTTCTAGCCGTGGAAGCGTAGTTGGCTTAACTGGAGCTACCTTAGATTTAGCACAAAGAAGACGCACAATTCTCATTCCATCCTCATTGTTAGCACGTAAGTAAACGGCTGCCCCATATGCTTTCTCAGAAGCATCAGCAAAAGCATGCATTTCGATTGATTTGGGTACCCTTCCAGAAAACATGTGTCGAGGTATTTTTATGCCTACAAGTGTTTTGAGACCTTGGCGGAATTGGAGCCAAGATGAGTGGAGCTCCATAGGGAGCGCTGCATCCCAGTCAAGCTTGAGGCGCCACAAATGCTGGAGAAAGATCTTAGCTGTAACCACTACTGGACTCAATACCCCCAGTGGATCAAATAGATGAGCAATATCAGATAGCACTGTCCTCTTTGTTACCTTGTTTTGCTCAGTGTATGTTGCCTTGATGCAAAATTCGTCTGATTTTGGGGTCCAGATTAACCCTAGTGTTTTGATGGATTCTTCTGCGTCGTGTATGTCGAGCTGTATGGCCTTATCTTCGGTAGGAATGGACTTAAGTAACTGTGGGTGATTAGCACACCATTTTCTAAGTTTAAATCCCGCAGCGTTCAACGCTTCCTGGAGTTGCTTCTGTGTTTCTATAGCTTCGACAAGACTGTCTGTGCCCGTCATTAAGTCGTCCACATAAAAATTGCTCTTACTGATTGCAGCAGCCAAAGGATATCTGGCTTCTGAGTTCTTTGCTAATTGTAGCAGACATCTAGTAGCTAGGTATGGCGCTGTTGTGGTGCCATAAGTTACGGTGCATAGCTCAAGGCATTTGATAGATAGTGTTGGCTCATCTCTCCACCAGATTAGTTGATATCTTCTATCTGCTTGGTCGACCATGATTTGTCGGTACATCTTCTCAATGTCCGCTGTGAATGCAAATCGTGGCATTCGGAAGCGAAGAAGGATAGTAAACAAATCATCTTGGACAGTCGGGCCTGTACATAATATGTCATTTAACGAGACATTTGTTGAGGTCTTACTGGAGCCATCGAACACAACTCGTACACTTGTCGTGGTGCTGTCCGGCTTAAGCACAGCGTGATGTGGTAGAAAATAGTGAGGACCCTTAACAGTGTTGAGATCGATTTCACGCATGTGTCCGAGACTTATATACTCATTCATGAAGTTTTTGTATTGTATGGCCAATTCAGAGTTTTTCGACAGTCGTCGCTCCATTGCCAGAAATCATCGGAGTGCGATGTCCTTGGATACGCCAAGCTTATGTGGATCATGAAGAAATGGTAGCTTGACCACAAATCGCCCAGTATGATCCCTTCGTACTGTTTGCGAAAAGTGAGATTCGCATTTTTCTTGTTCGGCTGTGAGTCTTTGACAAGGTGTTGTTGCCTCTTCTAATCTCCAAAATTTTTCAACCTGAGCTTCTAAATTGGTTTCCTCAATGGTCGAGACACCACATATTATGCTTTGATGTGAGGTTCTGGGTGTGCTTCCTGCGACAATCCAACCAAAAATAGTGTTTTGTAGCGTGGGTAAGTTAGTTCCAAGCCGTATTTGCCCAATTGAAAGTAATTGGTAATAAATTTCAGCGCCTAAGAGCAGGTCTATTCGATCTGGTTTGTTAAATCCTGGATCGGCCAATTTTATGTTTGTTGGAATTGGCCAGGATTGATGAGTACAGTGCCTAATATGACATAATTTCTTTGCGACTGTCTTGCCTCTGCTGACAATATTACTGAATTGGTTCTTGTAGTAGTGTGACTTGTGCTTGGCTGTGCATTAGACGAACTGATCTTATTTGATGTTAGGTGAGTTGTCTGATCTCTATGCAGCAGCGTGTTGTGTTTTCGCATACACTTAGCACAGCCTCTTGATGGACAATCTATTACCAAATGAGTGCTCTTGAGACAATTGGTACAAACTTTCAATTGATGAGCAGTCTTAAAACGTTCTGATGGCTCTAGCTCGAGAAATTTTTGGCAGACGAATAACCCATGATTTTTGTGACAAAGTTTACACAGTAAGGTCTGAGTCTTCATGTTTGAACTCACTAACGCAGATGATCTGCTGAACGCTCTTAGCTCAGTTTCTAGGTTTCTAGAGACTGAAATCGTTGCTCCAAAAATTTTAAGAATTCCGTTATAGATTGAAGTTCTCTGGGACCTTGTAGTCCCTGCTCATATAAAGTATGAGTAGGTTTGTCCAATTTCTTAATAAGCAAGTGTAAAAGAATTGGATCCCAAGTTCTTTTGCCATTCCTTGTGATGGGTTGACTATGGTATTACCTATGAACAACCCTGGCTTTACCTCTTTTTTAAAATATACCGATTCCGTAGTTGACAAAGTTGGAATTTGAATTATGGATTCAGAGCGAGCGGGAATTGAAATAATTTTATTATGTAAGTTATTCAATGTACCTTTGTTTTTATTGGATTCTAGGGTGTATTCCGTTTTTTGTGGAATTTTTTGTTTAGGAAAGTCTTTCTGCTTTGTATTTCTTGCCTGTTTTGTAACGTGCGATTTATTCTTGTTAATATTTTCATTGTTCTTATTAGTTAACAAGTTCTTTTTTGCATACAGAAGTTGTTTAGAGACTTCTCGTCCGGAATATCATATCTGAGATATGTATTTGGGTAATCTGAGCGATATTGCTGTATGGGATAGGATGAATGGCATTGCTTCACCTCTAAGGAAATGTACTTGTTTCTATAATTGATAAGAGCGTTGTATCGGGACAAGAAGTCGTGGCCAATTAGGCCAATGCTGAGTTTTCTCCGACTATTTGGAAGGGATGTTCTATTACAAATTCTTCGCTTGATATAATTGCCAATTTTGCCAATACTAACCCTTCTGTAGTTTTAGATTCCGTAACTAAAGTATTTATCTTGCTGATTGCATCTTTATAGCAAGAGCTACCTGCTTTCAGTGTATTGAACTTTATTAGGCTTATTTCCGCTCCTGTGTCTACAAGGAACTTTGTTTCTTTATTTGAGCATACATTGGTAGATATGGAAATGGTAATCGAATTGGGGCTGATAGTAATTGGAATTTTCAGCGTTAAGTGATCATTTAATAAATGTGCATTATCTAATTTGGGTTGGTGTGTATGTCGGCTTTTGTTTGAATATGCGAGGGGCTGCCGACTAATTCCTCTCGCCTAGATTTGTTTTCCGAGTGTGTTAAAAATATTCTCGGATTTTGTACGTGATTTTTGTTTGATCTTGGTTCATTTTGGGGTTGTATTGTCGAGGAATGAGAATTTTTTCTAAAATTAGGATTTGGAACCTGGTTGAAGCTGACCTCTTTTTGGGGAATTGTAGTTCTATTGGGACTTTCCGTTCGCTTTCTGAAGTTTTGATCAACGGGATTTATATTTCCTCTGTAGAAATTCCCGTGGTTTGCTATCCTTGCCCTGCATACTTCTATGGTATGTCCTAATTTGTGACAATACCTGCATGTAGGAGTAGTGCTGTTGAACGTGCTAGCCTGCTTAGCAGGATTGCCTTTGTTTAAATTATTTGAAGAATATTTATTTGGGGTTGGGTTTGTATGAATGTTCTGGGGACACTTTGGAGCTAAATGTCCCTGTACTCTGCATTTATAGCAAAAGGGGTTCTGCACTTGTGTTGATTGGGCGGTGCGAGGAAATTTCGCTGCTAATTTTGTTGCCTTTGATTCTAGGCGTACTGCTTGCTCCCCAAGATATGACGTTATGGGCTTTAATGCTCTATTTTCATGGAGTTTGGCTAATGTTTGTAGTTGTTCGCTAATTACTCCATCCTCTATTGCTCTAATAGCTTGTTTTTCGTTGTCCTTTACGAGAGAGTTTAACAGTAGTTTATCTGTTGTATATGAATGCGTGGCTTCGTTCAATTGAGCATGTGTCATATTAATTTGTTGCAGGAATTCTTTGACAGGCTCTCCTGCTCTTTGTCTTGTGTTTTGGAGTTTGGATTGGAGTACAGACTTTTATAATTTTACTTCGAATGTTTCGAGTAGTATTTGCTTCAAATCTGACCACCTGCTTGTATCATTGTACTTAAGTACATTGTAGGCATCTCCAATTAGCTTACTTTTGATTATTGAAAACAGGGTTGTTTGGTCGGTATTGGGATAAAGTCTATTAATATCATCGCAACATGACACGAATTTATGGAGGTCTTTTGTATCGCCGTTAAAATTTGGTATTAACGATTTAATTTCTGATAAAGAGATTTGTGAAATTTTGACTTCTGTGCTTTCATTGTGAAAGTGTGATGAGTTATTTCGTGTGTCATGTTGGTAATTAGGGAAGCGCGTATCTACCTGTTCTTGAATAGCAATTACAGTTTCTTCATATTCTGCTTCTGTTTTACCGAAAACATCTTCAGTAAAGTATTTATTTTCTAGGTCTTGTGGCGTAGATTGCATTTCGATTGTATTGTTGAGTTCATCGAATTCAGCCCAATGTTTATTTAGGATACCCAGTTTTTGTTCTAGGTATGTTTTACTCACTGTAGGTAATGTATCAGGATTTAATGATTGTATAACTCTTGTAATTGAGTTAATTTTTGTATTTAGGCTTCTGAAAATACTTTCATTTTGTGGGCTATTTGTTTCCTTATTAGCTTCTGTAACTTGTGATCTGGTTGGAATTCTCCACGAAGCTCTGGATGATGGGATATGAAAGGGGTTTTGCTTGTTCATAGTACTTTCTGAGATTGATTTCAATCTTTCGGAAAGTGTTTCTTTCGTCAACATGTACCAATCCTCAGTTTTGTCTGAGCACGATTCTTTGAAATAATCGTGGTCGGTCGTGAAGTCTTTATGCTGAACGTTCTTCTGTTTTTTCGAAGTCGCTCCATATTTCTTCGAGTTGTTGTAATTTACCTGTCACAAAGGTATTGGTACGCTTCACTTTACCGGCTTGGTGATAAGCCCCTAGTATTAACCTAATTGCACTGTTTTTTTCTACTTGAGATGAGCATAGCTCATCAAAAGAAATGGTTTCTTCAGTCATTCTGGCTTTGTGAAGTAACAGACGGAAAATTTAGTAGAGATATGGTATGAGATTTTATAATATTAAGGGAGTTAGTTTCGAGCTTCGATTTGGTTGATTTGTGGGGGACTATACAAGATGTGCGAATATTGTATGTAAAAAAAAACACAGCCGAGTAGAAAACTAATCGTCAAATTTCTAAACAGTAATAAGCTGCGAAAGAAAAAAAAACGAGTTTGTTATGTGTAATTATTGGGGGTTATGATAATTTTTGGGATTTTTTTGGGTATTACGAAATTCTCGATTTCTAATAAAAGGAATGCTAAGAATTTATGTTGGTATAATAAAGAAAACTGATTTTTGTTTATTTATTTTTAAATATCTCTGTTAATTAATTAATTTTTTTTTGCGGGAGAACTGGACTTGTAGGAGGAGAAAAAGAGAAAAAAAATGTTCTATGACAACACAAAAAAGAATTATTATTATTATTAACGATTTTTTTTTTTATGAAGTGTGTATTTTCAATAGAATATAAAAAAAAATTTAGATTTATACACATATGTATGCAATAAAGAGGAAAAGTACTTTATTATCTAATCTGTAAATTTCTAGATTGTTAATTGATTGCTCTTCCGATAGGCTCACGAAGTCCTACCGCAGGGGATTGATATTTGATTTTTGTCGAAGTCCTCTGACCAACAAGCTCACGAGGTTTTGCCGCAGAGGTCGCTTCTAGGAAGAGCGGGAGTTTAGCTGAGAAAATTACAATGGGGAAATTTAGGAAAAGGAAATCAATGCAGTCTTTCGTTAATAACCGTAAAACAAAATCTCATACGCCATTAATGAACATTCCCTATATGGTTTTAAGTTTTTAAAGATAAAAATTATATAATTATGGAAGTTTTTACGACGAAAAGTTACACTAATTCATAAAACTTTTGAAAATGTGTTCTATAGTAACATAATTGTAATCTATTTACCATGAGATAGCAAATTTCGCTCGATATTCTGAAAATTTGTGTTATGTTTATGTAAGAGTGTTGCGCAAATATTATGATAATTCGAATTTAAAAAAATTTTTTTGTATAGTTACTATCGCCAAATGCCAAAATGTTATGTAAAATGTTCTGACTTCTGATATTGATTTTTTTTTGTTTTTTAATACATGTAATATGGTATAATTATTAAAAAAAAAAAAATTTCTTTCTACCTTATTCATATTCCTTGGATTTCGGTTTAAAAAAAACCTTGTGGTTGAGATGAAATGCGTGGAGCGTTCTGGTCGAAGTGTTCTCGTACTTGTGAGTGATAATTTTGCTGGTTTTATTGGGGATATGTCGTCCTTCCTTCTTTGGGACGTCTTGGTGAGGCACGGAGGCACTCTAAACAATTAAAACTTAATTCCTCTAAGTACCCTGTTTTAAGGGTACCCGGGCTTATTTTTTTTTTTTGATTTTTGTTATGTTTTTTATTTTTTTTTTATTTATTTATTTATTGATTTGTTTTGCGCACTGGTTTGAGTGAATACCGGTGCCACCAATTTGTTATTTGTGGCAGATTTTTTTTTTTTTTTTTTTTTTTTTTTTTTTTTTTTTTTTTTAGGCACTGATTTTTGCTGGTTTCGCTGCCACCAAAATGTTGTATTATCCTCACATCGTGCTCCTATGGAGAGTGCAGGATTCTTTAATTTCCTCTACTTAATGATTTCTGGCACTGTTCACTGAACCTCTTTCCTCGCCAAAATAAAACACTATTATTGCTGCTTGTATTTTATTGAAAATCCACTGAACTTTTTTATTCACAATTATCAATTCTTGGCACTATACTTAGTATCACTAGTAAAAAAAAACAACAGATCAAAATTTACAGGAAAAAATTGTCAGAAGTCTAAGATTTTAGATAGACCGCTTTTCGACTTTTTTCGATAACTCTACTCGGCTGCTTTTTGAATCAAACTCCCCGAGGGTCGGCGATACTGCACCCAGGTGTCCCCATAAGCTTCAAAAAAGCTTTTTTATACTCTTTATTACTTACCCACGACGTGAAAAATCGTACGTGGGAAAATACAAAAAGTTTAGACGCAGTGCATATGCATGAAATCTGATATGCACTGCGTCTTGTAAAAATAACATTTTAGCAATTGTGTGTATGTATGTACATACGATTAGGTTTTTTGAATTTAGGGATTGTATGTACATATATACATGCAGATAATTTAGCAAAAAAGCTGCATGTAGGTATGTACATAGTGCTGCATGTAGGTAAGTATACATGCCGTGTGAACGGAGTTTATGACTGATAACAAAATGCAATTTAGGCTAAATTGCATTTTGTTGCAGTACGTAAATGCATTTTTAAATGAAAATTGAAATTTAAATGAAATTTTAAATGAATTTTATTTTTCAGGGTCAAATTGTAGTACGCCAATATATTGCATAGGGCAAGATATTGGCGTATTGGTTTTATTGTTGTGATTCGGGGTATAGGCACCTGATGATAATCTTTTAAGATTAATTGAATCTCCTCTGGGCTTGTGATTACTTCAGGGGGATGAGTTTCGTCTATAATTTGTGGATTGGTACTAGGTGGACTGTCAAGGTCTCCGGCCTCTTCTGGGTGATGAGTTTGCTCTTTTTGTTCTATTGGTTTGGCCTGGCTGTCTGAATTTGTTCCACTTTCCTGAATGTTTCGTGTCTGGGCTCTTGTTACTGCATTGCATTGCAGACACTCCTTAAGGTCCGATGAGTGTTTTTCCTCCTCTATGTCCGAGTTTATTTGGTGGTGGACTATAGCTTCTACCGTGAAGGTTGTGGTTTCTTTGTCTCTGTCATTATCCCGTGGAATGCGGCTTAAAGCGTCGGCATTCGTGTTGTATTTTCCGGGCTTATATTCAATTTTATAATTGAACTCGGAAAGTTTATGGTGAAATCTCACCAGACGAGAAGTGGGGTCTTTAACATTGAAATCCCCCTTGAGGGGTTTGTGATCTGTATAGACCGTGAACTCTCGGCCTTGCAGATAACACCTGAAATTTTTAGTCGCCCAAACTATAGCCAGTAAATCTTTCTCAATCGTGGAATAGTTACGTTCGGCTTTGTTCAGGGTACGACTGGCGTAGGCAATTGGCTGGTCACTTCCTACCTCTCCTTGAGAGAGAACTGCTCCAAGAGCCTCGCTGCTGGCGTCAGTGGTAAGGTTAAAGGGTTTTGAAAAATCGGGATATATTAGGAGTGGAGGAGAAATTAAATCGTTCTTAATGTTCTGAAATGCCTCTTGGCATTTCTCAGTCCATTTAAACTTTACATCCTTTCGGAGTAAGTTTGTTAGAGGACGTACTGTTTTTGAAAAATCGGGTATGAATTTTCTGTAGTAATTCGCAAGGCCCAAAAATGATTGCACTTGCCTTACTGTCTGGACGCATGCCGTTTTGCTAGGGTCAGGTAGTGCTCCTTGGTTAGAACATTTGTGTCCTAAATACACTACCTCGCGCCTGAGATATTGACATTTCTCTGGTTGAAGTTTCAGGTTATTTTCTCTTAACCTGTCAAAGACTTTGCGAAGCTTTTCGTTGTTGTCTGCCAGACTTTTTCCATAGATGACGATGTCATCTAAGTAGACGAAACATTCTAGGCCTTGTAGGCCAGTTAATATGAAATTCATTAAACGCTGAATTGTGGCCGGGACTCCTTTGAGCCCGAACGGCATGCGTTTGAATTCATAACGCCCGTAGTTGGTACTAAAAGCCGTTTTTGCTCGATCTTTCGGATCGACGAGTACCTGATGATAGCCATTGGCTAGGTCTAGGGTGGTGAAGTATCTTGAATGGCCCAGTTGATCGAGGATATCCTCAATCCGTGGTAGCGGGAAGTCGTCGCCAATCGTTTTTTCGTTCAACTTACGGAAATCAGCGACGACGCGCCACCTTTTCTCACCATCTGGTCCCGCTTTTTTGGGGACGACTAGCAGTGCCGAGTTCCATGGGCTTTTGCTGGGCTGGACAATGTCGTTGTCCAGCATTTCTCTGAGTTGCTCATATATGACATTTCGCTGTGTCTCTGGTAACCGGTACATCTTTTGGTTAATAGGTGCTTGGTCTTGCACCAGAGGGATGTCGTGGGTGATGGCATTGGTATGTGTAAGCCTGTCACCCTTTAAAAAGAATATGTCATCATATTCGTAACAGAGCTTTGTTATTGAGGCTTTTTCCTCAGTATTTAAAGTTTCATCCAGACTGAGTTCTTGCTCTGATCTGGTGAGGCGGGGCTGAATGCTGGTGTCTTCTTGTTCCACATCGTTTGGGAACAAGTACCTTATATGTTGTAGGGTGGCCGTCTGATCGGCGCTTATTGCCCTGTTTTTATTGTTCTTAAATCTAGATCTATTATTATTATCCATATTCATTTTACCTCTTAACCTATTTCTTTGATATATGAGTGCCGCTGGGCCAGATGGATCTGCAGGAGTTGCTACCGGCAGACCGTTTGTATGCTGGCCAGCGCCTGACGTTGGGGTTTTCATGAGGGACCCGCAAGCGTCTTGAAGCTGTTTTTTGTTACTGTTTGGTTGACCTGGGCTCTTATGCCCTATTTTCTTAATCTTAGGTTTAATTATATTTTGATGCTCACCATCGCCGTTATTTCGACTCATGGGATTCAAAGGATGGGCTGTTGTAATATTTTTATCTGGCTCTCGTTTGATGGGGACGACAGTGTAGTCTTTAATGGGAACCAGATTTACGTTCACGCTGTTAAGGACTACTTGTTAACAGTGTTGGGCATTAATCGATTTAATTTTTTAATTAGATTAACGATTGAAAATTATGATTGAAAAATTAATCTCAAGAAAGTAATCGTGATTAATTTAATCGATTGATCAATTTAATCGTCAATCGAGTATAATGAAGTTCAATCGACGGGTATTAATCGTTATTTACTCCTTAGTTTTTAATCATTAATCGTATATTTTTCGATTGATTTGTTAATTTGAAAAACTGATAAGTTTATTAGTTATTAGTAAAAAATGAAATAAAATAAAATAAAAACAGTGAAATAACTATGAAAACACTATTAGAAATAAAAACCAAAATTATGAAATTAAACATTTTAGATTTCGAACTACACAATGCAGAATACACTTATAAAAAAAAACAACTTCTATATTTCATAAGAGCGTACAAAATAAATAAATAATATATAATGAATTATTTTAAATTAGATTTTAAAAGCACCCTTTCTTCAAATAAGGTATCAGATAACCTGTGTGACTTGGGTAGATTAGTCATCGTCGCATAAGAAAAAAGTCTTTCCACTGGGGCTGACGATGGCAGAGGAGTGTTGTATTTCATGAATACCTAGAAAGTTAAGTAATCAATAATACTCATCTGTCGCGAGATCATTGTCTGAATTATAGTAAATACCTTTCGTACAGCAGGATATTCGTTTAGCATGTTTAATTTATCCTTATTATCAGCAAAAAAGTGCAAAATTTGCAATTCAGTCGTCGAT
Source organism: Dioctria linearis (assembly GCA_963930735.1). NCBI lineage: Eukaryota > Metazoa > Arthropoda > Insecta > Diptera > Asilidae > Dioctria > Dioctria linearis. The sequence continues at coordinate 98,367,064 of OZ005741.1, forward strand.
TGTTGATTTAAAACTGAAGAAGTTGTTGGTGGTGACCCAAATTCGAAGAAGTCGTCTTCCGATGTTGAATTTGGTAAAACTGTTTGGTGCTCCTCTCCAAAATCACTCAATATTTCCTGTTTTACGGCCTTATTGAAGGCTTTAAGCAATAGTTCTTGGTGATGAGCAGGTATGCATGGAAACCACTTTTTCTTAAACCGAGGATAAGATAGATCTGCTATCGCTGCCCTTTCTGCTGTAGGAGTAGAGAAATCAAAAAAATCTGAGAATCTCTCCTCAACAGCATTCGCAAATGCTTCCGAAAGGGGCTTACAATACAACCACTGTTTGGTCGTAAGATGCTGAAGCTTTCTTCTTAAAGATAATAGACAAGGTAGAAGTATTCCGTAAAAAGTGTTATTTTCTCCTTGCAGCAAATCCAATGCTTTTGCAACGGGCTCAGCGTATTCCAAATGTTCCTCAATATATTTTATATCTCTTTCAGTGAACGATCCTTTGATGTTCAGAGCCTTAAATAACTCAGTACACTTAGAAGAACAATTGTGTATTTGCCGAAGTGAATCATATAAGCTGTTCCATCTAGTTTCCCCCGGTCTAGATAACGTATGCCCTAATATGCTTTGCAAAATTTCAGACGATTTTGGCCGCCCGGCTGCCTTCCACAGAGAGTTGCATTTCCTAATCACTGACGAGTGGATAATTGACAAATCCTTGTGAATTTCAAGCACTTTCGCTGCATTACTTGTAGCACACAGGCTTAATGTATGAGCACAGCATCGGAGATGAGCTGGTAAACTTAGTTCAATTGATTCCGGCGCAATATTATCCTCTGCTTCCGAATCGGAATTAGTTCCACTCGACTCGTCGCTTTCTCCATCTTCCTCCTCTATGTTGAGACAGGGAATATCGACGCCAAAAACTTTAAAAGCTTTAACGAAATTCAACGCATTATCTGTTACGGTGGCAACGATTTTATCTTGTCCCAGTCCGTACTCCGCATTAACTGAGAGCAATAGATCTGCTATTCTGTTATAAGAACGGGTGCTTCGAAATCTCCGACAAGCCAATGCAGCCGATTGCCTTTCAAAATTGCAATTAATCCAATGCGCAGTAACCCCGAAAAAACGTCTTTTTTTACTGGACCATATATCTGCCGTAGTGCATACAAAAGTAGTCTGTTGCAAGTCATTTATTACCTTTGTTTTAGTGACTTGATACGACGGCCGAGATTACGTCGGCTCATCACCGTTAGATCAGGATGCTGTAAATTCTTAAAAATTGCAATAAAATAAGGATCCTCAATAGATCGTAAAGGAATCATCGAATGTATGATAAATTTAGCAATATTTTCATCGAAAGTGTCCGTCGATAATCTCATACTCAAAGAGCTCAACCTTGATGAGCCGTTGTATTTCTCTCTTCGTTTTACACCTATTAACTTTTTATACTCCTGTACAGACTGTTCTCCGTGTATTCGTTTCAAGTGGGATATAAAGTTGGAAGTTATACTTTTAAAACCTTTGATATTTACCACTTTCGGTTTACATTTTAAGCATTGTGCTGTTACAATGTTTGGATTCGAGCTATCCTTTTCCGTTAAGACCTCAAAAAATGTTTTTTCTTCCATGAGCAATGAATTGCAGGTGTTTACACAAGTTGAATTTGTAGCTTCACTGCTGCTGCTTTCATTGCTATCAATATACACACACGACAATCCAGTTACTCCACAGGCATACCACCCTCCATTTTTCCAAGAATACGTATAATAAACCAAAAAATAGAAAACAGAACTAAAATGAAATCACATTTAAAGGACTTTACACAAATTCCTCAAACTGTTCTCATCTATTAAACCGCACGAGACGAGAGTACTTATACTTGGCAAGACTAAATGGTACAAGCCTTTGGTACAAAACTTCCAAGAAAATAAAAACATTTTCAAACATGAATCACCAAGTTCAGTCCGCTTAACTGTGCGTAATGCTTAATTCTGACAAAATGTTGGCAAATTACTTTCTCATAAAATTCAAACATGTTAACATACTGGGAACAGGGGAATGCAACTGGGAACAGGGGAGTGCAACTGGGGCAAATTACCCCATCATACATTAAGGCACGTTCGTTTCTTTGATCAGTGCTTAACAAGATTACTCAAAAATATTAAAAATGCTTGAAAGTTAAATAAAATAATTAGTGGAGATTAAAATAAATTAATAATTTTTGAAAACGATTAAGCGACTAACGATTGATCAATCGTTAATCGTGTTATGCGATTACATTTTATGATTAATTAATCACTAATCGTTTCACATGATTTCTTTAAACGATTAAATATTTAAATCATTGTTCCTGATTGATGATTGATACTTTTAATCGTAATCGTTAATATTTAATATAATTAAATTTTGCCCAACACTGCTTGTGAACTGCGTGTTTGAGGATTCCTATAGGGACTGCCTTTAACCCAGCTGAGAGTAGGTTGTTTGCTAAGAAGACTCTGTCGTCTATTTCTTTTGACAGACTGAGCATTTCTTCCTGCAACTGCAACGGAACTTTGACTACGATCTGAAACCTTGCTGGTACGCACACAGGTTCATTTAAATTCACCTGATGCTGTCCAGTCTTACAGGGCGGATCTTCGGTAATCAAGTCACCCTTATCGCGTTCTTGTAAGTCGCAGCCGACTTCTTCTGACTGAGAAGCTTTGAGAACACTTGGGGTAGAAGGTGTATCCCCGTCGGGTTTAATATCTTCTACCAGTGTCTCTTTGTTGACTGTGTTTTGTGAACACGGGTTGTCCGATGCGGTTTCTAATGGAACAGCAAACTCTTCTGGATTGGTTTCCGTGCGAGGAAATCGCAGAAACTTGTTGGATCCCTGAACATTACAGTTTTTGGCTAGGAAATCATTTCCTAGCAAGCCGTCGCACAGTGTGACGGATCACGAATCTAGCTGGTCATTATTATATTTTTGTACTTGTCTATTCAGATAAACCCGATGCATACTTTAAAAGCAGATAAGCCATATTTCTTGTAGCTGAGCTTTGTTTTCTAGAAGTACTGCCGAACAATAGATATAAGGGTCGTAGGAAGGGGTAAACCGGTTTTTTTTTCCTGAGTGCAAGAATCGGTCGGGCCATTCGTTTGAGTTCTCTCGATGAATACGCTCGTGTCTCTTGTGCCAGTAGTGATTGATTGTTGTTTTCGTGTTCTTCTAAGTCTGGAGGTAAGTTCATAACTATTTTTCATTTTATATATCGTTGAATTTAACATTTAGCATCATTTTAGTAGATAATGTTAATATTTTACCAAAAAATCTACTAAGTTGGATTGCAATTGAGTTTTAGTAATATATATCGCCGTATACCGGTCTCTTACTAAATATATCGGAAAGAGGGACTTGTTAGCTCTACGATTTAGGTCTTTTTGTTTGCGAATTGTTGCGACACTCATACAACTTTTTCTTTTTTACAGGATGACTTCGCAAATTTCGCGTCGAATTTTTTTTGACGTTTGGTTTGCAAACGCAAAAGAAACCAGATTGGACGATTTATTATGCTTTATTTTGCAAGAGTTGGGTGACCCATCTCTCTCAGAAGACATAATAAAGAGTTTAAAAGTTTCAATTCGTAGCGTTTGCCAAAAAATCGAGCAAAAATGGTCGAAGTCAGAGTAGTTAAAGGAATATATATCACTTCCTGATATTGTAATTGATACTGACGAAGAGATTTCATTACCTGGAACCAGCTCTAGAGCCGGAAGACCACAGAAAGGTTTTTCAAGCTCCAGCGCCAGAACGAAAAGACGTCGAGTTCAACATATCCTTGAAACATCAAGTCAGGAAGAGATTTCAATGGCAAATGCTCTAAATCTTCGAAAGGAAGGGAAAAGAGATTCAGCAGCTATTGTAGAAGAGCTGTGTCACTTTTCACCAAGACGAGGAACTTCAATGAAGAAAGCGCGCAAAATTTTGGAGAGCCCCAAAAAAGTTGGATTAACAGCAGATCAAGCTCTGGCATTGATGGTCGATGCTAATTTAACGACACATCAATACAATTTAGTGCGCCAGCAGGCCAAAAGTGTCGACAGCAAAATTTATCCGTCTTATTATAAAGTTAAAGCAGCAAAACAATTGTGTTATCCTGAGGATATTCATGTCACCGAAACATATGCAGAGATCAAACTTCAGTCCCTAATAGATCACACAGTGAAAAGATTATGCGAAGCACAAGAAGAAGTAGGTATTAAAAACAGCTACTAACTTTGAAACTATAAACATAATTATCAAGTGGGGTTGTGACGGAGCGGAACAAAACCGCTATAAACAACAATTTTCTGAAGATGAATGCTCTGACGAAAGTTTATTCAGTACATCAATGGTGCCTATGCAAATGTATTCAGAAAATGAAAAAAGAACAAAAACAATATACTGGCAAAACCCTTCACCATCATCCACTAGATATTGTCGTCCTATTAAGTTTGTCTTTGCTAAAGAAACGATAGACTTGATCAAAAGTGAAGTAAACAAAATACAAGACCAAGTGGCTTCACTAGCGCCCACAAAAATTATTGTTAATGTAATGGAAGTTGTTATAAAGCCAATATTGGTTTTATGTATGATTGATGGCAAAATTTGTAATGCCATAGCTGAATGTGCATCTACACAGACGTGTTATTTATGTGGGGCCAAGCCCAGTGAAATGAATAAAGAAAAAATAATCTTGGAAAAGACCTTAAAACGGGATTTGATATGCTTGGGACTTTCTCCTCTACATGCTTGGATAAGATTTTTTGAATGCATTTTGCACATATCATATCGTCTTGATATCCAATCATGGCAAGCTCGAGGTGCTGAGAATAAAAAGAAAGTGGCAGACAAAAAGAAACTTGTACAAGAAAAGTTTAGAAAAGAGTTAGGCTTATTAGTAGATATGCCGAAACAACAAACCGGAAACACGAATGACGGAAACACAGCCCGCAAATTTTTCCGAAACCCAGAAATATCCGCTGAAATAACAGGAGTGAATGTAGAGTTAATAAGGCGCTTTCATGTTATTTTAGAGTGCATCAACACCGGGTTTTCGATTAACCTTGACAAATTCCAAGGATATACTAAGGAAACGAGAGAGCTGTATCTGAAAGAATATCCATGGTACTCAATGCCTGTAAGCGTGCATAAGATTCTTTTTCACGGAAAAGATATTATAAAATCATGTATTCTTCCGATCGGCAAACTATCGGAAGAAGCTCAAGAGGCTAGAAACAAGCACAATAGAAAATATAGGGAATTGTTTACAAGAAAAACATCGAGAATTGACACAAATACTGATTTAATAAATAGACTGCTCATCACGTCAGATCCATTAATTGCAAGTAAACGTGCTCTTCCAAAAACAAAACGTGGAAAATTGACTCCTGAGGTGTGCGAGCTATTAGAAATAGAAAATCAAGATGTCAGTTCTGAAGACTCCGATTGTGAGAGTGATTCGGATTAATTTATAACGAAGATTAATCCGAATCACTCTCCCAATCGGATTCGTATCTCTATAACGAAGATTTTTCCGATATAATTTATAATGTATACTAAATATATATAAATATATATATATATATATATATGTATATATATATACTAAGTATTTGGAAAACGCCACTCCTGAAATGTTTTATAGTGTGCTATGCGAAATTTTTGTATTTTCGAAATTGTAATTGGATATTTTTCGTTGTATAATATTCGTTCTTTTTTTTTATATAAAAGCCTTGTGCTTATAGTGTAATTTAAGTCATATACATGTCCCCAAAACCCTAAAATGCTTTTAAATTTGCCTCAAACCCTTGTAATTATCCTTTTACCTCATATATTTAGGTTTAAATAATTATGACCAGCTAGATTCGTGATCCGTCACACTGTGGTCGTCAGAAATACCTGGGATGTTTTTTACCACCTGAAAGTTGCAAGGTAAGTTACTTTTTAGCATGAAGTTTCCTTGGCAACTTCCTAAGGTTTTTCCGGTTCCAAAGGGGCTTTGAAGCGTTAGTTTTTTGTTGGGGTTTATTAGCTCGCGAGATTTGAGAGCTTTTTTCTGAATTATACTGATCTCAGCGCCGGTGTCCACTATTAGCTGGGCCTGACCATTTAGACCTATGTCTAGAGGAAGTCTGGCGGTGGTCACACTGAAGTCGGGCGGCTGAGAAGACCCTTTTTCATTGCTGGTAGGGTTTATAGTCGAGGCGGGGAGTTTTGGTCGACTCTTTGTCGTTTCCCTGTTTTTTATCCTCCCATTTTTGCTTGTGTCGACATTCGTCGATCTTGTGTCCGCGGCGCCCACAAAAATCACATTTTTGTCTTATGTTAAAGACTCTGGGGCCTTTTATATTGCTCGGGTCTGACTGTGGTGGATTGTTAGGCGATCATCGTGTGAAACGAGTTGCAGACTTTGCTTGGCTATTTCGAAAATCGCGAATGTCATGCCCGTAACTTCTGCAGTTAGCGCAGAAGGGGGTGTTCTTGCGTTTTAGACACTCCGTGTAAGTGTGTCCCCGCTTCTGGCAGAAATTACAAGTGATGTTTTGTACCAGATTTTGTGTATCCGGTTGTCTAGAATCCCTTCGTGGAAATGGCGGGCGTAGCGGTTGAGCATGTACGTATGGGGGTTATTAAACTGTCTGGGCTATTGTGCTCGTGGTGATGCATACATGGGTGGCTGTGGTGCTTGATTGTAGGGAGTTCGGCTAAGAGCTCGATCTCGAAGACTAGGGTCTATTGGTGCCATTGGATATGGCTGTTGCGTTAATGGTGTTTGGACGAAAACTGTGCTTGCTTGTAGCTTTTCCATATCTAAAGCCCTTTGTATCAGCTGCTCTAGATCATTTTCTACCAGAGTGACCAGAGGTACTGGCATAGGTGGGGATTGTTCACTCCACTTTTGAGGGCATTCTTGGCGAAGTCCGCCAACTGTGTCTTCACAGCTGGGGCTGCCGTTGCTTCCTTACGTCAGTACCGCTGCCTCGCTGCAAAGCATCAGCAACTGCTTCACTCTTGTTGTGAAGACAGTGAGAGTTTCCAACGGGTTTTGCCTCATTGTGATCAATTTGTTGACCAACTCTTGGTACGATTCTCGTGGTAGGTAGGTTCTGTTCAGACGTTCCTCCACCTCACTAAAAGTAGTTGGAACGTCCGAAGCAAACAGCTGATAAGCATCGCCACGAAGTCTTGTGGGCAAGATATGTAGGAAGGCTGCTTTTTCTTCCTCACTTAAACAGTGTAGGGCCTGTTTGCAACAGCCAATAAATGTTTGCAGCTCACGACCTAACTGTGGGGTGTTTTCACCCGAAAACAGAGGAACTAGGTGTGCCGTGAGCTTGGCCACCTTTGCATAGTCTACCATTGTGATTATCTTTTTGTTTTTGGGCTTGTAGGGTAGTCTGGTTGTGCCCTGTCGAGTTTCAGGGCTGGCTTCTGGACTTGATTCCGTGAAGGATACTTCTAGCCAACCACTAAGGAGATTTTCGGCCGTAGTCTCGTCAGAGGGATCGCTACCTATATCACTGTCACTTTCAGCGCTTACAACTACACTGGCTGAGCTCTTATCTAAACCTAGTGAACGTGAAAGCCCGGCGAATTCGATAAGCTGCTGTTTGAATCGCTCTGTATCTTTTTTAAATTTTTCGATTTTTGTCAGCCTCTGCTCTCTGCCTTGACTTAATCTGTGGTCAAGAGCGTCGCAGTGCGTGACAGTGAGCTTATCGGATTCGCGTGCCTTCTCTAATAACTTATCTAAAAACTTATCTAGACTTTCTTTATTTGCTACGGTGGGACCAGTTAAAACTGTACCACTTCGAAGGCGAACTCCTGTTGTTTCTTGCTGTTGGGGTAAAGCTGAGTTGTGCTGGCTACTTTATTGTGTCGGGTTGTCTTCTGGGGCGTTTTCTGTACCTTCCCGGAGGTGATGAAGATTTTCACCTGGGGATTTCTCCGCGTCGGATGAAGGTATGGAGTCTAATCTCGTGCCTGTATCAGGTGCCGGTGTCGAGTTTCCTTCTGACATATGCGTCCCGCGTTGTCCAAAAGGGGGGCTTCCAGCCTTCTTGGAGTATTCCCTTCTGGAATGTTTTTTGCTACTAGGGGGGTCCTGCCGTCTTAATTCCCTTGGCTGAGATTGAAAGGGGGGCTTATGCTGACTTCGAGATCCCTGTCAATCCTGGAACGAAGATTCTGGTGCTTCTGATTGCTGCCGGGTGCCCTAGGCCTACTTATTTCCCCCCGATATGGTTGAAAGGGGGGCTTAAAGCCTTCTTCGAAATCCCCTTCAACCCAGGAAAGATGTTATCTTCCTTGTGGAGTTGTTTTTGAGTGGGGCTGTCTTCGTTTTCCTCCTTCTTGCTGCTGCCTGTAGAGCGGCTTAGGTTGGTGAGTGTAGTTCCTCGTTGATTCTGTTTCACTCTTAATGGGGTGAACGCTTGCTCGCCTGGAGCAGAGGCGCCTATAGATGTTATCTACCCCGAGCATTGGGGGTGACGTGGCCTTATAGCTTGGCTAGTGTCACAGGTTCCCCGTAGATTCTTGCAGGATCAAGGCTTTTCAAGCGTTTACGATCTTTTACTTTGACAAAGCTTCCTTGATCCTACCGGCTGCGCCAATTTTGTTATATATTTTTATAACTTATTACGTACCTCTCGACTTGCTGGGTGTAATAAATATCCAAAACACTTTTTTGCTTTTTTTTCTTAAATCAGAACATAAACTTTATTTACTTTAATACCCGGAATTAAACATAAACTTGCTTACTTTAATAGTCGAAATTTAATGGTCGAAACTAGAACTTAAACTTATTTATTCTTTTTCCTAAATTAGCTCACAAAATTCTTATAACTTTAATTTTTTCTTTTCCGCCTAAACTTTCGCTCGCGGACCACTTTTTTCACCGATTAATTTTTGTTTTTGTTTTTCGAAAACCGAAACCGCCGAGGTAGCCAAAAAATGAAAACCAACTCATCTGTTGATCACAGTCGTCGTGCTCAAGAGCCGTTGTTTAGGATAGAAAATGCTAAATTGCATTTTCTTATCCTGAGAAAATTTTACTTTTTTTAATTCTGGACTTGTTCAAACATGTCCAGAATTATTCGCGTTGAACGATGGCTTCAAAAATGTAATCTTACACTTTTTAAAACATTAGCCACCGTCCCGTCGTTTGACATCGCGGCGCGCATATACATACATACAATGCATTTGTGTGGCGTGCGTTTCTTATTACGAAAGTTTTTATCGTAATATGTATGTACGTATTGTACATACATATTGAATTTTCGCGGCAAATCGTACTGAGGGTACGATTTGCTTTTTGATTTATTTTTTAATTAAATTGTTGAAATGACAAATTTTTTAAGCAAAACGACTTGGGATGAAAAATGAAACTTTTGTTTTTCCCAAGCTGTTTTATGGGAATAAAATGTATGTTATGTGTTCAGGCCACACCAATATCCCTCGATGATTGCTTGTTTTTTCCCCAACATATGCTTCCTAAAAAGATAAAAAAGAAAACACAAAGCATTTTATCTTAAAATAATTTAAACAAAAAACACTTATCTAATATAAGGGAACTTCCTCCCTTCAATCCAACGCCGTCCTAAAACTTCCTCCACTATTTTTTCACCTGAAAATAAACAAAAAACTCTTATAAATAACTAATAAATGGAATAAATACAACAAACTTACCAAGTATACCTACCAGAGTATATTTACGTTTTCGTAATGTCATTTGACATCACATCAGATGTTCTCGCCTTCGCCGCAGTCAGAGTTCAGTGCAGCGTTAATGGTCCCACAATGACGTCAATGTGTGACGCCGCCGCTGTCAAAGTTTAACAAACCTTGAAAACGAACGTTGCAAAGGCAACCCATCATGAAGCCAAAACGTAGCGGTTCGCTGCGGCTATAAAAAGCCGACGAGCTACAGCAGAATCATCCATTCCCAATTCAGAATTTGATCTGAAAACATCAGAATTTACTCTGATTTTCCAAATTATCCAAACTAAATCTTGTTTCCATCCCACACCTAAGTAGGAATTTACTCCTACTGCAGAAATTTAATTCTGCTAATTCCATCCCACACCTAAGTAGGAATTTACTCCTACTACAGAAATTTAATTCTGCTAATTCCATCCCACACCTAAGTAGGAATTTACTCCTACTGCAGAAATTTAATTCTGCTAATTCTATCCCACACCTGAGTAGGAATTTACTCCTACTGCAGAAATTTAATTCTGCTAATTCCATCCCACACCTAAGTAGGAATTTACTCCTACTGCAGAAATTTAATTCTGCTAAATCCCACACCTAAGTAGGAATTTACTCCTACTGCAGGAATTTAATTCTGCTAATTCTATCCCACATCTAAGTAGGAATCTACTCCTACTGCAGAAATCTGATTCTGCCTATTTTTCGTCTCCCACCTGAGTAGGAATCTACTCCTACTGCAGAAATCTACTTCTGCTTTAATTTTGTCCGACGTCTAAGTAGGAATTTAATCCTGCCAGAGAAATTTACTTCTGTCAAGTGATAATTGTTTCAGCACAGCTATCGTACTTCTACTCTATTAATAGTGGATTTTCTTTCTCTTTTTTTCAGAGATAAGGGGAACAGACCTCAGCAGCAGTATTTGTTTTATTTTATTGAATTTTTGAACTCACTGAATTCTTTTAATTATCGTAGTAGGCTAGGTTAATTTTAAGTGTTGAATTATTTTACATAGGCTAAGATCACGTTAAAAAATTGAATTTGTGATAATAGTTTGTAAGCTATATTTGAATTAAAAATTTTTATATTTGAATTTACTGTAACGAAGAGCTTGTCAGCCGACAGATATACCTACATTCACTTGTACCTGAATGTAGATACATACTGCATCCGACACCCCTTTGTTACAAAATCATATCCAGGATATGTGTGGGTGGCTGCACAGCGAGTATGACGCTAGCGATCAGCCGGCTTGGGGTGGTTCTTGCCACCCGCATCCCTTCTATGCTTGTAAAGCTGTGCATAGAGAAGTAAAATGTTTGACCGGACAGACAGACGGACAATAAAAAAAAAAAACCACTGGAATGTGTGACTGCAGACGGACAGACGGACAATAAAAGAAAAGATCTAATGCAGGCTTCCTTCTCATGATGGAACCTGAAAACCTAAAAAGAAGAAAATTGATTTTTCTTAATATGCTGCCAAAAGAAGGAGAATAGAAGACCTCAGCAACGCCGAACGAGTGCTGATTCAACCGGAGAGCTTACAACGCTGGCCAATGGACGACTGAGAGAGAGTGAGAGAGCTGAAAGGGGTCTCTGATGTTATTGAGGCCCCGGCTTTGGGTAATGTTGGGCCCAATCGCCCCCATCCACTCTGGCTAAGCCTCCAAAGCCGTATCGAAATGCTTAGACCCATTTGTTTCTACTTGGTGTGTGTCTGTTCAAGCTTCTCACAACATAACCTTGCCACCCCTCCCCTCCCCGTTTGGTTTTTCTTTTACGCGAACATAGCGACCTGATCAGCCAGCGGACGAATAGACGAAATCTGCAATAAAACGGGAACAAAGAAAAAAAAATATACACGTAGATATGAGATTTCAAAACTTTATAATTAGGTATGGTTTTACGACGACTCCTGTTCACAAACTGTTTGCAATCCAGAAAGAGACTTATCTCTGACCTGCATAGCTAATTTTTTTACACAGAAAAAAGATGACCACCTTGTGGCACACCCAAAAAAAAACAAGACAGACTTCGTATGCTTTACCTACCTAATTTGCTCGAGCCCTAATCTGAGAAATCTTACATCTAAATCTTATCAACTTCACTATTAATGTTCCACAAAACGGACCAAAGTCACTATTTCTCTACCTCTTCTTTTACTTTCCCTATATATACATGTAATTTATTTCAAGTTTAAAAAAAAACGGCCTCTAGTAACTATGAAACAAAACTAATATTTGACCAGAAGGGTCCCGCATGCAACTTAACCTAAGACAATTGTGAAGGTTACCTCAATCTCATACTTGCACGAGCCGTAGTAAAACCCCTTCTTCTTCTCTGAGTGTCAATCAGGTGGAGCGTTCCGACAGGTAAATATTATAATGCACAACGGGACGAATTATTATCTCACCCGCCGAATCCGTGAGTTTCAATCTTTAAACCCCTGGATATCCTGCTGCTGGCGACGGTACTTCTAAGCATTTTCATTAATAGAGCACAATTTCACCTTTCTTTCTTGCAGACTGAATGCTGCCAAAAATGACACTGCGACAATCATGCACACATGTAAGTTACCGAATTCCTTTACAAAAACACTAATTTACATATTCCTTTTTACAGGCTAAATGCTGCTTAAACACAACTGCGGCAATTATGCACACAGGTAAATTAGTAAATTCATTATTAAAGCGCAATTTCACAATTCTTTCTTGCAGGCTGAATGCTGCTTAAACTCCACTGCGGCAATTATGCACACAGGTAAATTAATAAATTTATTATTAAAGCACAAATTCGCATATGTTCTAACTTGCAGACTGGATGCTGCTGAAAATGACACCGCGGCAATTATGCACACAGGTAAATTAATAAATTCAGTATTAAAGCACAATTTCACAATTCTTTCTTGCAGACTGAATGCTGCTTAAACTCCACTGCGGCAATTATGCACACAGGTAAATTAATAAATTCATTATTAAAGCACAACTTTACATTTCTCTCTTGCAGACTGGATGCTGCTGAAAATGACACTGCGGCAATTATGCGCACAGGTAAGTTAATAAATTCTCATTAGTATAGCACAATTTTACAATTCTTTCTTGCAGACTGAATACTGCTTAAACTCCACTGCGGCAATTAAGCACACAGGTAAATTAATAAATTCTTTATTAAAGCACAATTTCACAATTCTTTCTTGCAGACTGAATGCTGCTTAAACTCCACTGCTGCAATTATGCCCACAGGTAAATTAATAAATTCATTAATAAAGCACAACTTTACATTTCTCTCTTGCAGACTGCATGCTGCTGAAAATGACACTGCGGCAATTATGCGCACAGGTAAGTTAATAAATTCTCATTAATATAGCACAATTTTACAATTCTTTCTTGCAGACTGAATGCTGCTTAAACTCCACTGCTGCAATTATGCACACAGGTAAATTAATAAATTCATTATTAAAGCACAATTTCACAATTCTTTCTTGCAGACTGAATGCTGCTTAAACTCCACTGCTGCAATTATGTCCACAGGTAAATTAATAAATTCATTAATAAAGCACAACTTTACATTTCTCTCTTGCAGACTGGATGCTGCTGAAAATGACACTGCGGCAATTATGCGCACAGGTAAGTTAATAAATTCTCATTAATATAGCACAATTTTACAATTCTTTCTTGCAGACTGAATGCTGCTTAAACTCCACTGCTGCAATTATGCACACAGGTAAATTAATAAATTCACTATTAAAGCACAATTTCACAATTCTTTCTTGCAGACTGGATGGTGCCGAAAATGACACTGAAAAGTTTGCCGTGACACTCCTCGACACAGCTAATTAGATTTTTCCTCGACACGACCACGAATTTCGCGATAAAATAAAAAAAAAAACTCAAAAGTACTGATATCGTATCGACGATTCAACTTCTCTCTTTCCACCAAAAAAGAAAATCCCCATAAAAAAACTTTTACTAAAACTCTAGCGCTAAACTCATTAGATCTGCGCGCAATCAGAACTTAAACCAGACTCTCAATCCCTCACGCAATCTCCCTACATTCCGCCGTTCTGTCTTTTCCACCGCACGACAGACGAGCGCCTTCGTGTACCACCGACTCTGTTCGTGTCTCTGGTGCCCAACGGTAGACGAACGTTTTTCACTTTTTGTGAGTTTTAAAGGCAAGTTAGCGCTGGTGCTATTGCCTGGGTACGGGTGTGTGTGTATTCTTTTTCGGTAGAAAGAATATTTCGTTTTGGAGCAAAATTTTCTGGGAATTTTTTTTTACATTTGTGGACCCGCTGCAATACATTACATGATGGTATCATGCGATGTATTACAGCTAGGCCAATTGCCGTTTTCGTCGCTTTGATGTGGTTGACTAGCGGTAAATGTTATCCGAAAAATTGTATTTTGTGCTCATTTTGCGCATTTTAGAATTTTTGGACTGAAATTATTTTGCAGCTGTTGTTATTTCGTTTAGATCTGTACTTGTATGCGGGTGTGTATAAATATGGCTTTATCTTTGTAGGCATTTTCTAATATGAAGAAGTAGCATAGGGCTACTTCTTGAAAATAAATAAATTTTGACTTTTCAGGAATTTTCTAATATGAAGAAGTAGCATAGGGCTACTTCTTAAAAATAAATAAATTTGACTAAATTACATACTCTGGGAAATCATGGGGTTTTCTCTACAGACGTAGAGAAGCCAAACAAAAGTAGCGTAAGGGGGTATACGCTACATTACAACAGTTGAGTTATCCTTTAAACCGGCACCCCCCCTTTAGCTTGAGCACAGATCTCACATTATGTGAGGAAAATTGCTGATGCAATTTTCTTCACCCATTTAAGAGATAAGCTAACCTTGTTTTAAGCATGATTAGCTTATGTGAAAATTTATTGAATATAATTTTTATGTTTTGCCCTTTTTCAGGTTTATATGAAAAATTGAATATAGCATAAAAGTTAATTAACGTTTTTCTATTTTCATAAATAAATGTTTAGAGCTATTATTAAGGAAATGATTGCACAAATCTATTATGTATTACACATATATTTATAACACAAAAAAAATGTATTGCCATTTAATAAATTTAAATGAAAAAATGTTTAATACTTTCAAACCATAACAAAAGTATATACAACATATTACCCAAAAGAGGTTATATACTATTGTAATAGTAAGGCTAAGTTTAAGAACTCTAGAATTACAAATATTCATTTCTCTCCATCATATAAACAAATATGTATTATATGATACGTAGTATAATATATCCGTTGGCACAACTTCTTAGTTCAAAAAAAAAAAAAAGTCTTCTTCTAAAAAGAATAAAACTTTCTTTTCCCCAGGGGGGAGGGATGTTGTGACTCAGGTGCCCAATGCCCCGAATCACAACCATAAGGTCAATGCACCAATATATTGCCCTGTGCGATATATTGATGCATTGCAAAGTTGACCCTGAAAATTAATTTTAATTTAATTCATTCAAAATTCAATTTAAAATTTCGTTTAAAATTTAAGATGCATTTAAAAATGCATTTCCATGTCATAACAAAATGCAATTTAGCATAAATTGCATTTTGTTATCAGGCAGGCAGACCATTCTCACGATATGCACTGCATGCCTTCCTACGTACACAAGTGCATATCGGATTACAGAAGAGATTTTAAAGCAATCATGGGTACCTGGGTGCAATTCGCCCAAACCTCGGGGAGTTCGTTTTTTCAACCCGTCGAAGTAACAAGCAGTAGAAATATTCGGAATTTAAATAAAAATTAGTATATTATTGAAAGTGAGAAAAATTTAGAACTAAAGTAAAGATTAGTATATTATTGAAGATGTAATGGAATTGAATATATACACATTCATATATATATATATGTATACATACCTATTATATTATCGGAAGTGTAAACCGAAAATCAATAGATTACATTTTACTGGAGTGAGATGGAAAAGAAATGAAAGTGAGACAGAAATGAAATTGAAATTAAAAAGAAACGAAATGTGCTAAGAAGTTAAACTAATACTTGTACTTGTTTCAATAAAAATATATACAGATATTTAAACGAAAAAATATCGAAGATACAAAATAATTGTTTTTATTCTTGAATTTGCGACCGTTCTCTACTTTGGAGCATTGTGCGGTGTTTGTGCCATAACATTTCGATTAAAATTATCAAGGTTGAGTGCTCTCCTGCCCGAGCACGGCACTCAAAATACAACACTTTCAGGTGAGATTGTTTCCGTGCCATGTAGAAACTTTGGACCGTAAAACCAGAGGTTACACTGAGCTAATCTGTCTGCAAGAATTCCTCTCGAAACTATGTCTGCTGGATTTGCCTTAGAAGGGACATGGCTCCACTGATCTGCATTCGATAACCGTTGAATAGTCGCAACACGGTTGGCAACGAAAGTGTGATATGATGATGATTCTGAATTGATTCAACACAGCACGATTTCAGAATCTGTCCAAAAGTAACATCTTATGTTGGGTTGCCTTAAATTTGAAGATACACGTTGCACTAACTGAGCTGATAGCCTTGCGGCACAGAGCTCTAAGCGAGGAAGAGTTGTTGTCTTATTTGGGGCAACCTTTGGCTTTGCGCACATCAGCCGCACAGTTATGGTATCATCTTGATGTATTGCTCTGATATATACTGCTGCTCCGTAAGCTTCTTCCGAGGCATCTGAAAATGCAAGAATTTGAAGTATCTTGGTAGTTTTGCCTGATGCAATGTGTCGTGGAATTTTTATATCATTGAGTGCTTTCAATCCTTCCCGAAATTTAAGCCAGCTAGTATGCATTTCCATGGGTAATGCTGCCTCCCAGTCAAGTTTCAAGGTCCAGATTTTCTTGATAAACAGTTTTGCAGTTATAATGACAGGACTCATGAATCCAAGAGGATCAAAGATGTGTGCGATATCGGATAGTATAGTTCTTTGCGTGACTCTCTTCGTTGTTCGATGTTTTGATAGAAAACATGTCGGCTTTGGGTAGCCAAGTCAGTCTCAATGTTTTTATGAATCCTTCCAGGGTGTCGTTGAGATCTAGTTCTAGGTCGATGTCTTCTTGAGACACATTTTCAAGCAATTTGGGGTGATTGGAACACCATTTGCGTAGATTGAAACCAGCTGATTGAAGGATATGCTTTAATTGTTGTTGAATCTCGATAGCTTCAATTAGCTGGTTGGATCCAGTCATGACATCATCGACATAGAAATCTCTTTTTAACACTTGAGATCCTAGAGGATGAGTTAGGGCCATTTCGTTAGCTAGATGCTCTAAGCATTTCGTTGCCAGAAATGGTGCTGTTGTTAGTCCATACGTGACCGTACTGAGCTTGTAGTGTTTGCTTGGCTAAGCTTGGTTATCCATCCACAAGATTAGTTGATATTGTTGATCCTCTTCAGCTAGCAGGACTTGCCCATACGTCTTCTCGATGTCTGCTGTGAATACAAACTTCGGAAATCTGAATCGAATCAGGATGGAAAATAGCTCATCTTGAATTGTTGGTCCCTTGCAGAGTAATTGATTTAGGGACACGTTGGATGATGTTTGAGCTGAGCCATCAATTACTACACGAAGTTTTCTAGTGCTACTATCCAATTTAGTAATACAGTGATGTGGGAAGAAAGTAATGTGGACTACCGATCTCAGTTGGGTTTACTTCCTTCATATGTCCTAAAGCTTCATATTCACGCATGAACTGCACATATTGTTCTTTGATTTCTGGGTGCCTGCTGAATTTTCTTTCTAGAGAAAGGAGCCTGTTGCGAGCGATGTTCTCTGAGTTCCCCAATGCCTTGGATCCGTTTAAAAGCGGTAGCTTGACTATGAATCTTCCTTCATTGTTTCTTTTAATGTGTTGATAGAAATGGTTAACACATTTTTATTCTGCTGTTGTGAAATTTCCGCTTTCATCAGATGATTCAATCTCTTCCAATTTCCAAAATCGCTCTAACTGGTCGTTTATGGATTCGGTGCAGATTCCACAAGAAGCATATGGAGATCTTTCTCCAATAAAACGTCCAGCTACTACCCATCCGAAAAGTGTGTTTTGAAGTGTTGGCATATTTTTGCCTAATTTTATTTGACCGACTGATAGTATGTCATAATAGATGTCTGCACCGAGGAGTAGATCTATAGGACCAGGGCGGTTGAATTCTGGATCAGCTAGCTGTATATTCTCTGGAATACGCCATAGCTTAGATCAATTGGTCTGGTTGATGAGACGTTATCCTGGATAGTATGAACGCTTCTATTCGTGTCGAGTACTTGTTCATCTTTGACTTCAGTTGCAAGTTTACTCTATCCTGAGCCTTTAGCTTACTTTCTCCTATGCCCTGAATGCACATTGTTTCAGAACTCCGATTTAACTTTAGTTTTCTTGCGAGATTCTCAGTTATGAAACTTAACTGAGAGCCAGAGTCGAGAATGGCCCGACATTGACTAACATTACTCCCGTTGCTGCTTATGTCAACTCTGACTGTACCTAGTATTACACTAGTTTTATTGAAATTTGATGATTGCGCTGCTGTCAAAGTAGTTGGTTCTCGGTTGGTACCAGTATTGAAATCTGTTTGAGATGGCGACGCGCCTTTGTGTTCGGTTTGCTACAATCCACTATGAAGGTTGATAGCTCGTGATTTAACCCTGACGAGTTGACCTGATTCTTGGTACTAGAATCTGGGCTGTCGACATGTACCAATGTGTGATGTTTCTTTCCACATTTACACATATACACAGTTTGTTTCTCTTGACTGAGTTCAACCTATTGAGAGGTGATAGTGCTAAGAATTCCTTGCAAAAGTACAGAGGATGATTCTTCTTGCAAATGATGCAGCCTTGCGCTCTTATTGTTGATGTAAGCGTTGCCCTTGAATATTTATAACTTGATTTATTGCCTGAGTATTCAAGGAACGCTGAGTGTTTTTCTCTCCCCAATGCTTCTAATGCCTGAAATCGCCTCTCTAAGAATGCCATGAGTCCTTGAATGATAGGTAGCTCTCGTGGAGAACTCAGCGATGACTCGTAAAGAGAGTGAGTTATCTTGTCGAGTTTCTTTATCAATAAATGTACCAGAAGTGGGTCCCAGGTATCAATAGATATGCCAATATTTTTAAGCTCATGAAGACATTCCTTGGTGGTGTCATGCAGAGTCTTAATTGATGATGCGGAATGAGGCTGTCTTATTGCCTGATCCAATAGTTTGTTGAAGAAGGCTGTGGACAATGATCTTTTGTTGTTGTAGCGTGTAGTCAGGGTGTCCCAAGCTGCGAAATAGTTAGCGTCGGTCGCCGAAGATGTTGGTTTAATGATTTTGCCTCACCGCTTAGATTGACTGTCAGATAGAACATTTTTTGTGCGTCGCTGATTTCTTGTGAATGGATCAGCTGTACGAATAGATCATGAAAATGTGACTATCTGACGTAAGTTCTATCAAATGTAGGTAGCGTTATTTGGGGAAGTTTTAAGTTTGGATGAATGCTCTTCTCAGGATTGTTGACTGTGCTTGAAACTTCTAACCTTTCGTGTAGGTTTATTAAGATCTCTTGGACCCAGTCAGCAAGTTCGTTGTACAGTTCCTGAGTGTAGTCTTTTGGCCAATTGCTTGTAGTCTCCCAAATAATCTAGTCATTTGTAGTTATATCGATCCATGACCTCTAAATTAATTGTAATTTAAGGTTACAATAGATTTTCGACATTTCGCCTTCTTTGTTGGCAATTTCTTGAAGATGCCTTGTTAAACTGCTCATCATTCTATCTTGTTTTCTGACTAGCTTGGTTGCTTCATCAGTATTATTATTTTCTTTTATGGAGACTGGTGAGTCATCGTACACCTTAAATTCGGGTTTGTTTGACTGCTGGGTGGTTAAGGAAATTTCTTCACTAGCTGTTGCTGATGAACCTGGATCCTTTCTGACGTCTTCTGAAACAGTCGCTAGTCCTTCCTTTAGCATCTGTTTAAGGGCCTCATATACCGGTTTAGATTCTGGTAATACTTTGTTGTGAAGTATTCATTATCTTTGTTGATCTCAGAGGAAGATAATTTCTCATGATTTAGTTGAAATTCCTCCCACTGATGTTGCAGTTTGTTTAAGCGTTTGTTGTAGTACGCCGGTTCGGTTTTCCGAATCCCCGAATCTTTCTTAAGATTTCTATAGCCGTTTTGAATGGCTTCTCCAATATCTGCCTGCTTGCTTAGAAGTGCCTCCATGCCCGAAGAATGATTGATTGAATGTTGGTATGATACTCTTCTGCGAGAGAGATCACGTCGGGGTCACCAAAATGTTTATAGAGCGACAAATTCCTTTATTGGCCGCTTTGCGTACCTTGGTACAGAGCCAATGCGATTATAATTAGTGTGTGCCCAAGTACAAAACAAGTGCACGGTTGAAGATGTGTGTCCAAGTACAAAACAAGTACACAACGTTAAATCTTAAATGCATAGGGGCAAACTATGCTCTGAACGTAGACGATAAAAAGAAACCTAAACGACCTTTTTTATTCAAAAATTATAACTGACTTTAGAATCTCAAATTTATAATAGAAATTTGATTAACATGCAAATCAATATCTGTGGAAATTAATTCTTGCTTACTTATTACATTAATATTAAGGCAAAAATGCAATTCAGCATAAAGTGCACTGAACTCTTTACAAGCGTCGCTTTCGCGAGCAATGCATGTAATATGATTCTCAAGAATTGCGGTCATGAGTTCTTTACACTTTACCTGTGACAATTTTGATGATAATTTATTTTCTTTTGATTTTAATTTAATTTTATGATTCTATACATATAAGTAATTTGATTGCTTGCAAATCTACTCTTCGGCATTAACAACGGAGTTGGCTGATTGCGCCTGGCTATTCGCGAAAAGGGTTCTTTGTAAGGAGCCAGGCTTAAAGGTGAAAGTATAAAGAACAGTTTGCAGTTTTGTTGTGATTAAAACAGTCTGTAATTGTGTTGTGATTAAAACAGTTTGTAATTTTGTTGTGATTTTGCACCATAAATAAAAAATAAACGCTAATATTAATAGCACAGTTGAGGATCTGTTCTTGCTGATTAACACAAGCCCCGATATACATAACAGTTTAACAGTTTTGGCGCAGCCCAGAAGAACGGAAAGAAAATCAACTTTGACCCCAGCTTGGAAGAGGCATAGCCGAAACGAAGATTGGACGAACCGAACACTATTAATTGATAAAAGAGGAACTTCAGCTGTTTAGTCTGGGAGGAAGTAGAAGAAGGCATACAGCCCCCTTTTCAGGCTACATCAAAAGGGAATCGCCAAGAAGGCATAAAGCCGCCTTTGGGACAATACATCAGCACAGGGAACAAAGCAAGTAGGCCAAAGGCCCCCCTGTGCCCCGAAACAAGGACCGGCATGTCGGAGGACAACCCTACTGTCGACGAAAATTCCCGACAGTCAATAGAGGAAACTTCTCCACAACAATCTTCTTTGCGGGGCGACTCAAGGGACGACCCGACTCGGCTCAGAGGAAGCAACCCAGAGGAAACTCCATCGACATCGTCAGAACAGACAACTGTGCAGCAGAACGAGCTTCCAGACAATTCAAAACCGGCAGGAGTTCAACTACGAAGTGGAACCGTACTATCAGGGATCCAGCCGACCCAAGTAAGTTTAGATATTTATTGGAAAATTTTGTTAGACAGAGCGCGAGAGACTTCAGGAGTCTCTATTACACAGTGTGACGCATTAGAAAGGAAGCTAGCACAAACTCGTAGGCAAAGACTTGCTCAAGTCCAAAAATCTAGAGAGGACACAGAGAAGTTTAAAAGAGAGCTCGTGGAGTTAAAAGAAACCTGGTGCCCTGTCAATTTTAGTAATAGTCCAGATATATTTACCAATTTAAATATAAGTGAAATAACTGGTGAAATAAGTGATAGTAGTAGCGAGGGTCTGTCTGCGGCAGAAACATCTTTGAATTGGCTAGGAGGATCCCTTCTCGACTCCAGCCTAGACGACAGTGCAGAAAAGTCGTTTTGTGTTATACAAGGATCATCGTCCATTCTACGAATTCCAGGGTCACTAACCCCATATTATTTTCAAGGACCAAGCTATACTAAAATGGTCGACTACGAAAAAGTGGTAAAGTTAGCTGCCCAGATGGCTCCTCTTTTTTCGGGTGCGCTTGGTCCTCAGTTAAGCCAAGAACTCCAAACTTTTCTAGGCTGCTGCAAACAAGTGGACCGTTGTCTTGCGGGAGACGAAAAAGAAGCTCTCCTTCAAATATTGCCTACACGGCTACGAGGAGAAGCCTACCAATTGGCCACCTCCTCAACATAGTCCACGATGGAAGAATTAGAAAATCTCCTAAATAGAGCGTATCTTCCACGAGAGACTTACCAAGAATTGGTTAATGACTAGTTACTTGTCGTCAGGTCCCAGTGGAAAGTTTGATCATGTATATACATAGGATCAGTATTACTACTGGCTTTCATTTATAATAACTAGCTTTCAAAAAAATGTCTAGATAAGTAAAAAATTAACGATATTAGTTCAAAAATGTTTTTCTCTTCGAAAAATTATTTTCTTTGCGGGTCGAAAATCTCCTAAAGTTACCATATTAGCAAACTATTCCGTGCCCACAGAAAACATCCCTAATTTGTTACCTTTCTGACAAATACAAAATTTTTAGCCTAGCTCAAGTACTCCCCGAGATACAGGATAAGAGGTCGACCAACATACCTCGCCTATACTTGAACGAAATTATTTTGAAATTCAAACTTTTTTTATAATGGTGGGAAAACTAAGCACTGAAGCAAGAAAACGAGTGAAACCTACTTTATAATTACATATATGTTTAGGACTCTTAATAACATATTTTGCACTATTAATTTTAATCTGTCGTTATCATAATGAAGTCAAAAGAACCGCCTTTTAAGTTCAGGTATCACACCATAAATAGATCAATCGCGGCTCAAAACATAATGGTATTTGTGTAATGCCGTAATCTTACACATATCTTCGGATGAAGAAATAATCTTGCATAGGTAAGGAATTTTCCACAGGTAGAGAATTTTCCACATGTAAAGATTTTTCCACATGTAAAGAATTTTCCACATGTAAAAATATATTGGTATTTAATTTTTATGATGAATTCCTACATTAGGCAAAATTTCTTCATTTGTGAAACTTGTGAAAATTTTTTAGTGCTTTCTTCGTAGTTAGATTTCAGCATTTGATTAAGTAAGACAGTCAGTAAAATTAAGCGAAGTTATGCCTGCAAATTTTATATACCAGGAGTTGGCTGAAATGCACTTTATATATGGTATGTGCAATGGAAATGATTCTGCATCTGTAGAGGAGTATAATAGGCGGTATCCTCAAAGACGGGCCCCGTACCGCAGATTATTTTCTAGACTTCACCGTCAATTGTGCGAGAGCGGGTCTTTTCGCGAGTTGATTTCTGCTAGACCCAGAGGTGAAGACGATACTATATTACATTTGGTAAGAAGCGATCCTAATATAAGTATCGGTGAAATTTCAGCCTGTTGTAAATGTAAGTAGAACTACTAAATTTTGTTTTTATTACTTAATTATTTATTAAATTAAATTATAATTATATTAAGCTTAAGATACTTTTGTAATTCAAGGTTTGGAGGCGTTTGCATGAAGAAAGATTTCATCCGTACCACTACACTCGAATACAAGCACTACAGCCCGCAGACTATTCAAAACGCATTTCATTTTGTCAATGGTTACTTCAAAATAACAATATTGTGAAGCATATCTTATGGACAGATGAGGCAAATTTTTCAAAGAATCCAACCTTAAACATTCATAACCTTCACTACTGGGCAGAGGAAAACCCAAGGCTTACAAGAGCAGCCAGATTTCAAGGGTCGTTTAGTGTCAATGTTTGGGTAGGAATAATTAGGACTCGATTAGTAGGTCCTATAATATTTCCCTCCAATATAAACAGCGACAATTATTTAGAATTTCTCCAAACAACTTTGGAGAATATCATTGATGACCTTCCTCTCAGCGTCACACACAGAATGTGGTTTCAACACGACGATGCTCCAGCACACTACGCGGTACGGGTGAGGCAGTACTTAAATGAGCGGTTTCCAAACAAATGGATTGGACGTGGAAGCGACATTCCTTGGCCTCCTCGATCACCGGACTTAACACCTCTGGATTTTTATTTTTGGGGTCACCTAGAAAATCTTGTTTATCAGGACGAAAGGGAGATCTTATCTCGCGACGATTTAGTTAATCGAATAGTCGCAGCAGGTAACCGTATAAGCCGAGAAATACAACGAGCAGGCATATCAACGACAATCATAAAGCGAACCAGGAAATGTATTCAGTGCGACGGTCAAGTATTTGAGCAATTTTTAAATTAGTGGTTATTAGTATTACTTAGATCATACTTATAGGCTAGACACTGCATTGTAAATTTCATTAAAATAATAACATTTTTTATTTTGATCACCTGTTTTGGAAAAACCAATATTCATTTACATTATTTTATTTGGCAACGACAGTTCTAAAGATATATTTTAAAATTATCCCACCATTATAAAAGAAATTTGAATTTCAAAATAATTTCGTCAAGTATGGGCGAGGTATGTTGCAAGACATCTTATCCTGTATCTCGGGGAGTACTTGAGCTAGGCTAAAAATTTTGTATTT
Source organism: Dioctria linearis (assembly GCA_963930735.1). Taxonomy (NCBI): domain Eukaryota; kingdom Metazoa; phylum Arthropoda; class Insecta; order Diptera; family Asilidae; genus Dioctria; species Dioctria linearis. Next base: position 98,391,467 of record OZ005741.1, read on the forward strand.
GTCTGAAAGGTAACAAATTAGGGATGTTTTCTGTGAGCACGGAATAGTTTGCTAATATGGTTACTTTAGGAGATTTTCGACCCTCAAGGAAGATAATTTTTCGAAGAGAAAAACATTTTTGAAGTTATATCGTTAATTTTTTACTTATCCAGAAACTTTTGTGAAAGCTAGTTATTACAAATGAAAGCCAGTAATACGAATAAAACAAGACCAAAATTGCGGTTTGGTAAGCAAAACGAGCTGAGTTACAGCCAAAAAAGCGTTGCAAGGACCTCATTTTCAAAAAAAATCTAAAATCCGCTGTAATTTCGAAAATAACACGAATTCGAAAAAATAAATATGACATTTTCGATTACAAATCACCTATCTTTTAGGGGTTTCAGTATTGCATACTTTTCCTGGAACACCCTGTACATACAAAGTATTTGATTTCTAACATTTCGAGGTAACATACAATGTATACCCCATGTGTGTATACAAAGTAGTTACCTCTTAAAACAAAAAATGAGAATTTGATGCGATGAAGACTCAAGACCCTTCACCAGCGGCAACCGCTTATCAGCAAATTCCTCGTATTTACGACAGCACGCTGTGAAGCCGGCCCAATCGTAATGACTTGAAAGTAGGTGTCAAATGACACCTTATCAAGCCATTAACATTTTGACAAACAAGTCAACAAAAAACGATGAATGGCCTGAGAAAAGTGATTCTCGATAAAAAGCGCGAATTAAGCACAATGAGTAAGTGGACGAAAAGTCATCCAATAGAATGATTTTAAAAGAATGAACAAAAGACAAAAGCTTCTGGTAGGGTAATTGAATTGCTATGTGAGCATTTGTGATGAGTCGAGGAAGATGAGATCGGCACAAGAACAGTTTGATTAAAACAACGTGCGAGTAGAGTTATATATAAAAAATATATATATAAAGTTGAGATTTTGCTGTAGATTTTTTCTTCTGTTCTTTTTCAATCTTTTCCTTTTCTTTTTCTTTCCAGTATGTGAACCATTGTGTTGAATTTATTGCATTTATAGCTTTTGTCCTTCTTTTACTTTTAGGTCTGGATTCAGTTGGCCACAATATTGCATTTGCAAAAGCTGGGCTAATATTACAGCTTACCGTTTTCCGATTGCATTGGATTGTTCAACTTCTCCAAAATCTTCTTCCTGGGGATTATTTTCGTAATCTTGAGCTGTTATGAGTTGAAGTGGGTGTGTTGTGTTCAACATGGAATTATTGCTAAATGGTAACTGATGGCAAACTTCGATTGTTTCATCTACTCTAAAATCTTGAACGTTTCCTATTTCTTCTATATTTCCAGTATTACATATCGCCGAATTTTCTACAAACATGCATTTACTATAATCTATAGCGTCTGCGTCAAACGGATAAATGCCGCATTTTTTAAACCCATTACATATTGTCGTTGGAGTAACCGCCTTAAATGCATTTTCTAATAAAGGAGCAAATTGTGCTCTAGTTACAACACTTCGTCCTGTTTTTAGTTTCCAGTTATGGACTATTGCTTTCCATGAGTTCTTTAAAGGCCGAAACACAGACACGTCTGCGGGTTGTAAAACTTGTGTGGCATTCGGATAAAGCGAATAGAGTATTATCCGATTGTCGAGACATAATTTTGCAATTTCATAATTTATATGAGATTTATGGCCGTCAATTAAAAAAAGAACTGGAAATTTAACATTAATTTTTTTGAGTGCAGGTATTAATGTGTTCGCGATGTAGCCGAAAAATACTCGAGAGGTCATCCATCCCGTCTCAGATCGACCGATACACCAATTTTTATTCATATTTTTCGCGATTTTGGAAGGTATTCTTACATAAGGAAAAATAAACAAAGGAGGTATAGCTTTTCCGGCGGCTGTAAAGGTTCCCAAAACGGTTATATTTTCTTTTTCTTTATCTCTAATGTTGTAGAGATTTTTATATCCCCTGGGACCTAAAACTAAGCCCCTCGAAGGACTGGTTTGAAAACCAGATTCATCAGCGTTTATAATTCGATCTGGGTCGTCCAAAATATCTGCAGCATTTTCAAGAATTATTGTCTTAATTCCGAATGCCACTTTCGTATGGCCGATTCTGTTATTTGAGATCGAGCCACATTAATTGATTCCGCATGGCGTTGACTGATCTCCTTGTGCCTTTTCATAAACGACATGAACCACTTTCTTCCTGGAGTACCGTCCTTGAAAGGTGTAGGCCGACCATCCGTTCTTATTATTGTTGACACTGTTTCGATTATGTCCTCTTTTTTTGCCATTGCTATAATCCATTTACTAATTAGATTTTCCTCTTGGCTGGTTAGAATTGTATATGGGCCCATTTTACGTTCAATGGGATGACATAACTTTATTTTATTGATCAATATTGAATGGGGAATCCCGTATTTTCTTCCAGTTTTTTTAAAGTGAGCCCCATTGTGAATTTCCTCAATAGCTTTCAATAAGTCTTCTTCACTATATTTAAAAAAGATTCTTCGTTTCATAGACATTTTAACTGAAAATTAAATTGACGTGCAAATTAATGAAGGTAAATATGCATCAATTAGGTGTGTGTGTGGATGTGATTGGTTGTGTAAAGAAGATATGCTCACCAACGTCAGAATGTGGATTACACTGCAGGCACGTCTGGTGTAGTCCTGGGTACAGGAAACGTCTACTTTCGACACAGCGGTATGTGCACCCAATTTGCACTACTGGGGCGTCTGGTTGCTCTTTTGTAGAATCAAACGTCTACTTGGGTAGTAGCCGGAATACGTCTAGCTTGTATTACAGGAGCTGCTGCTTGCCGTTTGATAGCATCCAAAATGTCTAGCTGTTATTCTACTTATCGCATTAACTCGTAATAGAGCGGTGAGAACAAAATTAAAATAAACTTCTTTTCTTTTTTTTAATTAAATTCTATAGATATGCTCTTAGAAGAAAAGCTGAAAAACAAATCAGATCAAAATCCTCTTTTGTTTTTCTTTTTTTTTCTTTTTTAAAAAATACAACGCCTACTAACTAAAGGTGTCTCGGAAAAGCTCTGAGTATTTTCGAAACTTCTTAGTTTTGAAACCTTCCAAATGTTTTGATCGAAAACTGAGGTGCCGAGCGCATCCGACTCTACCGGAATGGCAGGCAAGAAAAAATTAAAAAAAAAACAGATTCATTCGAAACGAATCGAACCTGTATTCGCCCGCAGTGGGCTGAAAAAGAAGAAAAATAAAAAAATAAAAAGGAAAATTTGTTTTCTTCTATTGTTCTCAAATTTTTTCATTTTTTCATTTCTTTTCTTTGTTCTAATTTTTCATTTGTTTTTCAAGTCACTCAATTTCGCTATTTGGGACCTGTTGATGAGTCAAGCCAAGACTTGAAACTAGTCACCCAAAGTATAACGAGTTGTGTAATGAAATAACAAATTAAAAACATTTTTTAGCTTTTGCTATATACCGGAGAATCCAAAAAAAGTTCCTTCTTCAGCAAATATAGTTATATTCAAATAGATCTAATCGGACTTTGTGCCACGGAATGTTCTATGTATCATGAAATTGAATTGGTTCTTTTAGATTTGAATTTCGGTATTTTATACAAATTTCACAGTTTAATATCATATTTGAGATATCTCTGTTCATCCCGGGCCAAAAAACTTTTCCCCTAGCTAGTGACTTTGGTCGTTCTATACCCATGTGACCTTCATGTAATGTTTGTAATATTTTTTTACGAAGTGAGTATGGAATAACCAAACTTTCTCTTTTATAAATTAGATCGTCTATAGTGTGAAGCTCGTCCTTGAAATACGAATAACGTTTTGTGTCATTATGGATGCATTTAGAATCATTTGGCCACCCATTTTTGATATATTCCTTTACCTTACAAAGAATTTCATCTTAATTTGTTGCTTCACATATATCTTTAAGTTTCTGTTGGGATACTGACAAATTAGTTACGACTAAATTGCATTGAAAATTGAGTCCTTTATCGAATTCTATTAATGCTGTATTTGGAAGGGGTGCTCTTGACAAAGTGTCGGCTGTAACTATTTCTTTTCCTGGTTTGAAGGTGAGTACTAGGTCGTAAGTTAAAAGTTTTAGCATAAACCGTTGTAATCTAGCTGGCACTTGATAAAGAGATTTTTTGAAAATTGACACTAAAGGTTGTTATGGAACATATGTTGAGTGATTGGCTTGGACGCAAAGTCCAGACTGCCAGCATGAGCTGGCAGATCACTCGACGGACAGCGTTGACTGCAGGGCGGCACGCTAGTTCGCCTCAGCTATTGGCGGAGAGTGTGGGGAGGTTCCACGAAAAACCTGCCGCTGCCGTCTACCGTAATCAAAAAAATGTCGTGCCTATTAAGTAAAAGCCGGCACACATTCGGTCCTGAAGGGACCCTTACGTCACTTACCCATATCCATCAGCGAAGGCGCAGATGGTTTGCCTTCTGTGCGTGCCCCAGCCACCCATCTGATTCTGAGGGCAGATGTTTTCAGAGTCCCTTGTTGACCTGCAAAGAGAGACTAGTAACCCTAGACGACCTTCAGGCGAGAGGGCTCCAGGAGAGTGATAGGAGAAAAACAAAGACGTTTAGCTCACCATCACGTTAAAAAATTCGTTATATTTCACAAAAAAAAAATCATTTATAAACGCACACAACGTATACTACAACGCAAGTCCTGATACTTACTGTGTGAGAGGCTAATGACAAACTGACAAAGTATTCTAAAATTAGTTTCCATTAAAGCTTAACATAACGATTTATTTGGATAGGAAAGTTTAATCAGTTCATGACAATACGCGAAGTTCCTGTCCCCTTTTTTCTTTTTCTTATCATCAAGTTAACCATTATATTGCGATTAAGACTTCAATTTAGGTATTTGCTGATTCGTGAGAAATTAATTCAATTCGTAATTCATTTTCTAGCTAAATTTTTTTTTTAAATCTTATATAAACCTTTATTGGGTTTACTCGATAAGTCAACTTCGCGTTCCTTAATGGTTAGTATGAATATATATGTGTATATACCTATGTACTTAGCATTCCTTAAAGTTAGAATGAATATATAAATGGATATACCTATATAAATGTTCTATATGCAATGATAGTTCGCTATATGTGTAACCATATATGTCTATGCTCGGTTCATCCGTATGTATACTTTGAATATCTATTTAATTTTCTCTTTCTCTTTTTCTCTGATACCTCCTGAGCGCGTTATATAATAATCCAAATTATTTTGTTTAGTGACTAATATTAAACATCTAAGGCTCTAAGGCGTGCAGCAGTTATTAAGTATGTATTTCAGTTAATAAGGGAATTGTTACCCTCAATATCTCATTGACGTGAAAAGTTTAATTTAAATCACATACAAAAAAATGCAAAAATATATAACTATTAAGTCTTTATAGGATTTTTTTTTTGCTCTTGTTCCGTTTTCCAATACCTTTTTTTCTCAATCAATTAATTTCTCTTTTACTTTCATAATCAATATATGTATAATTTTTTTTTCTTTTTTTATTTTCGTACAGGAATAGGAGAGTTTATTTGGGTGGGCAATACCCAACTTCGCATAGTTCCAGGAATTCTATGGATTATTTTGATCGAACTAATTTATAATTTTCAGGTTATGTCTCTTTGGGCCTTTCCGAACTTATTAATAAGAATTTAAAAACACTAATAAAAATGTTCAATTCCTATGTGGTTATTATTTTGCTAGTACATACTAAAAATTTCCCCTTTCATGTGTTCTTATCCTAGTTCTATCATGAATCTATACGCTGTATTGTCCAACCAGTTCCGTTCATCGGAATGCCTTTGCAAACAGGAGCCATTAGGTGCAAAATGTATACATAGACTTGTCGGACTCTTAATTCTATCCTGCTACCTGACTTATTAGCTCTGACAACCGGCAAGTGTCTCACTTCTCATGAGGAAAGTTGTTAGTTAATTCTTAATAACTAGTAAGGCCTTAATTAAGCAAATTCTTAACCTAACAATAAACGTGCTGAGGTAATTACTTGATTCGCACGACTTTCGGCACCTGTGTATTTCTGGACATGTTTGTGTCCGCGCCTTGAACTGGGGATCTCCTGGACATATATAATATGTATATATAAAAACTTACTTGGTTTCCTTTTCTCATATATTTCTTCTTTTAAGTATAGGTGGACGGTTTTGAAGGATGATTCTTTAACTACCTCGCATACGCCAATGTCCGCCAATTCTTCATTTGATGTAGATGAATGGTATAGGGTTGTTTGATTTTTTTTCTTGCGCTGTTGGGGTAGAACTGAAGCAATCTTTGACGGGGCGGCTTAGGTGTCTGTCCAGCTTGTGGACATCTCAGATGGGCCGTATTCCGCCTTTCTCTTTCCTGTACGAGTTTTTTTTCTTATTTTTTTATTATTGTCCTCAACGAATAAAAATAAATATTTTTTAGTTACTGTTTATATTGCGACCAAATTCCTTTACTTGACCGCTGGTAGAATGTGTAAAGGTACTTAACCCTTGCACTACAAATTGCTTGCAGGTAGAATGTGTAAAGGTACTTAACCTTTGCACTATAAGTCGCTTGCAGGTCGAATGTGTAAAGGTACTTAACCTTTGCACTATAAGTCGCTTGCAGGTACTAAACCAACAAACTAGATTTTTAATACCGAGAGGTTGTGATCAAGGTACTTTACCTGTATCACGAGCTTGCTTGTAGGTACTATACCAACAACCAGATTATTTGTCGATGAGAAATAATTGAAGACGTTGTTTTTACTAGTAAAATTCAAAGACTCACACTTTATTTAAAAACTCAATATAATTTATACAAAAGAAAAGGTGCTGCAACTTACTTACTAAATTCACATTAACAAAAATTGCTTACGCGTTGTGAAATTTCTATTTTACAGACCAAAAGTTTTTTTTTTATGTACGATAATTTCAGTTCTCACAGAATGTTTTCATTCTTGCACCACTTAAGCGGTGTAATATGTCGTCTGAAGACGTAATCTGAGTAGGTATGCACATTCTGTGAGAACGGAAGTTATTGTCGCTATTTGTTGACTGAAAAATTTGTCGATGTGCAATTATAGCGTAATTTATAATATTTCGAGAAATTATAAATTACGAACGTTGGATCAATGGTTGATTTAACATCCTCCCCGCGTTGAGCGGTTGCTCAATAATTCTGGATCTATTTGGAGTCTGACATTACATTGAGAAGTTGTTCTCGTCAATGGAATTGGAGGTTTGGAGAGAGCATCACGTCTTCGTGTTGATATGAATCTATAGGTTAAATAGCCAGAGGCAGAAATGATTAATAACAGGCTCATGTATCCTATGGCAAACTGATGGATGTCATGTTGCGATAAACTATTGAGAGGTACATGTTCACTTGTCAGAAGAGATTTGATCCTCCGTTGAAGATCTTGAATGTCGTTCGTATAATTTTGAGTAAATTTAGGTTGATACAGAATGTCCTCCGTCGATTCTGAGGGTGAGAGTTCCGTGAAATTTGATGTGATAAGACGTCCTGTTATATTGCTATAGATTGCATTATGTCCATATATAGTTGATGTTTCGTCTTTTACGATGCACTGCGACTCTAGTTCGAGTATTCCTGACCCTTGAAGAGCTGTCTGGGTAGCCGAATCTCCACATACAATGTTGATTGCTGTAGGTTTAGTCACTGTATAGATCCATTGATTTGGATTATTCAGTTGTATCCATCTCGGCTTGTGAGATGCTAAGATAATTTCGCAATTTCTGGGTGTTGAGTGTGTGATAATGCTGATCTCACACGCGCTTCTGTCGGAGTACTTATTATATAGTGGATAATGCTGTTTACAGATGACCCCTTCTTCTCCCATTGTGCAAGTGTTAAGGTCTGATTCTGACAATGGATAATACTGATCCCTGTGCAGATTAATAATGAGAAATGGTGTTGAAGATCTTATTGCCATAAGTGTTTTGTTTGTGACAAATGGTACTGAAACTATACGGAACATCATTTGATTAGGAGTAATGCACCCCTGGACACTCATAAGCTTATATAAAGTTGTTAAGTCATCTGGTTTGGCGGGTAATCTCAACGACGAAGGGAGATGCTCCTGTATGCGTGTCAGCTCGCTACTACAGCTTGGTGCTAACAAGTAGGGATTAATTTTTCCATGATGAGTATCAATCAACACATCCCATAAGTTTGATTGCATGCGTTCGAAGCGATTGATTGGCAGAACTAGTTGTAACGAATGTGAATGTCTGACTGGATCTTTGCTGATGTAATTCATGGTTCATGTTGTTGAGTTTAGCTATTGTTAAGTTGAGATATTTGTCCAGATCTCCAAGACGACCAGCTATGGCTTCTTGGGAGTTTTTTATGATATTAGAGGTAGAATCAATGATAGAGGTTTGATTTCTAATTAGCTCTAAAAGATCATTTTGTCAGCATATTCTGTATCCAAAAACACCACAAAAGTGAGCTAGCCAGATTCTTCGCATATGAAATTGAGATGAGCTCTTTTTCTTCTTGCTCGTATATTTTTATGCTGGTGTAGTAGTACGCTCTTTGCCATCTTGCAGTTCTATGAGTATGCTCTCAAATTGTTTTAGGATGGGGTCACATGATTGTCTGTCACTGATCATTTCACATAGATCCATTAGCTTGTGTACTCCACTTGTGATAGTATCATACTCTTGCCAAAGTGCGCTCAAATTGTAATGTACTACAATGTTCCACTCGTTAGATATGAGATGAGCATTTCCCATGATTCAAAATACAACCCTGGTTTTGACTTGAATGGTTTAATGTCGACTTGGCCAAAGATTGGTAAGATTAAACAGGTGAGTAGAATGCACTCACAGCTGAATTTGAATGATGTTTTCTTTTAGATGGTGTAGTGTATTCAGCATTCGATGCTGTGGATGATGATTGAGGCTTCACTTTGATGTCACCACCTCGCGCCTAGATCTGGAGGCAGCAGAACGAGTGCTGATTGCTTCTCGTTTACGTTTTATTGAATGTACTTCTTCAGATGATGTGGATTCTTTGGTTGAATTGGTGGCATTTGGTTTCTTCTTCCATTGGAAATGGGGCTAGTTTGTGTATGGGCCTCTTCAGAAGGACACCAGATGATGTTTTGACGTCTGCTACGCGAACTAGGCCATCGTGTCCCTTTATTGTTTGGATGATTCTGCCTAATATCCAATTTGTTACAGGTACATTATCTTCTTTAATAACAACCAGCATCCCTGGTTGAGCATTGTTACAATGTTGCTTCCATTATAACGGTGCTGTAGTTCACTCAGATACTCCTTAGACCATTCGTTGCCAAAATTGATTTTTTATATATGATACTAGTTTCCATCTTTGTAGCGAATTAAGTCTAGATGGTTGTGCCGCCGGTTCTACGATTGCTGTCAATGGTTCCCCTATTAGGAAATGGCCAGGAGTGAGAGCACTTAAATCGTTTGGGTCGGCTGAGGATGGCGTTAAAGGCCTCGAGCTTAGTAATTGCCTCTATGTCTATCATGAGCGTCTCTAGCTCTTCGTAGGTTAGAGAACTCGATTTTAAATTCCGCTGAAGGAAGTGCTTGGCTGATTTGACTGCAGCCTCCCAAAGGCCGCCAAAATGTGGCGCTCGAGGTGGTATGAAGTGAAAATCAATTCCCTTGGGTCGTGCAATATGTGGTTATTTCTTGCTGAGAGCCTTCACTATGTAAATTCTCCTTGACTTCGGCAAGTTGGTTTTTGGTCCCCACAAAGTTTGTGGCGTTGTCGCAGTACAGGTTTCTGCAGTTTCCTCTTCTGCCTACAAAATCGTCTAAGACATCCATAAAGGCAGCTGTGCTCAAGTCGCTTGCAACCTCAAAGTGTATTGCCTTTGTGACAAAGCAGCAAAAACTGCAACATATGCTTTCTGTGGCCTCTTGCCTCTCAGTTTGTAATGAATCCCAAAACAGGTCCGAGAAAGTCAACTCCTGTGTTAACAAACGGTCTCTTCTGGTTGTACTCTATGCCTTGGGAAGATTTCCCATGAACTGGCTTAAAAGTTTTGGTTTGGCTCGAGCGCAGCGGATACATCTTCCAACTATTGACCTTGCTGTTGTTTTGCCCTTGATAGGCCAGTACCATTTGTCGCGTGGTGCTCAAAAGTGTCTGTGAGCCACAATGCAGATTCTCCAGATGAATGCGTGTCATCAATAGTTCTGGTGAAGATATGCGCGTACGGAATTAACATTGGATGCTTTGCATCTGTAGCTAATTTGGGAAGCTTCTAGACGTCCTCGACAGCTTATTATGCACTTGTTGTCAATAAAGGGACTCAAAGAGCTGAGACTGTTACTGTTGTCAAGAGTACCTGTTTGATGTAGCTGTTTTTATTTCGTTTCTGAATTCTTCTCCTTGAATTGTGAGGATCATGACTGGTAAATGGTTTCGTCAAGTTCGTTGACTGACAGATATTTTTGTTTTTTGCGAGAACCTATCGGAATTCGACAGTTTCGCACAAATCGTAACATATAGCTAACGATTCGTTGCCAGCGACTAAAATTGTTTTGATGATCAATTGTGTGAATAAAGTGTGGGGTGTCCTCTGAAGCTGCCAGGATAACCCTTGGAGGTTTCTTCTCCAAATCAATGCTCTGCTTGATGCACTTGGAAGGCCATGAGTTTTTTGGGCCGTGCAGAAATAAAGGTCCATAAAACCATGTACTGCAAGATGCCAATCTCTCCGGTGGTACTCCTCGCGATAAAATATCGGCCGGATTTTGTTTTGAAGGAAGCATGCTGCCATTTTTCTGGCAGTGAGATTTCCTGGATGGATGCAATGCGATTTGCAATGAAAGTATGAAATGATGCTGCTTCTGCGTTTATCCATGCCAATGTTTTCTCTGAATCACTCCAATAATAACATGAAAGGTATTTAATATTTAGATCTGCTTTAACCCGGCTGACTAGCTCAGCTGCGAGTTTTAGCTGCGCATAGTTCTAGCCCGTGGAAGCGTAGTTGGCTTAACTGGAGCTACCTTAGATTTAGCACAAAGAAGACGCACAATTCTCATTCCATCCTCATTGTTAGCACGTAAGTAAACGGCTGCCCCATATGCTTTCTCAGAAGCATCAGCAAAAGCATGCATTTCGATTGATTTGGGTACCCTTCCAGAAAACATGTGTCGAGGTATTTTTATGCCTGCAAGTGTTTTGAGACCTTGGCGGAATTGGAGCCAAGATGAGTGGAGCTCCATAGGGAGCGCTGCATCCCAGTCAAGCTTGAGGCGCCACAAATGCTGGAGAAAGATCTTAGCTGTAACCACTACTGGACTCAATACCCCCAGTGGATCAAATAGATGAGCAATATCAGATAGCACTGTCCTCTTTGTTACCTTGTTTTGCTCAGTGTATGTTGCCTTGATGCAAAATTCGTCTGATTTTTGGGTCCAGATTAACCCTAGTGTTTTGATGGATTCTTCTGCGTCGTGTATGTCGAGCTGTATGGCCTTATCTTCGGTAGGAATGGACTTAAGTAACTGTGGGTGATTAGCACAACCATTTTCTAAGTTTAAATCCCGCAGCGTTCAACGCTTCCTGTAGTTGCTTCTGTGCTTCTATAGCTTCGACAAGACTGTCTGTGCCCGTCATTAAGGTCGTCCACATAAAAATTGCTCTTACTGATTGCAGCAGCCAAAGGATATCTGGCTTCTGAGTTCTTTGCTAATTGTAGCAGACATCTAGTAGCTAGGTATGGCGCTGTTGTGGTGCCATAAGTTACGGTGCATAGCTCAAAGCAATTGATAGATAGTGTTGGCTCATCTCTCCACCAGATTAGTTGATATCTTCTATCTGCTTGGTCGACCATGATTTGTCGGTACATCTTCTCAATGTCCGCTGTGAATGCAAATCGTTGGCATTCGAAGCGAAGAAGGATAGTAAACAAATCATCTTGGACAGTCGGGCCTGTACATAATATGTCATTTAACGAGACATTTGTTGAGGTCTTACTGGAGCCATCGAACACAACTCGTACACTTGTCGTGGTGCTGTCCGGCTTAAGCACAGCGTGATGTGGTAGAAAATAGTGAGGACCCTTAACAGTGTTGAGATCGATTTCACGCATGTGTCCGAGACTTATATACTCATTCATGAAGTTTTTGTATTGTATGGCCAATTCAGAGTTTTTCGACAGTCGTCGCTCCATTGCCAGAAATCATCGGAAGTGCGATGTCCTTGGATACGCCAAGCTTATGTGGATCATGAAGAAATGGTAGCTTGACCACAAATCGCCCAGTATGATCTCTTCGTACTGTTTGCGAAAAGTGAGATTCGCATTTTTCTTGTTCGGCTGTGAGTCTTTGACAAGGTGTTGTTGCCTCTTCTAATCTCCAAAATTTTTCAACCTGAGCTTCTAAATTGGTTTCCTCAATGGTCGAGACACCACATATTATGCTTTGATGTGAGGTTCTGGGTGTGCTTCCTGCGACAATCCAACCAAAAATAGTGTTTTGTAGCGTGGGTAAGTTGAGTTCCAAGCCGTATTTGCCCAATTGAAAGTAATTGGTAATAAATTTCAGCGCCTAAGAGCAGGTCTATTCGATCTGGTTTGTTAAATCCTGGATCGGCCAATTTTATGTTTGTTGGAATTGGCCAGGATTGCATGAGTACAGTGCCTAATATGACATAATTTCTTTGCGACTGTCTTGCCTCTGCTGACAATATTACTGAATTGGTTTCTTGTAGTAGTGTGACTTGTGCTTGGCTGTGCATTAGACGAACTGATCTTATTTGATGTTAGGTGAGTTGTCTGATCTCTATGCAGCAGCGTGTTGTGTTTTCGCATACACTTAGCACAGCCTCTTGATGGACAATCTATTACTAAATGAGTGCTCTTGAGACAATTGGTACAAACTTTCAATTGATGAGCAGTCTTAAAACGTTCTGATGGCTCTAGCTCGAGAAATTTTTGGCAGACGAATAACCCATGATTTTTGTGACAAAGTTTACACAGTAAGGTCTGAGTCTTCATGTTTGAACTCACTAACGCAGATGATCTGCTGAACGCTCTTAGCTCAGTTTCTAGGTTTCTAGAGACTGAAATCGTTGCTCCAAAATTTTAAGAATTCCGTTATAGATTGAAGTTCTCTGGGGACCTTGTAGTCCCTGCTCATATAAAGTATGAGTAGGTTTGTCCCAATTTCTTAATAAGCAAGTGTAAAAGAATTGGAGTCCCAAGCAGTCGTGACTATTCCAAGATTATTAAGTGCCATTAAACATTCCTTCGTTGTGTCGTGAAGTTTCTTTAGTGCTGTGGCTGATTCTGAGACTATGGTTGGCTGGGTTACTAATCTGTCCAGCAGAGCTGTCGTTAACAGCCTCTTGTTATTGTAGCGCTGATTTAAAATTTCCCATGCGGCTACATAAATTTTCTTCGGACACTGATAAATGTCTAATCAGTAATTCAGCCTCACCAGTTATGTTCGTTTTAAGAAACCACATTTTTGGAGAATTCCCAATGGAACTGTGTCCATTTCAGATACTCTCCATCGAATTTTGGTAGCGCTATCTTGGGTAGCTTCATTTGTGGTGTGGATATTGTGCTGCTTTGATTAGCATTCTCCATTGAGAGTTCATCGGATTTTTTTAATAACTGAATGGTGATATCTTGCGTAGAATCCTCTAACTTGCAATATTCTTCATTACTGTATGAAGTCATATCTTCGGCTGTCTCCCAAATTTGTTCGTTGATTGTCTTTATTTGCGACCAATACTCGTTGATTGCATTGATTTTGACTATGCAATACTGCTTACTCCGTCCTTCAAGATTAATGTTTGAAAGTACTCGCTTCAACAGTGCCATTATTCCCTTCTGTCGTCTACGTAAACCTTCTACCGTATTTGAGGATACCATGCTTTGATTACCTTGGAATGTAGTGAGTGCTGGTTGTTTCGAGGATTCTTGAGATGGGCTTGAAATAAATTGCTTGGATTTTGGCTTGGGTGGGTTTTCTTTTACTCCCTGAGCCACATTTTCTGATGCAGTTTTACTTTGAAGATTGTCCATGATCTCCAGCCTGTACGCCTCATATATGTTCTTTATTTTGTCATAATAACCATCTTTGTAGTATGCCTGATCGAGCTGACTACTGTATTTGTCACGTATGCTGCTATCGATGACATCGAATGTTTCCCACTGTTCGTTCAGTTGTTCCAATCTTCTCTGTAGGAAGGTAAGGTTTTTCTCATGCTGAGTTTTTGATCTATCGTGGATAAGCCTCTGGATTTCTGCTCCAGTCTGTTCCTGTTGATATACCAACTGCTCCATTAGTATGATTCGTCTTCTGATCACGTCGGGGTCACCAAAATGTTTATATTGCGACCAAATTCCTTTACTTGACCGCTGGTAGAATGTGTAAAGGTACTTAACCCTTGCACTACAAATTGCTTGCAGGTAGAATGTGTAAAGGTACTTAACCTTTGCACTATTAGTCGCTTGCAGGTCGAATGTGTAAAGGTACTTAACCTTTGCACTATAAGTCGCTTGCAGGTTCTAAACCAACAAACAGATTATTTGTCGATGAAAAATAATTGAAGACGTTGTTTTTACTAGTAAAATTCAAAGACTGACACTTTATTTAAAAACTCAAAATAATTTATACAAAAGAAAAGGTGCTGCAACTTACTTACTAAATTCACATTAACAAAAATTGCTTACGCGTTGTGAAATTTCTATTTTACAGACCAAAAGTTTTTTTTTGATGTACGATAATTTCAGTTCTCACAGAATGTTTTCATTCTTGCACCACTTAAGCGGTGTAATATGTCGTCTGAAGACGTAATCTGAGTAGGTATGCACATTCTGTGAGAACGGAAATTATTGTCGCTATTTGTTGACTGAAAAATTTGTCGATGTGCAATTATAGCGTAATTTATAATATTTCGAGAAATTATAAATTACGAACGTTGGATCAATGTTTGATTTAACATCCTCCCCGCGTTGAGCGGTTGCTCAATAATTCTGGATCTATTTGGAGTCTGACATTACATTGAGAAGTTGTTCTCGTCAATGGAATTGGAGGTTTGGAGAGAGCATCACGTCTTCGTGTTGATATGAATCTATAGGTTAAATAGCCAGAGGCAGAAATGATTAATAACAGGCTCATGTATCCTATGGCAAACTGATGGATGTCATGTTGCGATAAACTATTGAGAGGTACATGTTCACTTGTCAGAAGAGATTTGATCCTCCGTTGAAGATCTTGAATGTCGTTCGTATAATTTTGAGTAAATTTAGGTTGATACAGAATGTCCTCCGTCGATTCTGAGGGTGAGAGTTCCGTGAAATTTGATGTGATAAGACGTCCTGTTATATTGCTATAGATTGCATTATGTCCATATATAGTTGATGTTTCGTCTTTTACGATGCACTGCGACTCTAGTTCGAGTATTCCTGACCCTTGAAGAGCTGTCTGGGTAGCCGAATCTCCACATACAATGTTGATTGCTGTAGGTTTAGTCACTGTATAGATCCATTGATTTGGATTATTCAGTTGTATCCATCTCGGCTTGTGAGATGCTAAGATAATTTCGCAATTTCTGGGTGTTGAGTGTGTGATAATGCTGATCTCACACGCGCTTCTGTCGGAGTACTTATTATATAGTGGATAATGCTGTTTACAGATGACCCCTTCTTCTCCCATTGTGCAAGTGTTAAGGTCTGATTCTGACAATGGATAATACTGATCCCTGTGCAGATTAATAATGAGAAATGGTGTTGAAGATTTTATTGCCATAAGTGTTTTGTTTGTGACAAATGGTACTGAAACTATACGGAACATCATTTGATTAGGAGTAATGCACCCCTGGACACTCATAAGCTTATATAAAGTTGTTAAGTCATCTGGTTTGGCGGGTAATCTCAACGACGAAGGGAGATGCTCCTGTATGCGTGTCAGCTCGCTACTACAGCTTGGTGCTAACAAGTAGGGATTAATTTTTCCATGATGAGTATCAATCAACACATCCCATAAGTTTGATTGCATGCGTTCGAAGCGATTGATTGCTAGAACTAGTTGTAACGACAAGTCTGTGAATGTCTGACTGGATCTTTGCTGATGTAATTCATGGTTCATGTTGTTGAGTTTAGCTATTGTTAAGTTGAGATATTTGTCAAGATCTCCAAGACGACCAGCTATGGCTTCTTGGGAGTTTTTTATGATATTAGAGGTAGAATCAATGATAGAGGTTTGATTTCTAATTAACTCTAAAAGATGTTTGTCGTTATGATTAAGGTCTTCTATGACTTGTGCCATTTTGTCAGCATATTCTGTATCCAAAACACCAAAAAGTGAGCTAGCCAGATTTCCTATGAAATTGAGAGGAGCTCTTTTTCTTCTTGCTCGTATATTTTTATGTTGGTGTAGTAGTAGCTCATTGCCATCTTGCAGTTCTATGAGTATGCTCTCAAATTGTTTTAGGATGGGGTCACATGATTGTCTGTCACTGATCATTTCACATAGATCCATTAGCTTGTGTACTCCACTTGTGATAGTATCATACTCTTGCCAAAGTGCGCTCAAATTGTAATGTACTACAATGTTCCACTCGTTAGATATGAGATGAGCATTTCCCATGGATTCAAAATACAACCCTGGTTTTGACTTGAATGGTTTAATGTCGACTTGGCCAAAGATTGGTAAGATTAAACAGGTGAGTAGAAATGCACTCACAGCTGAATTTGAATGATGTTTTCTTTTAGATGGTGTAGTGTATTCAGCATTCGATGCTGTGGATGATGATTGAGGCTCATTTGATGTCACCACCTCGCGCCTAGATCTGGAGGCAGAACGAGTGCTGATTGCTTCTCGTTTACGTTTTATTGAATGTACTTCTTCAGATGATGTGGATTCTTTGGTTGAATTGGTGGCATTGGTTTCTTCTTCCATTGGAAATGGGGCTAGTTTGTGTATGGGCCTTCGAAGGACACCAGATGATGTTTTGACGTCTGCTACGCGAACTAGGCCATCGTGTCCCTTTATTGTTTGGATGATTCTGCCTAATATCCAATTTGTTACAGGTACATTATCTTCTTTAATAACAACCAGCATCCCTGGTTGAGCATTGTTACAATGTTGCTTCCATTTATAACGGTGCTGTAGTTCACTCAGTACTCCTTAGACCATCGTTGCCAAAATTGATTTTTTATATATGATACTAGTTTCCATCTTTGTAGCGAATTAAGTCTAGATGGTTGTGCCGCCGGTTCTACGATTGCTGTCAATGGTTCCCCTATTAGGAAATGGCCAGGAGTGAGAGCACTTAAATCGTTTGGGTCAGCTGAGGATGGCGTTAAAGGCCTCGAGCTTAGTATTGCCTCTATGTCTATCATGAGCGTCTCTAGCTCTTCGTAGGTTAGAGAACTCGATTTTAAATTCCGCTGAAGGAAGTGCTTGGCTGATTTGACTGCAGCCTCCCAAAGGCCGCCAAAATGTGGCGCTCGAGGTGGTATGAAGTGAAAATCAATTCCCTTGGGCGTGCAATATGTGGTTATTTCTTGCTGAGAGCCTTCACTATGTAAATTCTCCTTGACTTCGGCAAGTTGGTTTTTGGTCCCCACAAAGTTTGTGGCGTTGTCGCAGTACAGGTTTCTGCAGTTTCCTCTTCTGCCTACAAATCGTCTAAGACATCCAATAAAGGCAGCTGTGCTCAAGTCGCTTGCAACCTCAAAGTGTATTGCCTTTGTGACAAAGCAGCAAAAAACTGCAACATATGCTTTCTGTGGCCTCTTGCCTCTCAGTTTGTAATGAATCCAAACAGGTCCGAGAAAGTCAACTCCTGTGTTAACAAACGGTCTTTCTGGTTGTACTCTATGCTTGGGAAGATTTCCCATGAACTGGCTTAAAAGTTTTGGTTTGGCTCGAGCGCAGCGGATACATCTTCCAACTATTGACCTTGCTGTTGTTTTGCCCTTGATAGGCCAGTACCTTTGTCGCGTGGTGCTCAAAAGTGTCTGTGAGCCACAATGCAGATTCTCCAGATGAATGCGTGTCATCAATAGTCTGGTGAAGATATGCGCGTACGGAATTAACATTGGATGCTTTGCATCTGTAGCTAATTTGGAAGCTTCTAGACGTCCTCCGACTCTTATTATGCCCTTGTTGTCAATAAAGGGACTCAAAGAGCTGAGACTGTTACTGTTGTCAAGAGTACCTGTTTGATGTAGCTGTTTTATTTCGTTTCTGAATTCTTCTCCTTGAATTGTGAGGATCATGACTGTAAATGGTTCGTCAAGTTCGTTGACTGACAGATATTTTTGTTTTTTGCGAGAACCTATCGGAATTCGACAGTTTCGCACAAATCGTAACATATAGCTAACGATTCGTTGCCAGCGACTAAAATTGTTTTGATGATCAATTGTGTGAATAAAGTGTGGGGTGTCCTCTGAAGCTGCCAGGATAACCCTTGGAGGTTTCTTCTCCAAATCAATGCTCTGCTTGATGCACTTGGAAGGCCATGAGTTTTTTGGGCCGTGCAGAAATAAAGGTCCATAAAACCATGTACTGCAAGATGCCAATCTCTCCGGTGGTACTCCTCGCGATAAAATATCGGCCGGATTTTGTTTTGAAGGAACATGGTGCCATTTTTCTGGCAGTGAGATTTCCTGGATGGATGCAATGCGATTTGCAATGAATGTATGAAATGATGCTGCTTCTGCGTTTATCCATGCCAATGTTTTCTCTGAATCACTCCAATAATAACATGAAAGGCCTTTAATATTTAGATCTGCTTTAACCCGGCTGACTAGCTAAGCTGCGAGTTTAGCTGCGCATAGTTCTAGCCGTGGAAGCGTAGTTGGCTTAACTGGAGCTACCTTAGATTTAGCACAAAGAAGACGCACAATTCTCATTCCATCCTCATTGTTAGCACGTAAGTAAACGGCTGCCCCATATGCTTTCTCAGAAGCATCAGCAAAAGCATGCATTTCGATTGATTTGGGTACCCTTCCAGAAAACATGTGTCGAGGTATTTTTATGCCTGCAAGTGTTTTGAGACCTTGGCGGAATTGGAGCCAAGATGAGTGGAGCTCCATAGGGAGCGCTGCATCCCAGTCAAGCTTGAGGCGCCACAAATGCTGGAGAAAGATCTTAGCTGTAACCACTACTGGACTCAATACCCCCAGTGGATCAAATAGATGCGCAATATCAGATAGCACTGTCCTCTTTGTTACCTTGTTTTGCTCAGTGTATGTTGCCTTGATGCAAAATTCGTCTGATTTTGGGGTCCAGATTAACCCTAGTGTTTTGATGGATTCTTCTGCGTCGTGTATGTCGAGCTGTATGGCCTTATCTTCGGTAGGAATGGACTTAAGTAACTGTGGGTGATTAGCACACCATTTTCTAAGTTTAAATCCCGCAGCGTTCAACGCTTCCTGTAGTTGCTTCTGTGTTTCTATAGCTTCGACAAGACTGTCTGTGCCCGTCATTAAGTCGTCCACATAAAAATTGCTCTTACTGATTGCAGCAGCCAAAGGATATCTGGCTTCTGAGTTCTTTGCTAATTGTAGCAGACATCTAGTAGCTAGGTATGGCGCTGTTGTGGTGCCATAAGTTACGGTGCATAGCTCAAAGCATTTGATAGATAGTGTTGGCTCATCTCTCCACCAGATTAGTTGATATCTTCTATCTGCTTGGTCGACCATGATTTGTCGGTACATCATCTCAATGTCCGCTGTGAATGCAAATCGTGGCATTCGGAAGCGAAGAAGGATAGTAAACAAATCATCTTGGACAGTCGGGCCTGTACATAATATGTCATTTAACGAGACATTTGTTGAGGTCTTACTGGAGCCATCGAACACAACTCGTACACTTGTCGTGGTGCTGTCCGGCTTAAGCACAGCGTGATGTGGTAGAAAATAGTGAGGACCCTTAACAGTGTTGAGATCGATTTCACGCATGTGTCCGAGACTTATATACTCATTCATGAAGTTTTTGTATTGTATGGCCAATTCAGAGTTTTTTGACAGTCGTCGCTCCATTGCCAGAAATCGTCGGAGTGCGATGTCCTTGGATACGCCAAGCTTATGTGGATCATGAAGAAATGGTAGCTTGACCACAAATCGCCCAGTATGATCTCTTCGTACTGTTTGCGAAAAGTGAGATTCGCATTTTTCTTGTTCGGCTGTGAGTCTTTGACAAGGTGTTGTTGCCTCTTCTAATCTCCAAAATTTTTCAACCTGAGCTTCTAAATTGGTTTCCTCAATGGTCGAGACACCACATATTCTGCTTTGATGTGAGGTTCTGGGTGTGCTTCCTGCGACAATCCAACCAAAAATAGTGTTTTGTAGCGTGGGTAAGTTAGTTCCAAGCCGTATTTGCCCAATTGAAAGTAATTGGTAATAAATTTCAGCGCCTAAGAGCAGGTCTATTCGATTTGGTTTGTTAAATCCTGGATCGGCCAATTTTATGTTTGTTGGAATTGGCCAGGATTGATGAGTACAGTGCCTAATATGACATAATTTCTTTGCGACTGTCTTGCCTCTGCTGACAATATTACTGAATTGGTTCTTGTAGTAGTGTGACTTGTGCTTGGCTGTGCATTAGACGAACTGATCTTATTTGATGTTAGGTGAGTTGTCCGATCTCTATGCAGCAGCGTGTTGTGTTTTCGCATACACTTAGCACAGCCTCTTGATGGACAATCTATTACCAAATGAGTGCTCTTGAGACAATTGGTACAAACTTTCAATTGATGAGCAGTCTTAAAACGTTCTGATGGCTCTAGCTCGAGAAATTTTTGGCAGACGAATAACCCATGATTTTTGTGACAAAGTTTACACAGTAAGGTCTGAGTCTTCATGTTTGAACTCACTAACGCAGATGATCTGCTGAACGCTCTTAGCTCAGTTTCTAGGTTTCTAGAGACTGAAATCGTTGCTCCAAAAATTTTAAGAATGCCGTTATAGATTGAAGTTCTCTGGGACCTTGTAGTCCCTGCTCATATAAAGTATGAGTAGGTTTGTCCAATTTCTTAATAAGCAAGTGTAAAAGAATTGGATCCCAAGCAGTCGTGACTATTCCAAGATTATTAAGTGCCATTAAACATTCCTTCGTTGTGTCGTGAAGTTTCTTTAGTGCTGTGGCTGATTCTGAGACTATGGTTGGCTGGGTTACTAATCTGTCCAGCAGAGCTGTCGTTAACAGCCTCTTGTTATTGTAGCGCTGATTTAAAATTTCCCATGCGGCTACATAATTTTCTTCGGACACTGATAAATGTCTAATCAGTAATTCAGCCTCACCAGTTATGTTCGTTTTAAGAAACCACATTTTTGGAGAATTCCCAATGGAACTGTGTCCATTTCAGATACTCTCCATCGAATTTTGGTAGCGCTATCTTGGGTAGCTTCATTTGTGGTGTGGATATTGTGCTGCTTTGATTAGCATTCTCCATTGAGAGTTCATCGGATTTTTTTAATAACTGAATGGTGATATCTTGCGTAGAATCCTCTAACTTGCAATATTCTTCATTACTGTATGAAGTCATATCTTCGGCTGTCTCCCAAATTTGTTCGTTGATTGTCTTTATTTGCGACCAATACTCGTTGATTGCATTGATTTTGACTATGCAATACTGCTTACTCCGTCCTTCAAGATTAATGTTTGAAAGTACTCGCTTCAACAGTGCCATTATTCCCTTCTGTCGTCTACGTAAACCTTCTACCGTATTTGAGGATACCATGCTTTGATTACCTTGGAATGTAGTGAGTGCTGGTTGTTTCGAGGATTCTTGAGATGGGCTTGAAATAAATTGCTTGGATTTTGGCTTGGGTGGGTTTTCTTTTACTCCCTGAGCCACATTTTCTGATGCAGTTTTACTTTGAAGATTGTCCATGATCTCCAGCCTGTACGCCTCATATATGTTCTTTATTTTGTCATAATAACCATCTTTGTAGTATGCCTGATCGAGCTGACTACTGTATTTGTCACGTATGCTGCTATCGATGACATCGAATGTTTCCCACTGTTCGTTCAGTTGTTCCAATCTTCTCTGTAGGAAGGTAAGGTTTTTCTCATGCTGAGTTTTTGATCTATCGTGGATAAGCCTCTGGATTTCTGCTCCAGTCTGTTCCTGTTGATATACCAACTGCTCCATTAGTATGATTCGTCTTCTGATCACGTCGGGGTCACCAAAATGTTTATATTGCGACCAAATTCCTTTACTTGACCGCTGGTAGAATGTGTAAAGGTACTTAACCCTTGCACTACAAATTGCTTGCAGGTAGAATGTGTAAAGGTACTTAACCTTTGCACTATAAGTCGCTTGCAGGTCGAATGTGTAAAGGTACTTAACCTTTGCACTATAAGTCGCTTGCAGGTTCTAAACCAACAAACAGATTATTTGTCGATGAAAAATAATTGAAGACGTTGTTTTTACTAGTAAAATTCAAAGACTGACACTTTATTTAAAAACTCAAAATAATTTATACAAAAGAAAAGGTGCTGCAACTTACTTACTAAATTCACATTAACAAAAATTGCTTACGCGTTGTGAAATTTCTATTTTACAGACCAAAAGTTTTTTTTTGATGTACGATAATTTCAGTTCTCACAGAATGTTTTCATTCTTGCACCACTTAAGCGGTGTAATATGTCGTCTGAAGACGTAATCTGAGTAGGTATGCACATTCTGTGAGAACGGAAATTATTGTCGCTATTTGTTGACTGAAAAATTTGTCGATGTGCAATTATAGCGTAATTTATAATATTTCGAGAAATTATAAATTACGAACGTTGGATCAATGGTTGATTTAACATCCTCCCCGCGTTGAGCGGTTGCTCAATAATTCTGGATCTATTTGGAGTCTGACATTACATTGAGAAGTTGTTCTCGTCAATGGAATTGGAGGTTTGGAGAGAGCATCACGTCTTCGTGTTGATATGAATCTATAGGTTAAATAGCCAGAGGCAGAAATGATTAATAACAGGCTCATGTATCCTATGGCAAACTGATGGATGTCATGTTGCGATAAACTATTGAGAGGTACATGTTCACTTGTCAGAAGAGATTTGATCCTCCGTTGAAGATCTTGAATGTCGTTCGTATAATTTTGAGTAAATTTAGGTTGATACAGAATGTCCTCCGTCGATTCTGAGGGTGAGAGTTCCGTGAAATTTGATGTGATAAGACGTCCTGTTATATTGCTATAGATTGCATTATGTCCATATATAGTTGATGTTTCCTCTTTTACGATGCACTGCGACTCTAGTTCGAGTATTCCTGACCCTTGAAGAGCTGTCTGGGTAGCCGAATCTCCACATACAATGTTGATTGCTGTAGGTTTAGTCACTGTATAGATCCATTGATTTGGATTATTCAGTTGTATCCATCTCGGCTTGTGAGATGCTAAGATAATTTCGCAATTTCTGGGTGTTGAGTGTGTGATAATGCTGATCTCACACGCGCTTCTGTCGGAGTACTTATTATATAGTGGATAATGCTGTTTACAGATGACCCCTTCTTCTCCCATTGTGCAAGTGTTAAGGTCTGATTCTGACAATGGATAATACTGATCCCTGTGCAGATTAATAATGAGAAATGGTGTTGAAGATTTTATTGCCATAAGTGTTTTGTTTGTGACAAATGGTACTGAGACTATACGGAACATCATTTGATTAGGAGTAATGCACCCCTGGACACTCATAAGCTTATATAAAGTTGTTAAGTCATCTGGTTTGGCGGGTAATCTCAACGACGAAGGGAGATGCTCCTGTATGCGTGTCAGCTCGCTACTACAGCTTGGTGCTAACAAGTAGGGATTAATTTTTCCATGATGAGTATCAATCAACACATCCCATAAGTTTGATTGCATGCGTTCGAAGCGATTGATTGCTAGAACTAGTTGTAACGACAAGTCTGTGAATGTCTGACTGGATCTTTGCTGATGTAATTCATGGTTCATGTTGTTGAGTTTAGCTATTGTTAAGTCGAGATATTTGTCAAGATCTCCAAGACGACCAGCTATGGCTTCTTGGGAGTTTTTTATGATATTAGAGGTAGAATCAATGATAGAGGTTTGATTTCTAATTAACTCTAAAAGATGTTTGTCGTTATGATTAAGGTCTTCTATGACTTGTGCCATTTTGTCAGCATGTTCTGTATCCAAAACACCAAAAAGTGAGCTAGCCAGATTTCCTATGAAATTGAGAGGAGCTCTTTTTCTTCTTGCTCGTATATTTTTATGTTGGTGTAGTAGTAGCTCATTGCCATCTTGCAGTTCTATGAGTATGCTCTCAAATTGTTTTAGGATGGGGTCACATGATTGTCTGTCACTGATCATTTCACATAGATCCATTAGCTTGTGTACTCCACTTGTGATAGTATCATACTCTTGCCAAAGTGCGCTCAAATTGTAATGTACTACAATGTTCCACTCGTTAGATATGAGATGAGCATTTCCCATGGATTCAAAATACAACCCTGGTTTTGACTTGAATGGTTTAATGTCGACTTGGCCAAAGATTGGTAAGATTAAACAGGTGAGTAGAAATGCACTCACAGCTGAATTTGAATGATGTTTTCTTTTAGATGGTGTAGTGTATTCAGCATTCGATGCTGTGGATGATGATTGAGGCTCATTTGATGTCACCACCTCGCGCCTAGATCTGGAGGCAGAACGAGTGCTGATTGCTTCTCGTTTACGTTTTATTGAATGTACTTCTTCAGATGATGTGGATTCTTTGGTTGAATTGGTGGCATTGGTTTCTTCTTCCATTGGAAATGGGGCTAGTTTGTGTATGGGCCTTCGAAGGACACCAGATGATGTTTTGACGTCTGCTACGCGAACTAGGCCATCGTGTCCCTTTATTGTTTGGATGATTCTGCCTAATATCCAATTTGTTACAGGTACATTATCTTCTTTAATAACAACCAGCATCCCTGGTTGAGCATTGTTACAATGTTGCTTCCATTTATAACGGTGCTGTAGTTCACTCAGATACTCCTTAGACCATCGTTGCCAAAATTGATTTTTTATATATGATACTAGTTTCCATCTTTGTAGCGAATTAAGTCTAGATGGTTGTGCCGCCGGTTCTACGATTGCTGTCAATGGTTCCCCTATTAGGAAATGGCCAGGAGTGAGAGCACTTAAATCGTTTGGGTCGGCTGAGGATGGCGTTAAAGGCCTC
Organism: Dioctria linearis; assembly: GCA_963930735.1. Taxonomy (NCBI): domain Eukaryota; kingdom Metazoa; phylum Arthropoda; class Insecta; order Diptera; family Asilidae; genus Dioctria; species Dioctria linearis. Next base: position 98,416,629 of record OZ005741.1, read on the forward strand.
GAGCTTAGTATTGCCTCTATGTCTATCATGAGCGTCTCTAGCTCTTCGTAGGTTAGAGAACTCGATTTTAAATTCCGCTGAAGGAAGTGCTTGGCTGATTTGACTGCAGCCTCCCAAAGGCCGCCAAAATGTGGCGCTCGAGGTGGTATGAAGTGAAAATCAATTCCCTTGGGCGTGCAATATGTGGTTATTTCTTGCTGAGAGCCTTCACTATGTAAATTCTCCTTGACTTCGGCAAGTTGGTTTTTGGTCCCCACAAAGTTTGTGGCGTTGTCGCAGTACAGGTTTCTGCAGTTTCCTCTTCTGCCTACAAATCGTCTAAGACATCCAATAAAGGCAGCTGTGCTCAAGTCGCTTGCAACCTCAAAGTGTATTGCCTTTGTGACAAAGCAGCAAAAAACTGCAACATATGCTTTCTGTGGCCTCTTGCCTCTCAGTTTGTAATGAATCCAAACAGGTCCGAGAAAGTCAACTCCTGTGTTAACAAACGGTCTTTCTGGTTGTACTCTATGCTTGGGAAGATTTCCCATGAACTGGCTTAAAAGTTTTGGTTTGGCTCGAGCGCAGCGGATACATCTTCCAACTATTGACCTTGCTGTTGTTTTGCCCTTGATAGGCCAGTACCTTTGTCGCGTGGTGCTCAAAAGTGTCTGTGAGCCACAATGCAGATTCTCCAGATGAATGCGTGTCATCAATAGTCTGGTGAAGATATGCGCGTACGGAATTAACATTGGATGCTTTGCATCTGTAGCTAATTTGGAAGCTTCTAGACGTCCTCCGACTCTTATTATGCCCTTGTTGTCAATAAAGGGACTCAAAGAGCTGAGACTGTTACTGTTGTCAAGAGTACCTGTTTGATGTAGCTGTTTTATTTCGTTTCTGAATTCTTCTCCTTGAATTGTGCGGATCATGACTGTAAATGGTTCGTCAAGTTCGTTGACTGACAGATATTTTTGTTTTTTGCGAGAACCTATCGGAATTCGACAGTTTCGCACAAATCGTAACATATAGCTAACGATTCGTTGCCAGCGACTAAAATTGTTTTGATGATCAATTGTGTGAATAAAGTGTGGGGTGTCCTCTGAAGCTGCCAGGATAACCCTTGGAGGTTTCTTCTCCAAATCAATGCTCTGCTTGATGCACTTGGAAGGCCATGAGTTTTTTGGGCCGTGCAGAAATAAAGGTCCATAAAACCATGTACTGCAAGATGCCAATCTCTCCGGTGGTACTCCTCGCGATAAAATATCGGCCGGATTTTGTTTTGAAGGAACATGGTGCCATTTTTCTGGCAGTGAGATTTCCTGGATGGATGCAATGCGATTTGCAATGAATGTATGAAATGATGCTGCTTCTGCGTTTATCCATGCCAATGTTTTCTCTGAATCACTCCAATAATAACATGAAAGGCCTTTAATATTTAGATCTGCTTTAACCCGGCTGACTAGCTCAGCTGCGAGTTTAGCTGCGCATAGTTCTAGCCGTGGAAGCGTAGTTGGCTTAACTGGAGCTACCTTAGATTTAGCACAAAGAAGACGCACAATTCTCATTCCATCCTCATTGTTAGCACGTAAGTAAACGGCTGCCCCATATGCTTTCTCAGAAGCATCAGCAAAAGCATGCATTTCGATTGATTTGGGTACCCTTCCAGAAAACATGTGTCGAGGTATTTTTATGCCTGCAAGTGTTTTGAGACCTTGGCGGAATTGGAGCCAAGATGAGTGGAGCTCCATAGGGAGCGCTGCATCCCAGTCAAGCTTGAGGCGCCACAAATGCTGGAGAAAGATCTTAGCTGTAACCACTACTGGACTCAATACCCCCAGTGGATCAAATAGATGAGCAATATCAGATAGCACTGTCCTCTTTGTTACCTTGTTTTGCTCAGTGTATGTTGCCTTGATGCAAAATTCGTCTGATTTTGGGGTCCAGATTAACCCTAGTGTTTTGATGGATTCTTCTGCGTCGTGTATGTCGAGCTGTATGGCCTTATCTTCGGTAGGAATGGACTTAAGTAACTGTGGGTGATTAGCACACCATTTTCTAAGTTTAAATCCCGCAGCGTTCAACGCTTCCTGTAGTTGCTTCTGTGTTTCTATAGCTTCGACAAGACTGTCTGTGCCCGTCATTAAGTCGTCCACATAAAAATTGCTCTTACTGATTGCAGCAGCCAAAGGATATCTGGCTTCTGAGTTCTTTGCTAATTGTAGCAGACATCTAGTAGCTAGGTATGGCGCTGTTGTGGTGCCATAAGTTACGGTGCATAGCTCAAAGCATTTGATAGATAGTGTTGGCTCATCTCTCCACCAGATTAGTTGATATCTTCTATCTGCTTGGTCGACCATGATTTGTCGGTACATCTTCTCAATGTCCGCTGTGAATGCAAATCGTGGCATTCGGAAGCGAAGAAGGATAGTAAACAAATCATCTTGGACAGTCGGGCCTGTACATAATATGTCATTTAACGAGACATTTGTTGAGGTCTTACTGGAGCCATCGAACACAACTCGTACACTTGTCGTGGTGCTGTCCGGCTTAAGCACAGCGTGATGTGGTAGAAAATAGTGAGGACCCTTAACAGTGTTGAGATCGATTTCACGCATGTGTCCGAGACTTATATACTCATTCATGAAGTTTTTGTATTGTATGGCCAATTCAGAGTTTTTCGACAGTCGTCGCTCCATTGCCAGAAATCGTCGGAGTGCGATGTCCTTGGATACGCCAAGCTTATGTGGATCATGAAGAAATGGTAGCTTGACCACAAATCGCCCAGTATGATCTCTTCGTACTGTTTGCGAAAAGTGAGATTCGCATTTTTCTTGTTCGGCTGTGAGTCTTTGACAAGGTGTTGTTGCCTCTTCTAATCTCCAAAATTTTTCAACCTGAGCTTCTAAATTGGTTTCCTCAATGGTCGAGACACCACATATTCTGCTTTGATGTGAGGTTCTGGGTGTGCTTCCTGCGACAATCCAACCAAAAATAGTGTTTTGTAGCGTGGGTAAGTTAGTTCCAAGCCGTATTTGCCCAATTGAAAGTAATTGGTAATAAATTTCAGCGCCTAAGAGCAGGTCTATTCGATCTGGTTTGTTAAATCCTGGATCGGCCAATTTTATGTTTGTTGGAATTGGCCAGGATTGATGAGTACAGTGCCTAATATGACATAATTTCTTTGCGACTGTCTTGCCTCTGCTGACAATATTACTGAATTGGTTCTTGTAGTAGTGTGACTTGTGCTTGGCTGTGCATTAGACGAACTGATCTTATTTGATGTTAGGTGAGTTGTCTGATCTCTATGCAGCAGCGTGTTGTGTTTTCGCATACACTTAGCACAGCCTCTTGATGGACAATCTATTACCAAATGAGTGCTCTTGAGACAATTGGTACAAACTTTCAATTGATGAGCAGTCTTAAAACGTTATGATGGCTCTAGCTCGAGAAATTTTTGGCAGACGAATAACCCATGATTTTTGTGACAAAGTTTACACAGTAAGGTCTGAGTCTTCATGTTTGAACTCACTAACGCAGATGATCTGCTGAACGCTCTTAGCTCAGTTTCTAGGTTTCTAGAGACTGAAATCGTTGCTCCAAAAATTTTAAGAATGCCGTTATAGATTGAAGTTCTCTGGGACCTTGTAGTCCCTGCTCATATAAAGTATGAGTAGGTTTGTCCAATTTCTTAATAAGCAAGTGTAAAAGAATTGGATCCCAAGCAGTCGTGACTATTCCAAGATTATTAAGTGCCATTAAACATTCCTTCGTTGTGTCGTGAAGTTTCTTTAGTGCTGTGGCTGATTCTGAGACTATGGTTGGCTGGGTTACTAATCTGTCCAGCAGAGCTGTCGTTAACAGCCTCTTGTTATTGTAGCGCTGATTTAAAATTTCCCATGCGGCTACATAATTTTCTTCGGACACTGATAAATGTCTAATCAGTAATTCAGCCTCACCAGTTATGTTCGTTTTAAGAAACCACATTTTTGGAGAATTCCCAATGGAACTGTGTCCATTTCAGATACTCTCCATCGAATTTTGGTAGCGCTATCTTGGGTAGCTTCATTTGTGGTGTGGATATTGTGCTGCTTTGATTAGCATTCTCCATTGAGAGTTCATCGGATTTTTTTAATAACTGAATGGTGATATCTTGCGTAGAATCCTCTAACTTGCAATATTCTTCATTACTGTATGAAGTCATATCTTCGGCTGTCTCCCAAATTTGTTCGTTGATTGTCTTTATTTGCGACCAATACTCGTTGATTGCATTGATTTTGACTATGCAATACTGCTTACTCCGTCCTTCAAGATTAATGTTTGAAAGTACTCGCTTCAACAGTGCCATTATTCCCTTCTGTCGTCTACGTAAACCTTCTACCGTATTTGAGGATACCATGCTTTGATTACCTTGGAATGTAGTGAGTGCTGGTTGTTTCGAGGATTCTTGAGATGGGCTTGAAATAAATTGCTTGGATTTTGGCTTGGGTGGGTTTTCTTTTACTCCCTGAGCCACATTTTCTGATGCAGTTTTACTTTGAAGATTGTCCATGATCTCCAGCCTGTACGCCTCATATATGTTCTTTATTTTGTCATAATAACCATCTTTGTAGTATGCCTGATCGAGCTGACTACTGTATTTGTCACGTATGCTGCTATCGATGACATCGAATGTTTCCCACTGTTCGTTCAGTTGTTCCAATCTTCTCTGTAGGAAGGTAAGGTTTTTCTCATGCTGAGTTTTTGATCTATCGTGGATAAGCCTCTGGATTTCTGCTCCAGTCTGTTCCTGTTGATATACCAACTGCTCCATTAGTATGATTCGTCTTCTGATCACGTCGGGGTCACCAAAATGTTTATATTGCGACCAAATTCCTTTACTTGACCGCTGGTAGAATGTGTAAAGGTACTTAACCCTTGCACTACAAATTGCTTGCAGGTAGAATGTGTAAAGGTACTTAACCTTTGCACTATAAGTCGCTTGCAGGTCGAATGTGTAAAGGTACTTAACCTTTGCACTATAAGTCGCTTGCAGGTTCTAAACCAACAAACAGATTATTTGTCGATGAAAAATAATTGAAGACGTTGTTTTTACTAGTAAAATTCAAAGACTGACACTTTATTTAAAAACTCAAAATAATTTATACAAAAGAAAAGGTGCTGCAACTTACTTACTAAATTCACATTAACAAAAATTGCTTACGCGTTGTGAAATTTCTATTTTACAGACCAAAAGTTTTTTTTTGATGTACGATAATTTCAGTTCTCACAGAATGTTTTCATTCTTGCACCACTTAAGCGGTGTAATATGTCGTCTGAAGACGTAATCTGAGTAGGTATGCACATTCTGTGAGAACGGAAATTATTGTCGCTATTTGTTGACTGAAAAATTTGTCGATGTGCAATTATAGCGTAATTTATAATATTTCGAGAAATTATAAATTACGAACGTTGGATCAATGGTTGATTTAACATCCTCCCCGCGTTGAGCGGTTGCTCAATAATTCTGGATCTATTTGGAGTCTGACATTACATTGAGAAGTTGTTCTCGTCAATGGAATTGGAGGTTTGGAGAGAGCATCACGTCTTCGTGTTGATATGAATCTATAGGTTAAATAGCCAGAGGCAGAAATGATTAATAACAGGCTCATGTATCCTATGGCAAACTGATGGATGTCATGTTGCGATAAACTATTGAGAGGTACATGTTCACTTGTCAGAAGAGATTTGATCCTCCGTTGAAGATCTTGAATGTCGTTCGTATAATTTTGAGTAAATTTAGGTTGATACAGAATGTCCTCCGTCGATTCTGAGGGTGAGAGTTCCGTGAAATTTGATGTGATAAGACGTCCTGTTATATTGCTATAGATTGCATTATGTCCATATATAGTTGATGTTTCGTCTTTTACGATGCACTGCGACTCTAGTTCGAGTATTCCTGACCCTTGAAGAGCTGTCTGGGTAGCCGAATCTCCACATACAATGTTGATTGCTGTAGGTTTAGTCACTGTATAGATCCATTGATTTGGATTATTCAGTTGTATCCATCTCGGCTTGTGAGATGCTAAGATAATTTCGCAATTTCTGGGTGTTGAGTGTGTGATAATGCTGATCTCACACGCGCTTCTGTCGGAGTACTTATTATATAGTGGATAATGCTGTTTACAGATGACCCATTCTTCTCCCATTGTGCAAGTGTTAAGGTCTGATTCTGACAATGGATAATACTGATCCCTGTGCAGATTAATAATGAGAAATGGTGTTGAAGATTTTATTGCCATAAGTGTTTTGTTTGTGACAAATGGTACTGAAACTATACGGAACATCATTTGATTAGGAGTAATGCACCCCTGGACACTCATAAGCTTATATAAAGTTGTTAAGTCATCTGGTTTGGCGGGTAATCTCAACGACGAAGGGAGATGCTCCTGTATGCGTGTCAGCTCGCTACTACAGCTTGGTGCTAACAAGTAGGGATTAATTTTTCCATGATGAGTATCAATCAACACATCCCATAAGTTTGATTGCATGCGTTCGAAGCGATTGATTGCTAGAACTAGTTGTAACGACAAGTCTGTGAATGTCTGACTGGATCTTTGCTGATGTAATTCATGGTTCATGTTGTTGAGTTTAGCTATTGTTAAGTCGAGATATTTGTCAAGATCTCCAAGACGACCAGCTATGGCTTCTTGGGAGTTTTTTATGATATTAGAGGTAGAATCAATGATAGAGGTTTGATTTCTAATTAACTCTAAAAGATGTTTGTCGTTATGATTAAGGTCTTCTATGACTTGTGCCATTTTGTCAGCATATTCTGTATCCAAAACACCAAAAAGTGAGCTAGCCAGATTTCCTATGAAATTGAGAGGAGCTCTTTTTCTTCTTGCTCGTATATTTTTATGTTGGTGTAGTAGTAGCTCATTGCCATCTTGCAGTTCTATGAGTATGCTCTCAAATTGTTTTAGGATGGGGTCACATGATTGTCTGTCACTGATCATTTCACATAGATCCATTAGCTTGTGTACTCCACTTGTGATAGTATCATACTCTTGCCAAAGTGCGCTCAAATTGTAATGTACTACAATGTTCCACTCGTTAGATATGAGATGAGCATTTCCCATGGATTCAAAATACAACCCTGGTTTTGACTTGAATGGTTTAATGTCGACTTGGCCAAAGATTGGTAAGATTAAACAGGTGAGTAGAAATGCACTCACAGCTGAATTTGAATGATGTTTTCTTTTAGATGGTGTAGTGTATTCAGCATTCGATGCTGTGGATGATGATTGAGGCTCATTTGATGTCACCACCTCGCGCCTAGATCTGGAGGCAGAACGAGTGCTGATTGCTTCTCGTTTACGTTTTATTGAATGTACTTCTTCAGATGATGTGGATTCTTTGGTTGAATTGGTGGCATTGGTTTCTTCTTCCATTGGAAATGGGGCTAGTTTGTGTATGGGCCTTCGAAGGACACCAGATGATGTTTTGACGTCTGCTACGCGAACTAGGCCATCGTGTCCCTTTATTGTTTGGATGATTCTGCCTAATATCCAATTTGTTACAGGTACATTATCTTCTTTAATAACAACCAGCATCCCTGGTTGAGCATTGTTACAATGTTGCTTCCATTTATAACGGTGCTGTAGTTCACTCAGATACTCCTTAGACCATCGTTGCCAAAATTGATTTTTTATATATGATACTAGTTTCCATCTTTGTAGCGAATTAAGTCTAGATGGTTGTGCCGCCGGTTCTACGATTGCTGTCAATGGTTCCCCTATTAGGAAATGGCCAGGAGTGAGAGCACTTAAATCGTTTGGGTCGGCTGAGGATGGCGTTAAAGGCCTCGAGCTTAGTATTGCCTCTATGTCTATCATGAGCGTCTCTAGCTCTTCGTAGGTTAGAGAACTCGATTTTAAATTCCGCTGAAGGAAGTGCTTGGCTGATTTGACTGCAGCCTCCCAAAGGCCGCCAAAATGTGGCGCTCGAGGTGGTATGAAGTGAAAATCAATTCCCTTGGGCGTGTAATATGTGGTTATTTCTTGCTGAGAGCCTTCACTATGTAAATTCTCCTTGACTTCGGCAAGTTGGTTTTTGGTCCCCACAAAGTTTGTGGCGTTGTCGCAGTACAGGTTTCTGCAGTTTCCTCTTCTGCCTACAAATCGTCTAAGACATCCAATAAAGGCAGCTGTGCTCAAGTCGCTTGCAACCTCAAAGTGTATTGCCTTTGTGACAAAGCAGCAAAAAACTGCAACATATGCTTTCTGTGGCCTCTTGCCTCTCAGTTTGTAATGAATCCAAACAGGTCCGAGAAAGTCAACTCCTGTGTTAACAAACGGTCTTTCTGGTTGTACTCTATGCTTGGGAAGATTTCCCATGAACTGGCTTAAAAGTTTTGGTTTGGCTCGAGCGCAGCGGATACATCTTCCAACTATTGACCTTGCTGTTGTTTTGCCCTTGATAGGCCAGTACCTTTGTCGCGTGGTGCTCAAAAGTGTCTGTGAGCCACAATGCAGATTCTCCAGATGAATGCGTGTCATCAATAGTCTGGTGAAGATATGCGCGTACGGAATTAACATTGGATGCTTTGCATCTGTAGCTAATTTGGAAGCTTCTAGATGTCCTCCGACTCTTATTATGCACTTGTTGTCAATAAAGGGACTCAAAGAGCTGAGACTGTTACTGTTGTCAAGAGTACCTGTTTGATGTAGCTGTTTTATTTCGTTTCTGAATTCTTCTCCTTGAATTGTGCGGATCATGACTGTAAATGGTTCGTCAAGTTCGTTGACTGACAGATATTTTTGTTTTTTGCGAGAACCTATCGGAATTCGACAGTTTCGCACAAATCGTAACATATAGCAAACGATTCGTTGCCAGCGACTAAAATTGTTTTGATGATCAATTGTGTGAATAAAGTGTGGGGTGTCCTCTGAAGCTGCCAGGATAACCCTTGGAGGTTTCTTCTCCAAATCAATGCTCTGCTTGATGCACTTGGAAGGCCATGAGTTTTTTGGGCCGTGCAGAAATAAAGGTCCATAAAACCATGTACTGCAAGATGCCAATCTCTCCGGTGGTACTCCTCGCGATAAAATATCGGCCGGATTTTGTTTTGAAGGAACATGCTGCCATTTTTCTGGCAGTGAGATTTCCTGGATGGATGCAATGCGATTTGCAATGAAAGTATGAAATGATGCTGCTTCTGCGTTTATCCATGCCAATGTTTTCTCTGAATCACTCCAATAATAACATGAAAGGTATTTAATATTTAGATCTGCTTTAACCCGGCTGACTAGCTCAGCTGCGAGTTTAGCTGCGCATAGTTCTAGCCGTGGAAGCGTAGTTGGCTTAACTGGAGCTACCTTAGATTTAGCACAAAGAAGACGCACAATTCTCATTCCATCCTCATTGTTAGCACGTAAGTAAACGGCTGCCCCATATGCTTTCTCAGAAGCATCAGCAAAAGCATGCATTTCGATTGATTTGGGTACCCTTCCAGAAAACATGTGTCGAGGTATTTTTATGCCTGCAAGTGTTTTGAGACCTTGGCGGAATTGGAGCCAAGATGAGTGGAGCTCCATAGGGAGCGCTGCATCCCAGTCAAGCTTGAGGCGCCACAAATGCTGGAGAAAGATCTTAGCTGTAACCACTACTGGACTCAATACCCCCAGTGGATCAAATAGATGAGCAATATCAGATAGCACTGTCCTCTTTGTTACCTTGTTTTGCTCAGTGTATGTTGCCTTGATGCAAAATTCGTCTGATTTTGGGGTCCAGATTAACCCTAGTGTTTTGATGGATTCTTCTGCGTCGTGTATGTCGAGCTGTATGGCCTTATCTTCGGTAGGAATGGACTTAAGTAACTGTGGGTGATTAGCACACCATTTTCTAAGTTTAAATCCCGCAGCGTTCAACGCTTCCTGTAGTTGCTTCTGTGTTTCTATAGCTTCGACAAGACTGTCTGTGCCCGTCATTAAGTCGTCCACATAAAAATTGCTCTTACTGATTGCAGCAGCCAAAGGATATCTGGCTTCTGAGTTCTTTGCTAATTGTAGCAGACATCTAGTAGCTAGGTATGGCGCTGTTGTGGTGCCATAAGTTACGGTGCATAGCTCAAAGCATTTGATAGATAGTGTTGGCTCATCTCTCCACCAGATTAGTTGATATCTTCTATCTGCTTGGTCGACCATGATTTGTCGGTACATCTTCTCAATGTCCGCTGTGAATGCAAATCGTGGCATTCGGAAGCGAAGAAGGATAGTAAACAAATCATCTTGGACAGTCGGGCCTGTACATAATATGTCATTTAACGAGACATTTGTTGAGGTCTTACTGGAGCCATCGAACACAACTCGTACACTTGTCGTGGTGCTGTCCGGCTTAAGCACAGCGTGATGTGGTAGAAAATAGTGAGGACCCTTAACAGTGTTGAGATCGATTTCACGCATGTGTCCGAGACTTATATACTCATTCATGAAGTTTTTGTATTGTATGGCCAATTCAGAGTTTTTCGACAGTCGTCGCTCCATTGCCAGAAATCATCGGAGTGCGATGTCCTTGGATACGCCAAGCTTATGTGGATCATGAAGAAATGGTAGCTTGACCACAAATCGCCCAGTATGATCTCTTCGTACTGTTTGCGAAAAGTGAGATTCGCATTTTTCTTGTTCGGCTGTGAGTCTTTGACAAGGTGTTGTTGCCTCTTCTAATCTCCAAAATTTTTCAACCTGAGCTTCTAAATTGGTTTCCTCAATGGTCGAGACACCACATATTATGCTTTGATGTGAGGTTCTGGGTGTGCTTCCTGCGACAATCCAACCAAAAATAGTGTTTTGTAGCGTGGGTAAGTTAGTTCCAAGCCGTATTTGCCCAATTGAAAGTAATTGGTAATAAATTTCAGCGCCTAAGAGCAGGTCTATTCGATCTGGTTTGTTAAATCCTGGATCGGCCAATTTTATGTTTGTTGGAATTGGCCAGGATTGATGAGTACAGTGCCTAATATGACATAATTTCTTTGCGACTGTCTTGCCTCTGCTGACAATATTACTGAATTGGTTCTTGTAGTAGTGTGACTTGTGCTTGGCTGTGCATTAGACGAACTGATCTTATTTGATGTTAGGTGAGTTGTCTGATCTCTATGCAGCAGCGTGTTGTGTTTTCGCATACACTTAGCACAGCCTCTTGATGGACAATCTATTACTAAATGAGTGCTCTTGAGACAATTGGTACAAACTTTCAATTGATGAGCAGTCTTAAAACGTTCTGATGGCTCTAGCTCGAGAAATTTTTGGCAGACGAATAACCCATGATTTTTGTGACAAAGTTTACACAGTAAGGTCTGAGTCTTCATGTTTGAACTCACTAACGCAGATGATCTGCTGAACGCTCTTAGCTCAGTTTCTAGGTTTCTAGAGACTGAAATCGTTGCTCCAAAAATTTTAAGAATGCCGTTATAGATTGAAGTTCTCTGGGACCTTGTAGTCCCTGCTCATATAAAGTATGAGTAGGTTTGTCCAATTTCTTAATAAGCAAGTGTAAAAGAATTGGATCCCAAGCAGTCGTGACTATTCCAAGATTATTAAGTGCCATTAAACATTCCTTCGTTGTGTCGTGAAGTTTCTTTAGTGCTGTGGCTGATTCTGAGACTATGGTTGGCTGGGTTACTAATCTGTCCAGCAGAGCTGTCGTTAACAGCCTCTTGTTATTGTAGCGCTGATTTAAAATTTCCCATGCGGCTACATAATTTTCTTCGGACACTGATAAATGTCTAATCAGTAATTCAGCCTCACCAGTTATGTTCGTTTTAAGAAACCACATTTTTGGAGAATTCCCAATGGAACTGTGTCCATTTCAGATACTCTCCATCGAATTTTGGTAGCGCTATCTTGGGTAGCTTCATTTGTGGTGTGGATATTGTGCTGCTTTGATTAGCATTCTCCATTGAGAGTTCATCGGATTTTTTTAATAACTGAATGGTGATATCTTGCGTAGAATCCTCTAACTTGCAATATTCTTCATTACTGTATGAAGTCATATCTTCGGCTGTCTCCCAAATTTGTTCGTTGATTGTCTTTATTTGCGACCAATACTCGTTGATTGCATTGATTTTGACTATGCAATACTGCTTACTCCGTCCTTCAAGATTAATGTTTGAAAGTACTCGCTTCAACAGTGCCATTATTCCCTTCTGTCGTCTACGTAAACCTTCTACCGTATTTGAGGATACCATGCTTTGATTACCTTGGAATGTAGTGAGTGCTGGTTGTTCCGAGGATTCTTGAGATGGGCTTGAAATAAATTGCTTGGATTTTGGCTTGGGTGGGTTTTCTTTTACTCCCTGAGCCACATTTTCTGATGCAGTTTTACTTTGAAGATTGTCCATGATCTCCAGCCTGTACGCCTCATATATGTTCTTTATTTTGTCATAATAACCATCTTTGTAGTATGCCTGATCGAGCTGACTACTGTATTTGTCACGTATGCTGCTATCGATGACATCGAATGTTTCCCACTGTTCGTTCAGTTGTTCCAATCTTCTCTGTAGGAAGGTAAGGTTTTTCTCATGCTGAGTTTTTGATCTATCGTGGATAATCCTCTGGATTTCTGCTCCAGTCTGTTCCTGTTGATATACCAACTGCTCCATTAGTATGATTCGTCTTCTGATCACGTCGGGGTCACCAAAATGTTTATATTGCGACCAAATTCCTTTACTTGACCGCTGGTAGAATGTGTAAAGGTACTTAACCCTTGCACTACAAATTGCTTGCAGGTAGAATGTGTAAAGGTACTTAACCTTTGCACTATAAGTCGCTTGCAGGTCGAATGTGTAAAGGTACTTAACCTTTGCACTATAAGTCGCTTGCAGGTTCTAAACCAACAAACAGATTATTTGTCGATGAAAAATAATTGAAGACGTTGTTTTTACTAGTAAAATTCAAAGACTGACACTTTATTTAAAAACTCAAAATAATTTATACAAAAGAAAAGGTGCTGCAACTTACTTACTAAATTCACATTAACAAAAATTGCTTACGCGTTGTGAAATTTCTATTTTACAGACCAAAAGTTTTTTTTTGATGTACGATAATTTCAGTTCTCACAGAATGTTTTCATTCTTGCACCACTTAAGCGGTGTAATATGTCGTCTGAAGACGTAATCTGAGTAGGTATGCACATTCTGTGAGAACGGAAATTATTGTCGCTATTAGTTGACTGAAAAATTTGTCGATGTGCAATTATAGCGTAATTTATAATATTTCGAGAAATTATAAATTACGAACGTTGGATCAATGGTTGATTTAACATCCTCCCCGCGTTGAGCGGTTGCTCAATAATTCTGGATCTATTTGGAGTCTGACATTACATTGAGAAGTTGTTCTCGTCAATGGAATTGGAGGTTTGGAGAGAGCATCACGTCTTCGTGTTGATATGAATCTATAGGTTAAATAGCCAGAGGCAGAAATGATTAATAACAGGCTCATGTATCCTATGGCAAACTGATGGATGTCATGTTGCGATAACCTATTGAGAGGTACATGTTCACTTGTCAGAAGAGATTTGATCCTCCGTTGAAGATCTTGAATGTCGTTCGTATAATTTTGAGTAAATTTAGGTTGATACAGAATGTCCTCCGTCGATTCTGAGGGTGAGAGTTCCGTGAAATTTGATGTGATAAGACGTCCTGTTATATTGCTATAGATTGCATTATGTCCATATATAGTTGATGTTTCGTCTTTTACGATGCACTGCGACTCTAGTTCGAGTATTCCTGACCCTTGAAGAGCTGTCTGGGTAGCCGAATCTCCACATACAATGTTGATTGCTGTAGGTTTAGTCACTGTATAGATCCATTGATTTGGATTATTCAGTTGTATCCATCTCGGCTTGTGAGATGCTAAGATAATTTCGCAATTTCTGGGTGTTGAGTGTGTGATAATGCTGATCTCACACGCGCTTCTGTCGGAGTACTTATTATATAGTGGATAATGCTGTTTACAGATGACCCCTTCTTCTCCCATTGTGCAAGTGTTAAGGTCTGATTCTGACAATGGATAATACTGATCCCTGTGCAGATTAATAATGAGAAATGGTGTTGAAGATTTTATTGCCATAAGTGTTTTGTTTGTGACAAATGGTACTGAAACTATACGGAACATCATTTGATTAGGAGTAATGCACCCCTGGACACTCATAAGCTTATATAAAGTTGTTAAGTCATCTGGTTTGGCGGGTAATCTCAACGACGAAGGGAGATGCTCCTGTATGCGTGTCAGCTCGCTACTACAGCTTGGTGCTAACAAGTAGGGATTAATTTTTCCATGATGAGTATCAATCAACACATCCCATAAGTTTGATTGCATGCGTTCGAAGCGATTGATTGCTAGAACTAGTTGTAACGACAAGTCTGTGAATGTCTGACTGGATCTTTGCTGATGTAATTCATGGTTCATGTTGTTGAGTTTAGCTATTGTTAAGTTGAGATATTTGTCAAGATCTCCAAGACGACCAGCTATGGCTTCTTGGGAGTTTTTTATGATATTAGAGGTAGAATCAATGATAGAGGTTTGATTTCTAATTAACTCTAAAAGATGTTTGTCGTTATGATTAAGGTCTTCTATGACTTGTGCCATTTTGTCAGCATATTCTGTATCCAAAACACCAAAAAGTGAGCTAGCCAGATTTCCTATGAAATTGAGAGGAGCTCTTTTTCTTCTTGCTCGTATATTTTTATGTTGGTGTAGTAGTAGCTCATTGCCATCTTGCAGTTCTATGAGTATGCTCTCAAATTGCTTTAGGATGGGGTCACATGATTGTCTGTCACTGATCATTTCACATAGATCCATTAGCTTGTGTACTCCACTTGTGATAGTATCATACTCTTGCCAAAGTGCGCTCAAATTGTAATGTACTACAATGTTCCACTCGTTAGATATGAGATGAGCATTTCCCATGGATTCAAAATACAACCCTGGTTTTGACTTGAATGGTTTAATGTCGACTTGGCCAAAGATTGGTAAGATTAAACAGGTGAGTAGAAATGCACTCACAGCTGAATTTGAATGATGTTTTCTTTTAGATGGTGTAGTGTATTCAGCATTCGATGCTGTGGATGATGATTGAGGCTCATTTGATATCACCACCTCGCGCCTAGATCTGGAGGCAGAACGAGTGCTGATTGCTTCTCGTTTACGTTTTATTGAATGTACTTCTTCAGATGATGTGGATTCTTTGGTTGAATTGGTGGCATTGGTTTCTTCTTCCATTGGAAATGGGGCTAGTTTGTGTATGGGCCTTCGAAGGACACCAGATGATGTTTTGACGTCTGCTACGCGAACTAGGCCATCGTGTCCCTTTATTGTTTGGATGATTCTGCCTATCCAATTTGTTACAGGTACATTATCTTCTTTAATAACAACCAGCATCCCTGGTTGAGCATTGTTACAATGTTGCTTCCATTTATAACGGTGCTGTAGTTCACTCAGATACTCCTTAGACCATCGTTGCCAAAATTGATTTTTTATATATGATACTAGTTTCCATCTTTGTAGCGAATTAAGTCTAGATGGTTGTGCCGCCGGTTCTACGATTGCTGTCAATGGTTCCCCTATTAGGAAATGGCCAGGAGTGAGAGCACTTAAATCGTTTGGGTCAGCTGAGGATGGCGTTAAAGGCCTCGAGCTTAGTATTGCCTCTATGTCTATCATGAGCGTCTCTTCGTAGGTTAGAGAACTCGATTTTAAATTCCGCTGAAGGAAGTGCTTGGCTGATTTGACTGCAGCCTCCCAAAGGCCGCCAAAATGTGGCGCTCGAGGTGGTATGAAGTGAAAATCAATTCCCTTGGGCGTGCAATATGTGGTTATTTCTTGCTGAGAGCCTTCACTATGTAAATTCTCCTTGACTTCGGCAAGTTGGTTTTTGGTCCCCACAAAGTTTGTGGCGTTGTCGCAGTACAGGTTTCTGCAGTTTCCTCTTCTGCCTACAAATCGTCTAAGACATCCAATAAAGGCAGCTGTGCTCAAGTCGCTTGCAACCTCAAAGTGTATTGCCTTTGTGACAAAGCAGCAAAAAACTGCAACATATGCTTTCTGTGGCCTCTTGCCTCTCAGTTTGTAATGAATCCAAACAGGTCCGAGAAAGTCAACTCCTGTGTTAACAAACGGTCTTTCTGGTTGTACTCTATGCTTGGGAAGATTTCCCATGAACTGGCTTAAAAGTTTTGGTTTGGCTCGAGCGCAGCGGATACATCTTCCAACTATTGACCTTGCTGTTGTTTTGCCCTTGATAGGCCAGTACCTTTGTCGCGTGGTGCTCAAAAGTGTCTGTGAGCCACAATGCAGATTCTCCAGATGAATGCGTGTCATCAATAGTCTGGTGAAGATATGCGCGTACGGAATTAACATTGGATGCTTTGCATCTGTAGCTAATTTGGAAGCTTCTAGACGTCCTCCGACTCTTATTATGCCCTTGTTGTCAATAAAGGGACTCAAAGAGCTGAGACTGTTACTGTTGTCAAGAGTACCTGTTTGATGTAGCTGTTTTATTTCGTTTCTGAATTCTTCTCCTTGAATTGTGCGGATCATGACTGTAAATGGTTCGTCAAGTTCGTTGACTGACAGATATTTTTGTTTTTTGCGAGAACCTATCGGAATTCGACAGTTTCGCACAAATCGTAACATATAGCTAACGATTCGTTGCCAGCGACTAAAATTGTTTTGATGATCAATTGTGTGAATAAAGTGTGGGGTGTCCTCTGAAGCTGCCAGGATAACCCTTGGAGGTTTCTTCTCCAAATCAATGCTCTGCTTGATGCACTTGGAAGGCCATGAGTTTTTTGGGCCGTGCAGAAATAAAGGTCCATAAAACCATGTACTGCAAGATGCCAATCTCTCCGGTGGTACTCCTCGCGATAAAATATCGGCCGGATTTTGTTTTGAAGGAACATGCTGCCATTTTTCTGGCAGTGAGATTTCCTGGATGGATGCAATGCGATTTGCAATGAAAGTATGAAATGATGCTGCTTCTGCGTTTATCCATGCCAATGTTTTCTCTGAATCACTCCAATAATAACATGAAAGGTATTTAATATTTAGATCTGCTTTAACCCGGCTGACTAGCTCAGCTGCGAGTTTAGCTGCGCATAGTTCTAGCCGTGGAAGCGTAGTTGGCTTAACTGGAGCTACCTTAGATTTAGCACAAAGAAGACGCACAATTCTCATTCCATCCTCATTGTTAGCACGTAAGTAAACGGCTGCCCCATATGCTTTCTCAGAAGCATCAGCAAAAGCATGCATTTCGATTGATTTGGGTACCCTTCCAGAAAACATGTGTCGAGGTATTTTTATGCCTGCAAGTGTTTTGAGACCTTGGCGGAATTGGAGCCAAGATGAGTGGAGCTCCATAGGGAGCGCTGCATCCCAGTCAAGCTTGAGGCGCCACAAATGCTGGAGAAAGATCTTAGCTGTAACCACTACTGGACTCAATACCCCCAGTGGATCAAATAGATGAGCAATATCAGATAGCACTGTCCTCTTTGTTACCTTGTTTTGCTCAGTGTATGTTGCCTTGATGCAAAATTCGTCTGATTTTGGGGTCCAGATTAACCCTAGTGTTTTGATGGATTCTTCTGCGTCGTGTATGTCGAGCTGTATGGCCTTATCTTCGGTAGGAATGGACTTAAGTAACTGTGGGTGATTAGCACACCATTTTCTAAGTTTAAATCCCGCAGCGTTCAACGCTTCCTGTAGTTGCTTCTGTGTTTCTATAGCTTCGACAAGACTGTCTGTGCCCGTCATTAAGTCGTCCACATAAAAATTGCTCTTACTGATTGCAGCAGCCAAAGGATATCTGGCTTCTGAGTTCTTTGCTAATTGTAGCAGACATCTAGTAGCTAGGTATGGCGCTGTTGTGGTGCCATAAGTTACGGTGCATAGCTCAAAGCATTTGATAGATAGTGTTGGCTCATCTCTCCACCAGATTAGTTGATATCTTCTATCTGCTTGGTCGACCATGATTTGTCGGTACATCTTCTCAATGTCCGCTGTGAATGCAAATCGTGGCATTCGGAAGCGAAGAAGGATAGTAAACAAATCATCTTGGACAGTCGGGCCTGTACATAATATGTCATTTAACGAGACATTTGTTGAGGTCTTACTGGAGCCATCGAACACAACTCGTACACTTGTCGTGGTGCTGTCCGGCTTAAGCACAGCGTGATGTGGTAGAAAATAGTGAGGACCCTTAACAGTGTTGAGATCGATTTCACGCATGTGTCCGAGACTTATATACTCATTCATGAAGTTTTTGTATTGTATGGCCAATTCAGAGTTTTTCGACAGTCGTCGCTCCATTGCCAGAAATCGTCGGAGTGCGATGTCCTTGGATACGCCAAGCTTATGTGGATCATGAAGAAATGGTAGCTTGACCACAAATCGCCCAGTATGATCTCTTCGTACTGTTTGCGAAAAGTGAGATTCGCATTTTTCTTGTTCGGCTGTGAGTCTTTGACAAGGTGTTGTTGCCTCTTCTAATCTCCAAAATTTTTCAACCTGAGCTTCTAAATTGGTTTCCTCAATGGTCGAGACACCACATATTCTGCTTTGATGTGAGGTTCTGGGTGTGCTTCCTGCGACAATCCAACCAAAAATAGTGTTTTGTAGCGTGGGTAAGTTAGTTCCAAGCCGTATTTGCCCAATTGAAAGTAATTGGTAATAAATTTCAGCGCCTAAGAGCAGGTCTATTCGATCTGGTTTGTTAAATCCTGGATCGGCCAATTTTATGTTTGTTGGAATTGGCCAGGATTGATGAGTACAGTGCCTAATATGACATAATTTCTTTGCGACTGTCTTGCCTCTGCTGACAATATTACTGAATTGGTTCTTGTAGTAGTGTGACTTGTGCTTGGCTGTGCATTAGACGAACTGATCTTATTTGATGTTAGGTGAGTTGTCTGATCTCTATGCAGCAGCGTGTTGTGTTTTCGCATACACTTAGCACAGCCTCTTGATGGACAATCTATTACCAAATGAGTGCTCTTGAGACAATTGGTACAAACTTTCAATTGATGAGCAGTCTTAAAACGTTCTGATGGCTCTAGCTCGAGAGATTTTTGGCAGACGAATAACCCATGATTTTTGTGACAAAGTTTACACAGTAAGGTCTGAGTCTTCATGTTTGAACTCACTAACGCAGATGATCTGCTGAACGCTCTTAGCTCAGTTTCTAGGTTTCTAGAGACTGAAATCGTTGCTCCAAAAATTTTAAGAATGCCGTTATAGATTGAAGTTCTCTGGGACCTTGTAGTCCCTGCTCATATAAAGTATGAGTAGGTTTGTCCAATTTCTTAATAAGCAAGTGTAAAAGAATTGGATCCCAAGCAGTCGTGACTATTCCAAGATTATTAAGTGCCATTAAACATTCCTTCGTTGTGTCGTGAAGTTTCTTTAGTGCTGTGGCTGATTCTGAGACTATGGTTGGCTGGGTTACTAATCTGTCCAGCAGAGCTGTCGTTAACAGCCTCTTGTTATTGTAGCGCTGATTTAAAATTTCCCATGCGGCTACATAATTTTCTTCGGACACTGATAAATGTCTAATCAGTAATTCAGCCTCACCAGTTATGTTCGTTTTAAGAAACCACATTTTTGGAGAATTCCCAATGGAACTGTGTCCATTTCAGATACTCTCCATCGAATTTTGGTAGCGCTATCTTGGGTAGCTTCAATTGTGGTGTGGATATTGTGCTGCTTTGATTAGCATTCTCCATTGAGAGTTCATCGGATTTTTTTAATAACTGAATGGTGATATCTTGCGTAGAAGTCTCTAACTTGCAATATTCTTCATTACTGTATGAAGTCATATCTTCGGCTGTCTCCCAAATTTGTTCGTTGATTGTCTTTATTTGCGACCAATACTCGTTGATTGCATTGATTTTGACTATGCAATACTGCTTACTCCGTCCTTCAAGATTAATGTTTGAAAGTACTCGCTTCAACAGTGCCATTATTCCCTTCTGTCGTCTACGTAAACCTTCTACCGTATTTGAGGATACCATGCTTTGATTACCTTGGAATGTAGTGAGTGCTGGTTGTTTCGAGGATTCTTGAGATGGGCTTGAAATAAATTGCTTGGATTTTGGCTTGGGTGGGTTTTCTTTTACTCCCTGAGCCACATTTTCTGATGCAGTTTTACTTTGAAGATTGTCCATGATCTCCAGCCTGTACGCCTCATATATGTTCTTTATTTTGTCATAATAACCATCTTTGTAGTATGCCTGATCGAGCTGACTACTGTATTTGTCACGTATGCTGCTATCGATGACATCGAATGTTTCCCACTGTTCGTTCAGTTGTTCCAATCTTCTCTGTAGGAAGGTAAGGTTTTTCTCATGCTGAGTTTTTGATCTATCGTGGATAAGCCTCTGGATTTCTGCTCCAGTCTGTTCCTGTTGATATACCAACTGCTCCATTAGTATGATTCGTCTTCTGATCACGTCGGGGTCACCAAAATGTTTATATTGCGACCAAATTCCTTTACTTGACCGCTGGTAGAATGTGTAAAGGTACTTAACCCTTGCACTACAAATTGCTTGCAGGTAGAATGTGTAAAGGTACTTAACCTTTGCACTATAAGTCGCTTGCAGGTCGAATGTGTAAAGGTACTTAACCTTTGCACTATAAGTCGCTTGCAGGTTCTAAACCAACAAACAGATTATTTGTCGATGAAAAATAATTGAAGACGTTGTTTTTACTAGTAAAATTCAAAGACTGACACTTTATTTAAAAACTCAAAATAATTTATACAAAAGAAAAGGTGCTGCAACTTACTTACTAAATTCACATTAACAAAAATTGCTTACGCGTTGTGAAATTTCTATTTTACAGACCAAAAGTTTTTTTTTGATGTACGATAATTTCAGTTCTCACAGAATGTTTTCATTCTTGCACCACTTAAGCGGTGTAATATGTCGTCTGAAGACGTAATCTGAGTAGGTATGCACATTCTGTGAGAACGGAAATTATTGTCGCTATTTGTTGACTGAAAAATTTGTCGATGTGCAATTATAGCGTAATTTATAATATTTCGAGAAATTATAAATTACGAACGTTGGATCAATGGTTGATTTAACATCCTCCCCGCGTTGAGCGGTTGCTCAATAATTCTGGATCTATTTGGAGTCTGACATTACATTGAGAAGTTGTTCTCGTCAATGGAATTGGAGGTTTGGAGAGAGCATCACGTCTTCGTGTTGATATGAATCTATAGGTTAAACAGGCAGAGGCAGAAATGATTAATAACAGGCTCATGTATCCTATGGCAAACTGATGGATGTCATGTTGCGATAAACTATTGAGAGGTACATGTTCACTTGTCAGAAGAGATTTGATCCTCCGTTGAAGATCTTGAATGTCGTTCGTATAATTTTGAGTAAATTTAGGTTGATACAGAATGTCCTCCGTCGATTCTGAGGGTGAGAGTTCCGTGAAATTTGATGTGATAAGACGTCCTGTTATATTGCTATAGATTGCATTATGTCCATATATAGTTGATGTTTCGTCTTTTACGATGCACTGCGACTCTAGTTCGAGTATTCCTGACCCTTGAAGAGCTGTCTGGGTAGCCGAATCTCCACATACAATGTTGATTGCTGTAGGTTTAGTCACTGTATAGATCCATTGATTTGGATTATTCAGTTGTATCCATCTCGGCTTGTGAGATGCTAAGATAATTTCGCAATTTCTGGGTGTTGAGTGTGTGATAATGCTGATCTCACACGCGCTTCTGTCGGAGTACTTATTATATAGTGGATAATGCTGTTTACAGATGACCCCTTCTTCTCCCATTGTGCAAGTGTTAAGGTCTGATTCTGACAATGGATAATACTGATCCCTGTGCAGATTAATAATGAGAAATGGTGTTGAAGATTTTATTGCCATAAGTGTTTTGTTTGTGACAAATGGTACTGAAACTATACGGAACATCATTTGATTAGGAGTAATGCACCCCTGGACACTCATAAGCTTATATAAAGTTGTTAAGTCATCTGGTTTGGCGGGTAATCTCAACGACGAAGGGAGATGCTCCTGTATGCGTGTCAGCTCGCTACTACAGCTTGGTGCTAACAAGTAGGGATTAATTTTTCCATGATGAGTATCAATCAACACATCCCATAAGTTTGATTGCATGCGTTCGAAGCGATTGATTGCTAGAACTAGTTGTAACGACAAGTCTGTGAATGTCTGACTGGATCTTTGCTGATGTAATTCATGGTTCATGTTGTTGAGTTTAGCTATTGTTAAGTTGAGATATTTGTCAAGATCTCCAAGACGACCAGCTATGGCTTCTTGGGAGTTTTTTATGATATTAGAGGTAGAATCAATGATAGAGGTTTGATTTCTAATTAACTCTAAAAGATGTTTGTCGTTATGATTAAGGTCTTCTATGACTTGTGCCATTTTGTCAGCATATTCTGTATCCAAAACACCAAAAAGTGAGCTAGCCAGATTTCCTATGAAATTGAGAGGAGCTCTTTTTCTTCTTGCTCGTATATTTTTATGTTGGTGTAGTAGTAGCTCATTGCCATCTTGCAGTTCTATGAGTATGCTCTCAAATTGTTTTAGGATGGGGTCACATGATTGTCTGTCACTGATCATTTCACATAGATCCATTAGCTTGTGTACTCCACTTGTGATAGTATCATACTCTTGCCAAAGTGCGCTCAAATTGTAATGTACTACAATGTTCCACTCGTTAGATATGAGATGAGCATTTCCCATGGATTCAAAATACAACCCTGGTTTTGACTTGAATGGTTTAATGTCGACTTGGCCAAAGATTGGTAAGATTAAACAGGTGAGTAGAAATGCACTCACAGCTGAATTTGAATGATGTTTTCTTTTAGATGGTGTAGTGTATTCAGCATTCGATGCTGTGGATGATGATTGAGGCTCATTTGATGTCACCACCTCGCGCCTAGATCTGGAGGCAGAACGAGTGCTGATTGCTTCTCGTTTACGTTTTATTGAATGTACTTCTTCAGATGATGTGGATTCTTTGGTTGAATTGGTGGCATTGGTTTCTTCTTCCATTGGAAATGGGGCTAGTTTGTGTATGGGCCTTCGAAGGACACCAGATGATGTTTTGACGTCTGCTACGCGAACTAGGCCATCGTGTCCCTTTATTGTTTGGATGATTCTGCCTAATATCCAATTTGTTACAGGTACATTATCTTCTTTAATAACAACCAGCATCCCTGGTTGAGCATTGTTACAATGTTGCTTCCATTTATAACGGTGCTGTAGTTCACTCAGATACTCCTTAGACCATCGTTGCCAAAATTGATTTTTTATATATGATACTAGTTTCCATCTTTGTAGCGAATTAAGTCTAGATGGTTGTGCCGCCGGTTCTACGATTGCTGTCAATGGTTCCCCTATTAGGAAATGGCCAGGAGTGAGAGCACTTAAATCGTTTGGGTCAGCTGAGGATGGCGTTAAAGGCCTCGAGCTTAGTATTGCCTCTATGTCTATCATGAGCGTCTCTTCGTAGGTTAGAGAACTCGATTTTAAATTCCGCTGAAGGAAGTGCTTGGCTGATTTGACTGCAGCCTCCCAAAGGCCGCCAAAATGTGGCGCTCGAGGTGGTATGAAGTGAAAATCAATTCCCTTGGGCGTGCAATATGTGGTTATTTCTTGCTGAGAGCCTTCACTATGTAAATTCTCCTTGACTTCGGCAAGTTGGTTTTTGGTCCCCACAAAGTTTGTGGCGTTGTCGCAGTACAGGTTTCTGCAGTTTCCTCTTCTGCCTACAAATCGTCTAAGACATCCAATAAAGGCAGCTGTGCTCAAGTCGCTTGCAACCTCAAAGTGTATTGCCTTTGTGACAAAGCAGCAAAAAACTGCAACATATGCTTTCTGTGGCCTCTTGCCTCTCAGTTTGTAATGAATCCAAACAGGTCCGAGAAAGTCAACTCCTGTGTTAACAAACGGTCTTTCTGGTTGTACTCTATGCTTGGGAAGATTCCCATGAACTGGCTTAAAAGTTTTGGTTTGGCTCGAGCGCAGCGGATACATCTTCCAACTATTGACCTTGCTGTTGTTTTGCCCTTGATAGGCCAGTACCTTTGTCGCGTGGTGCTCAAAAGTGTCTGTGAGCCACAATGCAGATTCTCCAGATGAATGCGTGTCATCAATAGTCTGGTGAAGACATGCGCGTACGGAATTAACATTGGATGCTTTGCATCTGTAGCTAATTTGGAAGCTTCTAGACGTCCTCCGACTCTTATTATGCCCTTGTTGTCAATAAAGGGACTCAAAGAGCTGAGACTGTTACTGTTGTCAAGAGTACCTGTTTGATGTAGCTGTTTTATTTCGTTTCTGAATTCTTCTCCTTGAATTGTGCGGATCATGACTGTAAATGGTTCGTCAAGTTCGTTGACTGACAGATATTTTTGTTTTTTGCGAGAACCTATCGGAATTCGACAGTTTCGCACAAATCGTAACATATAGCTAACGATTCGTTGCCAGCGACTAAAATTGTTTTGATGATCAATTGTGTGAATAAAGTGTGGGGTGTCCTCTGAAGCTGCCAGGATAACCCTTGGAGGTTTCTTCTCCAAATCAATGCTCTGCTTGATGCACTTGGAAGGCCATGAGTTTTTTGGGCCGTGCAGAAATAAAGGTCCATAAAACCATGTACTGCAAGATGCCAATCTCTCCGGTGGTACTCCTCGCGATAAAATATCGGCCGGATTTTGTTTTGAAGGAACATGGTGCCATTTTTCTGGCAGTGAGATTTCCTGGATGGATGCAATGCGATTTGCAATGAATGTATGAAATGATGCTGCTTCTGCGTTTATCCATGCCAATGTTTTCTCTGAATCACTCCAATAATAACATGAAAGGCCTTTAATATTTAGATCTGCTTTAACCCGGCTGACTAGCTCAGCTGCGAGTTTAGCTGCGCATAGTTCTAGCCGTGGAAGCGTAGTTGGCTTAACTGGAGCTACCTTAGATTTAGCACAAAGAAGACGCACAATTCTCATTCCATCCTCATTGTTAGCACGTAAGTAAACGGCTGCCCCATATGCTTTCTCAGAAGCATCAGCAAAAGCATGCATTTCGATTGATTTGGGTACCCTTCCAGAAAACATGTGTCGAGGTATTTTTATGCCTGCAAGTGTTTTGAGACCTTGGCGGAATTGGAGCCAAGATGAGTGGAGCTCCATAGGGAGCGCTGCATCCCAGTCAAGCTTGAGGCGCCACAAATGCTGGAGAAAGATCTTAGCTGTAACCACTACTGGACTCAATACCCCCAGTGGATCAAATAGATGAGCAATATCAGATAGCACTGTCCTCTTTGTTACCTTGTTTTGCTCAGTGTATGTTGCCTTGATGCAAAATTCGTCTGATTTTGGGGTCCAGATTAACCCTAGTGTTTTGATGGATTCTTCTGCGTCGTGTATGTCGAGCTGTATGGCCTTATCTTCGGTAGGAATGGACTTAAGTAACTGTGGGTGATTAGCACACCATTTTCTAAGTTTAAATCCCGCAGCGTTCAACGCTTCCTGTAGTTGCTTCTGTGTTTCTATAGCTTCGACAAGACTGTCTGTGCCCGTCATTAAGTCGTCCACATAAAAATTGCTCTTACTGATTGCAGCAGCCAAAGGATATCTGGCTTCTGAGTTCTTTGCTAATTGTAGCAGACATCTAGTAGCTAGGTATGGCGCTGTTGTGGTGCCATAAGTTACGGTGCATAGCTCAAAGCATTTGATAGATAGTGTTGGCTCATCTCTCCACCAGATTAGTTGATATCTTCTATCTGCTTGGTCGACCATGATTTGTCGGTACATCTTCTCAATGTCCGCTGTGAATGCAAATCGTGGCATTCGGAAGCGAAGAAGGATAGTAAACAAATCATCTTGGACAGTCGGGCCTGTACATAATATGTCATTTAACGAGACATTTGTTGAGGTCTTACTGGAGCCATCGAACACAACTCGTACACTTGTCGTGGTGCTGTCCGGCTTAAGCACAGCGTGATGTGGTAGAAAATAGTGAGGACCCTTAACAGTGTTGAGATCGATTTCACGCATGTGTCCGAGACTTATATACTCATTCATGAAGTTTTTGTATTGTATGGCCAATTCAGAGTTTTTCGACAGTCGTCGCTCCATTGCCAGAAATCGTCGGAGTGCGATGTCCTTGGATACGCCAAGCTTATGTGGATCATGAAGAAATGGTAGCTTGACCACAAATCGCCCAGTATGATCTCTTCGTACTGTTTGCGAAAAGTGAGATTCGCATTTTTCTTGTTCGGCTGTGAGTCTTTGACAAGGTGTTGTTGCCTCTTCTAATCTCCAAAATTTTTCAACCTGAGCTTCTAAATTGGTTTCCTCAATGGTCGAGACACCACATATTCTGCTTTGATGTGAGGTTCTGGGTGTGCTTCCTGCGACAATCCAACCAAAAATAGTGTTTTGTAGCGTGGGTAAGTTAGTTCCAAGCCGTATTTGCCCAATTGAAAGTAATTGGTAATAAATTTCAGCGCCTAAGAGCAGGTCTATTCGATCTGGTTTGTTAAATCCTGGATCGGCCAATTTTATGTTTGTTGGAATTGGCCAGGATTGATGAGTACAGTGCCTAATATGACATAATTTCTTTGCGACTGTCTTGCCTCTGCTGACAATATTACTGAATTGGTTCTTGTAGTAGTGTGACTTGTGCTTGGCTGTGCATTAGACGAACTGATCTTATTTGATGTTAGGTGAGTTGTCTGATCTCTATGCAGCAGCGTGTTGTGTTTTCGCATACACTTAGCACAGCCTCTTGATGGACAATCTATTACCAAATGAGTGCTCTTGAGACAATTGGTACAAACTTTCAATTGATGAGCAGTCTTAAAACGTTCTGATGGCTCTAGCTCGAGAAATTTTTGGCAGACGAATAACCCATGATTTTTGTGACAAAGTTTACACAGTAAGGTCTGAGTCTTCATGTTTGAACTCACTAACGCAGATGATCTGCTGAACGCTCTTAGCTCAGTTTCTAGGTTTCTAGAGACTGAAATCGTTGCTCCAAAAATTTTAAGAATGCCGTTATAGATTGAAGTTCTCTGGGACCTTGTAGTCCCTGCTCATATAAAGTATGAGTAGGTTTGTCCAATTTCTTAATAAGCAAGTGTAAAAGAATTGGATCCCAAGCAGTCGTGACTATTCCAAGATTATTAAGTGCCATTAAACATTCCTTCGTTGTGTCGTGAAGTTTCTTTAGTGCTGTGGCTGATTCTGAGACTATGGTTGGCTGGGTTACTAATCTGTCCAGCAGAGCTGTCGTTAACAGCCTCTTGTTATTGTAGCGCTGATTTAAAATTTCCCATGCGGCTACATAATTTTCTTCGGACACTGATAAATGTCTAATCAGTAATTCAGCCTCACCAGTTATGTTCGTTTTAAGAAACCACATTTTTGGAGAATTCCCAATGGAACTGTGTCCATTTCAGATACTCTCCATCGAATTTTGGTAGCGCTATCTTGGGTAGCTTCATTTGTGGTGTGGATATTGTGCTGCTTTGATTAGCATTCTCCATTGAGAGTTCATCGGATTTTTTTAATAACTGAATGGTGATATCTTGCGTAGAATCCTCTAACTTGCAATATTCTTCATTACTGTATGAAGTCATATCTTCGGCTGTCTCCCAAATTTGTTCGTTGATTGTCTTTATTTGCGACCAATACTCGTTGATTGCATTGATTTTGACTATGCAATACTGCTTACTCCGTCCTTCAAGATTAATGTTTGAAAGTACTCGCTTCAACAGTGCCATTATTCCCTTCTGTCGTCTACGTAAACCTTCTACCGTATTTGAGGATACCATGCTTTGATTACCTTGGAATGTAGTGAGTGCTGGTTGTTTCGAGGATTCTTGAGATGGGCTTGAAATAAATTGCTTGGATTTTGGCTTGGGTGGGTTTTCTTTTATTCCCTGAGCCACATTTTCTGATGCAGTTTTACTTTGAAGATTGTCCATGATCTCCAGCCTGTACGCCTCATATATGTTCTTTATTTTGTCATAATAACCATCTTTGTAGTATGCCTGATCGAGCTGACTACTGTATTTGTCACGTATGCTGCTATCGATGACATCGAATGTTTCCCACTGTTCGTTCAGTTGTTCCAATCTTCTCTGTAGGAAGGTAAGGTTTTTCTCATGCTGAGTTTTTGATCTATCGTGGATAAGCCTCTGGATTTCTGCTCCAGTCTGTTCCTGTTGATATACCAACTGCTCCATTAGTATGATTCGTCTTCTGATCACGTCGGGGTCACCAAAATGTTTATATTGCGACCAAATTCCTTTACTTGACCGCTGGTAGAATGTGTAAAGGTACTTAACCCTTGCACTACAAATTGCTTGCAGGTAGAATGTGTAAAGGTACTTAACCTTTGCACTATAAGTCGCTTGCAGGTCGAATGTGTAAAGGTACTTAACCTTTGCACTATAAGTCGCTTGCAGGTTCTAAACCAACAAACAGATTATTTGTCGATGAAAAATAATTGAAGACGTTGTTTTTACTAGTAAAATTCAAAGACTGACACTTTATTTAAAAACTCAAAATAATTTATACAAAAGAAAAGGTGCTGCAACTTACTTACTAAATTCACATTAACAAAAATTGCTTACGCGTTGTGAAATTTCTATTTTACAGACCAAAAGTTTTTTTTTGATGTACGATAATTTCAGTTCTCACAGAATGTTTTCATTCTTGCACCACTTAAGCGGTGTAATATGTCGTCTGAAGACGTAATCTGAGTAGGTATGCACATTCTGTGAGAACGGAAATTATTGTCGCTATTTGTTGACTGAAAAATTTGTCGATGTGCAATTATAGCGTAATTTATAATATTTTGAGAAATTATAAATTACGAACGTTGGATCAATGGTTGATTTAACATCCTCCCCGCGTTGAGCGGTTGCTCAATAATTCTGGATCTATTTGGAGTCTGACATTACATTGAGAAGTTGTTCTCGTCAATGGAATTGGAGGTTTGGAGAGAGCATCACGTCTTCGTGTTGATATGAATCTATAGGTTAAATAGCCAGAGGCAGAAATGATTAATAAC
The DNA here is from genome assembly GCA_963930735.1 of Dioctria linearis. Classification (NCBI taxonomy): domain Eukaryota; kingdom Metazoa; phylum Arthropoda; class Insecta; order Diptera; family Asilidae; genus Dioctria; species Dioctria linearis. Next base: position 98,445,716 of record OZ005741.1, read on the forward strand.
AGGCTCATGTATCCTATGGCAAACTGATGGATGTCATGTTGCGATAAACTATTGAGAGGTACATGTTCACTTGTCAGAAGAGATTTGATCCTCCGTTGAAGATCTTGAATGTCGTTCGTATAATTTTGAGTAAATTTAGGTTGATACAGAATGTCCTCCGTCGATTCTGAGGGTGAGAGTTCCGTGAAATTTGATGTGATAAGACGTCCTGTTATATTGCTATAGATTGCATTATGTCCATATATAGTTGATGTTTCGTCTTTTACGATGCACTGCGACTCTAGTTCGAGTATTCCTGACCCTTGAAGAGCTGTCTGGGTAGCCGAATCTCCACATACAATGTTGATTGCTGTAGGTTTAGTCACTGTATAGATCCATTGATTTGGATTATTCAGTTGTATCCATCTCGGCTTGTGAGATGCTAAGATAATTTCGCAATTTCTGGGTGTTGAGTGTGTGATAATGCTGATCTCACACGCGCTTCTGTCGGAGTACTTATTATATAGTGGATAATGCTGTTTACAGATGACCCCTTCTTCTCCCATTGTGCAAGTGTTAAGGTCTGATTCTGACAATGGATAATACTGATCCCTGTGCAGATTAATAATGAGAAATGGTGTTGAAGATTTTATTGCCATAAGTGTTTTGTTTGTGACAAATGGTACTGAAACTATACGGAACATCATTTGATTAGGAGTAATGCACCCCTGGACACTCATAAGCTTATATAAAGTTGTTAAGTCATCTGGTTTGGCGGGTAATCTCAACGACGAAGGGAGATGCTCCTGTATGCGTGTCAGCTCGCTACTACAGCTTGGTGCTAACAAGTAGGGATTAATTTTTCCATGATGAGTATCAATCAACACATCCCATAAGTTTGATTGCATGCGTTCGAAGCGATTGATTGCTAGAACTAGTTGTAACGACAAGTCTGTGAATGTCTGACTGGATCTTTGCTGATGTAATTCATGGTTCATGTTGTTGAGTTTAGCTATTGTTAAGTTGAGATATTTGTCAAGATCTCCAAGACGACCAGCTATGGCTTCTTGGGAGTTTTTTATGATATTAGAGGTAGAATCAATGATAGAGGTTTGATTTCTAATTAACTCTAAAAGATGTTTGTCGTTATGATTAAGGTCTTCTATGACTTGTGCCATTTTGTCAGCATATTCTGTATCCAAAACACCAAAAAGTGAGCTAGCCAGATTTCCTATGAAATTGAGAGGAGCTCTTTTTCTTCTTGCTCGTATATTTTTATGTTGGTGTAGTAGTAGCTCATTGCCATCTTGCAGTTCTATGAGTATGCTCTCAAATTGTTTTAGGAAGGGGTCACATGATTGTCTGTCACTGATCATTTCACATAGATCCATTAGCTTGTGTACTCCACTTGTGATAGTATCATACTCTTGCCAAAGTGCGCTCAAATTGTAATGTACTACAATGTTCCACTCGTTAGATATGAGATGAGCATTTCCCATGGATTCAAAATACAACCCTGGTTTTGACTTGAATGGTTTAATGTCGACTTGGCCAAAGATTGGTAAGATTAAACAGGTGAGTAGAAATGCACTCACAGCTGAATTTGAATGATGTTTTCTTTTAGATGGTGTAGTGTATTCAGCATTCGATGCTGTGGATGATGATTGAGGCTCATTTGATGTCACCACCTCGCGCCTAGATCTGGAGGCAGAACGAGTGCTGATTGCTTCTCGTTTACGTTTTATTGAATGTACTTCTTCAGATGATGTGGATTCTTTGGTTGAATTGGTGGCATTGGTTTCTTCTTCCATTGGAAATGGGGCTAGTTTGTGTATGGGCCTTCGAAGGACACCAGATGATGTTTTGACGTCTGCTACGCGAACTAGGCCATCGTGTCCCTTTATTGTTTGGATGATTCTGCCTAATATCCAATTTGTTACAGGTACATTATCTTCTTTAATAACAACCAGCATCCCTGGTTGAGCATTGTTACAATGTTGCTTCCATTTATAACGGTGCTGTAGTTCACTCAGATACTCCTTAGACCATCGTTGCCAAAATTGATTTTTTATATATGATACTAGTTTCCATCTTTGTAGCGAATTAAGTCTAGATGGTTGTGCCGCCGGTTCTACGATTGCTGTCAATGGTTCCCCTATTAGGAAATGGCCAGGAGTGAGAGCACTTAAATCGTTTGGGTCGGCTGAGGATGGCGTTAAAGGCCTCGAGCTTAGTATTGCCTCTATGTCTATCATGAGCGTCGCTAGCTCTTCGTAGGTTAGAGAACTCGATTTTAAATTCCGCTGAAGGAAGTGCTTGGCTGATTTGACTGCAGCCTCCCAAAGGCCGCCAAAATGTGGCGCTCGAGGTGGTATGAAGTGAAAATCAATTCCCTTGGGCGTGCAATATGTGGTTATTTCTTGCTGAGAGCCTTCACTATGTAAATTCTCCTTGACTTCGGCAAGTTGGTTTTTGGTCCCCACAAAGTTTGTGGCGTTGTCGCAGTACAGGTTTCTGCAGTTTCCTCTTCTGCCTACAAATCGTCTAAGACATCCAATAAAGGCAGCTGTGCTCAAGTCGCTTGCAACCTCAAAGTGTATTGCCTTTGTGACAAAGCAGCAAAAAACTGCAACATATGCTTTCTGTGGCCTCTTGCCTTTCAGTTTGTAATGAATCCAAACAGGTCCGAGAAAGTCAACTCCTGTGTTAACAAACGGTCTTTCTGGTTGTACTCTATGCTTGGGAAGATTTCCCATGAACTGGCTTAAAAGTTTTGGTTTGGCTCGAGCGCAGCGGATACATCTTCCAACTATTGACCTTGCTGTTGTTTTGCCCTTGATAGGCCAGTACCTTTGTCGCGTGGTGCTCAAAAGTGTCTGTGAGCCACAATGCAGATTCTCCAGATGAATGCGTGTCATCAATAGTCTGGTGAAGATATGCGCGTACGGAATTAACATTGGATGCTTTGCATCTGTAGCTAATTTGGAAGCTTCTAGACGTCCTCCGACTCTTATTATGCACTTGTTGTCAATAAAGGGACTCAAAGAGCTGAGACTGTTACTGTTGTCAAGAGTACCTGTTTGATGTAGCTGTTTTATTTCGTTTCTGAATTCTTCTCCTTGAATTGTGCGGATCATGACTGTAAATGGTTCGTCAAGTTCGTTGACTGACAGATATTTTTGTTTTTTGCGAGAACCTATCGGAATTCGACAGTTTCGCACAAATCGTAACATATAGCTAACGATTCGTTGCCAGCGACTAAAATTGTTTTGATGATCAATTGTGTGAATAAAGTGTGGGGTGTCCTCTGAAGCTGCCAGGATAACCCTTGGAGGTTTCTTCTCCAAATCAATGCTCTGCTTGATGCACTTGGAAGGCCATGAGTATTTTGGGCCGTGCAGAAATAAAGGTCCATAAAACCATGTACTGCAAGATGCCAATCTCTCCGGTGGTACTCCTCGCGATAAAATATCGGCCGGATTTTGTTTTGAAGGAACATGCTGCCATTTTTCTGGCAGTGAGATTTCCTGGATGGATGCAATGCGATTTGCAATGAAAGTATGAAATGATGCTGCTTCTGCGTTTATCCATGCCAATGTTTTCTCTGAATCACTCCAATAATAACATGAAAGGTATTTAATATTTAGATCTGCTTTAACCCGGCTGACTAGCTCAGCTGCGAGTTTAGCTGCGCATAGTTCTAGCCGTGGAAGCGTAGTTGGCTTAACTGGAGCTACCTTAGATTTAGCACAAAGAAGACGCACAATTCTCATTCCATCCTCATTGTTAGCACGTAAGTAAACGGCTGCCCCATATGCTTTCTCAGAAGCATCAGCAAAAGCATGCATTTCGATTGATTTGGGTACCCTTCCAGAAAACATGTGTCGAGGTATTTTTATGCCTGCAAGTGTTTTGAGACCTTGGCGGAATTGGAGCCAAGATGAGTGGAGCTCCATAGGGAGCGCTGCATCCCAGTCAAGCTTGAGGCGCCACAAATGCTGGAGAAAGATCTTAGCTGTAACCACTACTGGACTCAATACCCCCAGTGGATCAAATAGATGAGCAATATCAGATAGCACTGTCCTCTTTGTTACCTTGTTTTGCTCAGTGTATGTTGCCTTGATGCAAAATTCGTCTGATTTTGGGGTCCAGATTAACCCTAGTGTTTTGATGGATTCTTCTGCGTCGTGTATGTCGAGCTGTATGGCCTTATCTTCGGTAGGAATGGACTTAAGTAACTGTGGGTGATTAGCACACCATTTTCTAAGTTTAAATCCCGCAGCGTTCAACGCTTCCTGTAGTTGCTTCTGTGTTTCTATAGCTTCGACAAGACTGTCTGTGCCCGTCATTAAGTCGTCCACATAAAAATTGCTCTTACTGATTGCAGCAGCCAAAGGATATCTGGCTTCTGAGTTCTTTGCTAATTGTAGCAGACATCTAGTAGCTAGGTATGGCGCTGTTGTGGTGCCATAAGTTACGGTGCATAGCTCAAAGCATTTGATAGATAGTGTTGGCTCATCTCTCCACCAGATTAGTTGATATCTTCTATCTGCTTGGTCGACCATGATTTGTCGGTACATCTTCTCAATGTCCGCTGTGAATGCAAATCGTGGCATTCGGAAGCGAAGAAGGATAGTAAACAAATCATCTTGGACAGTCGGGCCTGTACATAATATGTCATTTAACGAGACATTTGTTGAGGTCTTACTGGAGCCATCGAACACAACTCGTACACTTGTCGTGGTGCTGTCCGGCTTAAGCACAGCGTGATGTGGTAGAAAATAGTGAGGACCCTTAACAGTGTTGAGATCGATTTCACGCATGTGTCCGAGACTTATATACTCATTCATGAAGTTTTTGTATTGTATGGCCAATTCAGAGTTTTTCGACAGTCGTCGCTCCATTGCCAGAAATCATCGGAGTGCGATGTCCTTGGATACGCCAAGCTTATGTGGATCATGAAGAAATGGTAGCTTGACCACAAATCGCCCAGTATGATCTCTTCGTACTGTTTGCGAAAAGTGAGATTCGCATTTTTCTTGTTCGGCTGTGAGTCTTTGACAAGGTGTTGTTGCCTCTTCTAATCTCCAAAATTTTTCAACCTGAGCTTCTAAATTGGTTTCCTCAATGGTCGAGACACCACATATTATGCTTTGATGTGAGGTTCTGGGTGTGCTTCCTGCGACAATCCAACCAAAAATAGTGTTTTGTAGCGTGGGTAAGTTAGTTCCAAGCCGTATTTGCCCAATTGAAAGTAATTGGTAATAAATTTCAGCGCCTAAGAGCAGGTCTATTCGATCTGGTTTGTTAAATCCTGGATCGGCCAATTTTATGTTTGTTGGAATTGGCCAGGATTGATGAGTACAGTGCCTAATATGACATAATTTCTTTGCGACTGTCTTGCCTCTGCTGACAATATTACTGAATTGGTTCTTGTAGTAGTGTGACTTGTGCTTGGCTGTGCATTAGACGAACTGATCTTATTTGATGTTAGGTGAGTTGTCTGATCTCTATGCAGCAGCGTGTTGTGTTTTCGCATACACTTAGCACAGCCTCTTTATGGACAATCTATTACCAAATGAGTGCTCTTGAGACAATTGGTACAAACTTTCAATTGATGAGCAGTCTTAAAACGTTCTGATGGCTCTAGCTCGAGAAATTTTTGGCAGACGAATAACCCATGATTTTTGTGACAAAGTTTACACAGTAAGGTCTGAGTCTTCATGTTTGAACTCACTAACGCAGATGATCTGCTGAACGCTCTTAGCTCAGTTTCTAGGTTTCTAGAGACTGAAATCGTTGCTCCAAAAATTTTAAGAATGCCGTTATAGATTGAAGTTCTCTGGGACCTTGTAGTCCCTGCTCATATAAAGTATGAGTAGGTTTGTCCAATTTCTTAATAAGCAAGTGTAAAAGAATTGGATCCCAAGCAGTCGTGACTATTCCAAGATTATTAAGTGCCATTAAACATTCCTTCGTTGTGTCGTGAAGTTTCTTTAGTGCTGTGGCTGATTCTGAGACTATGGTTGGCTGGGTTACTAATCTGTCCAGCAGAGCTGTCGTTAACAGCCTCTTGTTATTGTAGCGCTGATTTAAAATTTCCCATGCGGCTACATAATTTTCTTCGGACACTGATAAATGTCTAATCAGTAATTCAGCCTCACCAGTTATGTTCGTTTTAAGAAACCACATTTTTGGAGAATTCCCAATGGAACTGTGTCCATTTCAGATACTCTCCATCGAATTTTGGTAGCGCTATCTTGGGTAGCTTCATTTGTGGTGTGGATATTGTGCTGCTTTGATTAGCATTCTCCATTGAGAGTTCATCGGATTTTTTTAATAACTGAATGGTGATATCTTGCGTAGAATCCTCTAACTTGCAATATTCTTCATTACTGTATGAAGTCATATCTTCGGCTGTCTCCCAAATTTGTTCGTTGATTGTCTTTATTTGCGACCAATACTCGTTGATTGCATTGATTTTGACTATGCAATACTGCTTACTCCGTCCTTCAAGATTAATGTTTGAAAGTACTCGCTTCAACAGTGCCATTATTCCCTTCTGTCGTCTACGTAAACCTTCTACCGTATTTGAGGATACCATGCTTTGATTACCTTGGAATGTAGTGAGTGCTGGTTGTTCCGAGGATTCTTGAGATGGGCTTGAAATAAATTGCTTGGATTTTGGCTTGGGTGGGTTTTCTTTTACTCCCTGAGCCACATTTTCTGATGCAGTTTTACTTTGAAGATTGTCCATGATCTCCAGCCTGTACGCCTCATATATGTTCTTTATTTTGTCATAATAACCATCTTTGTAGTATGCCTGATCGAGCTGACTACTGTATTTGTCACGTATGCTGCTATCGATGACATCGAATGTTTCCCACTGTTCGTTCAGTTGTTCCAATCTTCTCTGTAGGAAGGTAAGGTTTTTCTCATGCTGAGTTTTTGATCTATCGTGGATAAGCCTCTGGATTTCTGCTCCAGTCTGTTCCTGTTGATATACCAACTGCTCCATTAGTATGATTCGTCTTCTGATCACGTCGGGGTCACCAAAATGTTTATATTGCGACCAAATTCCTTTACTTGACCGCTGGTAGAATGTGTAAAGGTACTTAACCCTTGCACTACAAATTGCTTGCAGGTAGAATGTGTAAAGGTACTTAACCTTTGCACTATAAGTCGCTTGCAGGTCGAATGTGTAAAGGTACTTAACCTTTGCACTATAAGTCGCTTGCAGGTTCTAAACCAACAAACAGATTATTTGTCGATGAAAAATAATTGAAGACGTTGTTTTTACTAGTAAAATTCAAAGACTGACACTTTATTTAAAAACTCAAAATAATTTATACAAAAGAAAAGGTGCTGCAACTTACTTACTAAATTCACATTAACAAAAATTGCTTACGCGTTGTGAAATTTCTATTTTACAGACCAAAAGTTTTTTTTTGATGTACGATAATTTCAGTTCTCACAGAATGTTTTCATTCTTGCACCACTTAAGCGGTGTAATATGTCGTCTGAAGACGTAATCTGAGTAGGTATGCACATTCTGTGAGAACGGAAATTATTGTCGCTATTTGTTGACTGAAAAATTTGTCGATGTGCAATTATAGCGTAATTTATAATATTTCGAGAAATTATAAATTACGAACGTTGGATCAATGGTTGATTTAACATCCTCCCCGCGTTGAGCGGTTGCTCAATAATTCTGGATCTATTTGGAGTCTGACATTACATTGAGAAGTTGTTCTCGTCAATGGAATTGGAGGTTTGGAGAGAGCATCACGTCTTCGTGTTGATATGAATCTATAGGTTAAATAGCCAGAGGCAGAAATGATTAATAACAGGCTCATGTATCCTATGGCAAACTGATGGATGTCATGTTGCGATAAACTATTGAGAGGTACATGTTCACTTGTCAGAAGAGATTTGATCCTCCGTTGAAGATCTTGAATGTCGTTCGTATAATTTTGAGTAAATTTAGGTTGATACAGAATATCCTCCGTCGATTCTGAGGGTGAGAGTTCCGTGAAATTTGATGTGATAAGACGTCCTGTTATATTGCTAGAGATTGCATTATGTCCATATATAGTTGATGTTTCGTCTTTTACGATGCACTGCGACTCTAGTTCGAGTATTCCTGACCCTTGAAGAGCTGTCTGGGTAGCCGAATCTCCACATACAATGTTGATTGCTGTAGGTTTAGTCACTGTATAGATCCATTGATTTGGATTATTCAGTTGTATCCATCTCGGCTTGTGAGATGCTAAGATAATTTCGCAATTTCTGGGTGTTGAGTGTGTGATAATGCTGATCTCACACGCGCTTCTGTCGGAGTACTTATTATATAGTGGATAATGCTGTTTACAGATGACCCCTTCTTCTCCCATTGTGCAAGTGTTAAGGTCTGATTCTGACAATGGATAATACTGATCCCTGTGCAGATTAATAATGAGAAATGGTGTTGAAGATTTTATTGCCATAAGTGTTTTGTTTGTGACAAATGGTACTGAAACTATACGGAACATCATTTGATTAGGAGTAATGCACCCCTGGACACTCATAAGCTTATATAAAGTTGTTAAGTCATCTGGTTTGGCGGGTAATCTCAACGACGAAGGGAGATGCTCCTGTATGCGTGTCAGCTCGCTACTACAGCTTGGTGCTAACAAGTAGGGATTAATTTTTCCATGATGAGTATCAATCAACACATCCCATAAGTTTGATTGCATGCGTTCGAAGCGATTGATTGCTAGAACTAGTTGTAACGACAAGTCTGTGAATGTCTGACTGGATCTTTGCTGATGTAATTCATGGTTCATGTTGTTGAGTTTAGCTATTGTTAAGTTGAGATATTTGTCAAGATCTCCAAGACGACCAGCTATGGCTTCTTGGGAGTTTTTTATGATATTAGAGGTAGAATCAATGATAGAGGTTTGATTTCTAATTAACTCTAAAAGATGTTTGTCGTTATGATTAAGGTCTTCTATGACTTGTGCCATTTTGTCAGCATATTCTGTATCCAAAACACCAAAAAGTGAGCTAGCCAGATTTCCTATGAAATTGAGAGGAGCTCTTTTTCTTCTTGCTCGTATATTTTTATGTTGGTGTAGTAGTAGCTCATTGCCATCTTGCAGTTCTATGAGTATGCTCTCAAATTGTTTTAGGATGGGGTCACATGATTGTCTGTCACTGATCATTTCACATAGATCCATTAGCTTGTGTACTCCACTTGTGATAGTATCATACTCTTGCCAAAGTGCGCTCAAATTGTAATGTACTACAATGTTCCACTCGTTAGATATGAGATGAGCATTTCCCATGGATTCAAAATACAACCCTGGTTTTGACTTGAATGGTTTAATGTCGACTTGGCCAAAGATTGGTAAGATTAAACAGGTGAGTAGAAATGCACTCACAGCTGAATTTGAATGATGTTTTCTTTTAGATGGTGTAGTGTATTCAGCATTCGATGCTGTGGATGATGATTGAGGCTCATTTGATGTCACCACCTCGCGCCTAGATCTGGAGGCAGAACGAGTGCTGATTGCTTCTCGTTTACGTTTTATTGAATGTACTTCTTCAGATGATGTGGATTCTTTGGTTGAATTGGTGGCATTGGTTTCTTCTTCCATTGGAAATGGGGCTAGTTTGTGTATGGGCCTTCGAAGGACACCAGATGATGTTTTGACATCTGCTACGCGAACTAGGCCATCGTGTCCCTTTATTGTTTGGATGATTCTGCCTAATATCCAATTTGTTACAGGTACATTATCTTCTTTAATAACAACCAGCATCCCTGGTTGAGCATTGTTACAATGTTGCTTCCATTTATAACGGTGCTGTAGTTCACTCAGATACTCCTTAGACCATCGTTGCCAAAATTGATTTTTTATATATGATACTAGTTTCCATCTTTGTAGCGAATTAAGTCTAGATGGTTGTGCCGCCGGTTCTACGATTGCTGTCAATGGTTCCCCTATTAGGAAATGGCCAGGAGTGAGAGCACGTAAATCGTTTGGGTCAGCTGAGGATGGCGTTAAAGGCCTCGAGCTTAGTATTGCCTCTATGTCTATCATGAGCATCTCTAGCTCTTCGTAGGTTAGAGAACTCGATTTTAAATTCCGCTGAAGGAAGTGCTTGGCTGATTTGACTGCAGCCTCCCAAAGGCCGCCAAAATGTGGCGCTCGAGGTGGTATGAAGTGAAAATCAATTCCCTTGGGCGTGCAATATGTGGTTATTTCTTGCTGAGAGCCTTCACTATGTAAATTCTCCTTGACTTCGGCAAGTTGGTTTTTGGTCCCCACAAAGTTTGTGGCGTTGTCGCAGTACAGGTTTCTGCAGTTTCCTCTTCTGCCTACAAATCGTCTAAGACATCCAATAAAGGCAGCTGTGCTCAAGTCGCTTGCAACCTCAAAGTGTATTGCCTTTGTGACAAAGCAGCAAAAAACTGCAACATATGCTTTCTGTGGCCTCTTGCCTCTCAGTTTGTAATGAATCCAAACAGGTCCGAGAAAGTCAACTCCTGTGTTAACAAACGGTCTTTCTGGTTGTACTCTATGCTTGGGAAGATTTCCCATGAACTGGCTTAAAAGTTTTGGTTTGGCTCGAGCGCAGCGGATACATCTTCCAACTATTGACCTTGCTGTTGTTTTGCCCTTGATAGGCCAGTACCTTTGTCGCGTGGTGCTCAAAAGTGTCTGTGAGCCACAATGCAGATTCTCCAGATGAATGCGTGTCATCAATAGTCTGGTGAAGATATGCGCGTACGGAATTAACATTGGATGCTTTACATCTGTAGCTAATTTGGAAGCTTCTAGACGTCCTCCGACTCTTATTATGCCCTTGTTGTCAATAAAGGGACTCAAAGAGCTGAGACTGTTACTGTTGTCAAGAGTACCTGTTTGATGTAGCTGTTTTATTTCGTTTCTGAATTCTTCTCCTTGAATTGTGCGGATCATGACTGTAAATGGTTCGTCAAGTTCGTTGACTGACAGATATTTTTGTTTTTTGCGAGAACCTATCGGAATTCGACAGTTTCGCACAAATCGTAACATATAGCTAACGATTCGTTGCCAGCGACTAAAATTGTTTTGATGATCAATTGTGTGAATAAAGTGTGGGGTGTCCTCTGAAGCTGCCAGGATAACCCTTGGAGGTTTCTTCTCCAAATCAATGCTCTGCTTGATGCACTTGGAAGGCCATGAGTTTTTTGGGCCGTGCAGAAATAAAGGTCCATAAAACCATGTACTGCAAGATGCCAATCTCTCCGGTGGTACTCCTCGCGATAAAATATCGGCCGGATTTTGTTTTGAAGGAACATGGTGCCATTTTTCTGGCAGTGAGATTTCCTGGATGGATGCAATGCGATTTGCAATGAATGTATGAAATGATGCTGCTTCTGCGTTTATCCATGCCAATGTTTTCTCTGAATCACTCCAATAATAACATGAAAGGCCTTTAATATTTAGATCTGCTTTAACCCGGCTGACTAGCTCAGCTGCGAGTTTAGCTGCGCATAGTTCTAGCCGTGGAAGCGTAGTTGGCTTAACTGGAGCTACCTTAGATTTAGCACAAAGAAGACGCACAATTCTCATTCCATCCTCATTGTTAGCACGTAAGTAAACGGCTGCCCCATATGCTTTCTCAGAAGCATCAGCAAAAGCATGCATTTCGATTGATTTGGGTACCCTTCCAGAAAACATGTGTCGAGGTATTTTTATGCCTGCAAGTGTTTTGAGACCTTGGCGGAATTGGAGCCAAGATGAGTGGAGCTCCATAGGGAGCGCTGCATCCCAGTCAAGCTTGAGGCGCCACAAATGCTGGAGAAAGATCTTAGCTGTAACCACTACTGGACTCAATACCCCCAGTGGATCAAATAGATGAGCAATATCAGATAGCACTGTCCTCTTTGTTACCTTGTTTTGCTCAGTGTATGTTGCCTTGATGCAAAATTCGTCTGATTTTGGGGTCCAGATTAACCCTAGTGTTTTGATGGATTCTTCTGCGTCGTGTATGTCGAGCTGTATGGCCTTATCTTCGGTAGGAATGGACTTAAGTAACTGTGGGTGATTAGCACACCATTTTCTAAGTTTAAATCCCGCAGCGTTCAACGCTTCCTGTAGTTGCTTCTGTGTTTCTATAGCTTCGACAAGACTGTCTGTGCCCGTCATTAAGTCGTCCACATAAAAATTGCTCTTACTGATTGCAGCAGCCAAAGGATATCTGGCTTCTGAGTTCTTTGCTAATTGTAGCAGACATCTAGTAGCTAGGTATGGCGCTGTTGTGGTGCCATAAGTTACGGTGCATAGCTCAAAGCATTTGATAGATAGTGTTGGCTCATCTCTCCACCAGATTAGTTGATATCTTCTATCTGCTTGGTCGACCATGATTTGTCGGTACATCTTCTCAATGTCCGCTGTGAATGCAAATCGTGGCATTCGGAAGCGAAGAAGGATAGTAAACAAATCATCTTGGACAGTCGGGCCTGTACATAATATGTCATTTAACGAGACATTTGTTGAGGTCTTACTGGAGCCATCGAACACAACTCGTACACTTGTCGTGGTGCTGTCCGGCTTAAGCACAGCGTGATGTGGTAGAAAATAGTGAGGACCCTTAACAGTGTTGAGATCGATTTCACGCATGTGTCCGAGACTTATATACTCATTCATGAAGTTTTTGTATTGTATGGCCAATTCAGAGTTTTTCGACAGTCGTCGCTCCATTGCCATCCTTGGATACGCCAAGCTTATGTGGATCATGAAGAAATGGTAGCTTGACCACAAATCGCCCAGTATGATCTCTTCGTACTGTTTGCGAAAAGTGAGATTCGCATTTTTCTTGTTCGGCTGTGAGTCTTTGACAAGGTGTTGTTGCCTCTTCTAATCTCCAAAATTTTTCAACCTAAGATTCTAAATTGGTTTCCTCAATGGTCGAGACACCACATATTCTGCTTTGATGTGAGGTTCTGGGTGTGCTTCCTGCGACAATCCAACCAAAAATAGTGTTTTGTAGCGTGGGTAAGTTAGTTCCAAGCCGTATTTGCCCAATTGAAAGTAATTGGTAATAAATTTCAGCGCCTAAGAGCAGGTCTATTCGATCTGGTTTGTTAAATCCTGGATCGGCCAATTTTATGTTTGTTGGAATTGGCCAGGATTGATGAGTACAGTGCCTAATATGACATAATTTCTTTGCGACTGTCTTGCCTCTGCTGACAATATTACTGAATTGGTTCTTGTAGTAGTGTGACTTGTGCTTGGCTGTGCATTAGACGAACTGATCTTATTTGATGTTAGGTGAGTTGTCTGATCTCTATGCAGCAGCGTGTTGTGTTTTCGCATACACTTAGCACAGCCTCTTGATGGACAATCTATTACCAAATGAGTGCTCTTGAGACAATTGGTACAAACTTTCAATTGATGAGCAGTCTTAAAACGTTCTGATGGCTCTAGCTCGAGAAATTTTTGGCAGACGAATAACCCATGATTTTTGTGATAAAGTTTACACAGTAAGGTCTGAGTCTTCATGTTTGAACTCACTAACGCAGATGATCTGCTGAACGCTCTTAGCTCAGTTTCTAGGTTTCTAGAGACTGAAATCGTTGCTCCAAAAATTTTAAGAATGCCGTTATAGATTGAAGTTCTCTGGGACCTTGTAGTCCCTGCTCATATAAAGTATGAGTAGGTTTGTCCAATTTCTTAATAAGCAAGTGTAAAAGAATTGGATCCCAAGCAGTCGTGACTATTCCAAGATTATTAAGTGCCATTAAACATTCCTTCGTTGTGTCGTGAAGTTTCTTTAGTGCTGTGGCTGATTCTGAGACTATGGTTGGCTGGGTTACTAATCTGTCCAGCAGAGCTGTCGTTAACAGCCTCTTGTTATTGTAGCGCTGATTTAAAATTTCCCATGCGGCTACATAATTTTCTTCGGACACTGATAAATGTCTAATCAGTAATTCAGCCTCACCAGTTATGTTCGTTTTAAGAAACCACATTTTTGGAGAATTCCCAATGGAACTGTGTCCATTTCAGATACTCTCCATCGAATTTTGGTAGCGCTATCTTGGGTAGCTTCATTTGTGGTGTGGATATTGTGCTGCTTTGATTAGCATTCTCCATTGAGAGTTCATCGGATTTTTTTAATAACTGAATGGTGATATCTTGCGTAGAATACTCTAACTTGCAATATTCTTCATTACTGTATGAAGTCATATCTTCGGCTGTCTCCCAAATTTGTTCGTTGATTGTCTTTATTTGCGACCAATACTCGTTGATTGCATTGATTTTGACTATGCAATACTGCTTACTCCGTCCTTCAAGATTAATGTTTGAAAGTACTCGCTTCAACAGTGCCATTATTCCCTTCTGTCGTCTACGTAAACCTTCTACCGTATTTGAGGATACCATGCTTTGATTACCTTGGAATGTAGTGAGTGCTGGTTGTTTCGAGGATTCTTGAGATGGGCTTGAAATAAATTGCTTGGATTTTGGCTTGGGTGGGTTTTCTTTTACTCCCTGAGCCACATTTTCTGATGCAGTTTTACTTTGAAGATTGTCCATGATCTCCAGCCTGTACGCCTCATATATGTTCTTTATTTTGTCATAATAACCATCTTTGTAGTATGCCTGATCGAGCTGACTACTGTATTTGTCACGTATGCTGCTATCGATGACATCGAATGTTTCCCACTGTTCGTTCAGTTGTTCCAATCTTCTCTGTAGGAAGGTAAGGTTTTTCTCATGCTGAGTTTTTGATCTATCGTGTATAAGCCTCTGGATTTCTGCTCCAGTCTGTTCCTGTTGATATACCAACTGCTCCATTAGTATGATTCGTCTTCTGATCACGTCGGGGTCACCAAAATGTTTATATTGCGACCAAATTCCTTTACTTGACCGCTGGTAGAATGTGTAAAGGTACTTAACCCTTGCACTACAAATTGCTTGCAGGTAGAATGTGTAAAGGTACTTAACCTTTGCACAATAAGTCGCTTGCAGGTCGAATGTGTAAAGGTACTTAACCTTTGCACTATAAGTCGCTTGCAGGTTCTAAACCAACAAACAGATTATTTGTCGATGAAAAATAATTGAAGACGTTGTTTTTACTAGTAAAATTCAAAGACTGACACTTTATTTAAAAACTCAAAATAATTTATACAAAAGAAAAGGTGCTGCAACTTACTTACTAAATTCACATTAACAAAAATTGCTTACGCGTTGTGAAATTTCTATTTTACAGACCAAAAGTTTTTTTTTGATGTACGATAATTTCAGTTCTCACAGAATGTTTTCATTCTTGCACCACTTAAGCGGTGTAATATGTCGTCTGAAGACGTAATCTGAGTAGGTATGCACATTCTGTGAGAACGGAAATTATTGGCGCTATTTGTTGACTGAAAAATTTGTCGATGTGCAATTATAGCGTAATTTATAATATTTCGAGAAATTATAAATTACGAACGTTGGATCAATGGTTGATTTAACATCCTCCCCGCGTTGAGCGGTTGCTCAATAATTCTGGATCTATTTGGAGTCTGACATTACATTGAGAAGTTGTTCTCGTCAATGGAATTGTAGGTTTGGAGAGAGCATCACGTCTTCGTGTTGATATGAATCTATAGGTTAAATAGCCAGAGGCAGAAATGATTAATAACAGGCTCATGTATCCTATGGCAAACTGATGGATGTCATGTTGCGATAAACTATTGAGAGGTACATGTTCACTTGTCAGAAGAGATTTGATCCTCCGTTGAAGATCTTGAATGTCGTTCGTATAATTTTGAGTAAATTTAGGTTGATACAGAATGTCCTCCGTCGATTCTGAGGGTGAGAGTTCCGTGAAATTTGATGTGATAAGACGTCCTGTTATATTGCTATAGATTGCATTATGTCCATATATAGTTGATGTTTCGTCTTTTACGATGCACTGCGACTCTAGTTCGAGTATTCCTGACCCTTGAAGAGCTGTCTGGGTAGCCGAATCTCCACATACAATGTTGATTGCTGTAGGTTTAGTCACTGTATAGATCCATTGATTTGGATTATTCAGTTGTATCCATCTCGGCTTGTGAGATGCTAAGATAATTTCGCAATTTCTGGGTGTTGAGTGTGTGATAATGCTGATCTCACACGCGCTTCTGTCGGAGTACTTATTATATAGTGGATAATGCTGTTTACAGATGACCCCTTCTTCTCCCATTGTGCAAGTGTTAAGGTCTGATTCTGACAATGGATAATACTGATCCCTGTGCAGATTAATAATGAGAAATGGTGTTGAAGATTTTATTGCCATAAGTGTTTTGTTTGTGACAAATGGTACTGAAACTATACGGAACATCATTTGATTAGGAGTAATGCACCCCTGGACACTCATAAGCTTATATAAAGTTGTTAAGTCATCTGGTTTGGCGGGTAATCTCAACGACGAAGGGAGATGCTCCTGTATGCGTGTCAGCTCGCTACTACAGCTTGGTGCTAACAAGTAGGGATTAATTTTTCCATGATGAGTATCAATCAACACATCCCATAAGTTTGATTGCATGCGTTCGAAGCGATTGATTGCTAGAACTAGTTGTAACGACAAATCTGTGAATGTCTGACTGGATCTTTGCTGATGTAATTCATGGTTCATGTTGTTGAGTTTAGCTATTGTTAAGTTGAGATATTTGTCAAGATCTCCAAGACGACCAGCTATGGCTTCTTGGGAGTTTTTTATGATATTAGAGGTAGAATCAATGATAGAGGTTTGATTTCTAATTAACTCTAAAAGATGTTTGTCGTTATGATTAAGGTCTTCTATGACTTGTGCCATTCTGTCAGCATATTCTGTATCCAAAACACCAAAAAGTGAGCTAGCCAGATTTCCTATGAAATTGAGAGGAGCTCTTTTTCTTCTTGCTCGTATATTTTTATGTTGGTGTAGTAGTAGCTCATTGCCATCTTGCAGTTCTATGAGTATGCTCTCAAATTGTTTTAGGATGGGGTCACATGATTGTCTGTCACTGATCATTTCACATAGATCCATTAGCTTGTGTACTCCACTTGTGATAGTATCATACTCTTGCCAAAGTGCGCTCAAATTGTAATGTACTACAATGTTCCACTCGTTAGATATGAGATGAGCATTTCCCATGGATTCAAAATACAACCCTGGTTTTGACTTGAATGGTTTAATGTCGACTTGGCCAAAGATTGGTAAGATTAAACAGGTGAGTAGAAATGCACTCACAGCTGAATTTGAATGATGTTTTCTTTTAGATGGTGTAGTGTATTCAGCATTCGATGCTGTGGATGATGATTGAGGCTCATTTGATGTCACCACCTCGCGCCTAGATCTGGAGGCAGAACGAGTGCTGATTGCTTCTCGTTTACGTTTTATTGAATGTACTTCTTCAGATGATGTGGATTCTTTGGTTGAATTGGTGGCATTGGTTTCTTCTTCCATTGGAAATGGGGCTAGTTTGTGTATGGGCCTTCGAAGGACACCAGATGATGTTTTGACGTCTGCTACGCGAACTAGGCCATCGTGTCCCTTTATTGTTTGGATGATTCTGCCTAATATCCAATTTGTTACAGGTACATTATCTTCTTTAATAACAACCAGCATCCCTGGTTGAGCATTGTTACAATGTTGCTTCCATTTATAACGGTGCTGTAGTTCACTCAGATACTCCTTAGACCATCGTTGCCAAAATTGATTTTTTATATATGATACTAGTTTCCATCTTTGTAGCGAATTAAGTCTAGATGGTTGTGCCGCCGGTTCTACGATTGCTGTCAATGGTTCCCCTATTAGGAAATGGCCAGGAGTGAGAGCACTTAAATCGTTTGGGTCGGCTGAGGATGGCGTTAAAGGCCTCGAGCTTAGTATTGCCTCTATGTCTATCATGAGCGTCTCTAGCTCTTCGTAGGTTAGAGAACTCGATTTTAAATTCCGCTGAAGGAAGTGCTTGGCTGATTTGACTGCAGCCTCCCAAAGGCCACCAAAATGTGGCGCTCGAGGTGGTATGAAGTGAAAATCAATTCCCTTGGGCGTGCAATATGTGGTTATTTCTTGCTGAGAGCCTTCACTATGTAAATTCTCCTTGACTTCGGCAAGTTGGTTTTTGGTCCCCACAAAGTTTGTGGCGTTGTCGCAGTACAGGTTTCTGCAGTTTCCTCTTCTGCCTACAAATCGTCTAAGACATCCAATAAAGGCAGCTGTGCTCAAGTCGCTTGCAACCTCAAAGTGTATTGCCTTTGTGACAAAGCAGCAAAAAACTGCAACATATGCTTTCTGTGGCCTCTTGCCTCTCAGTTTGTAATGAATCCAAACAGGTCCGAGAAAGTCAACTCCTGTGTTAACAAACGGTCTTTCTAGTTGTACTCTATGCTTGGGAAGATTTCCCATGAACTGGCTTAAAAGTTTTGGTTTGGCTCGAGCGCAGCGGATACATCTTCCAACTATTGACCTTGCTGTTGTTTTTCCCTTGATAGGCCAGTACCTTTGTCGCGTGGTGCTCAAAAGTGTCTGTGAGCCACAATGCAGATTCTCCAGATGAATGCGTGTCATCAATAGTCTGGTGAAGATATGCGCGTAAGGAATTAACATTGGATGCTTTGCATCTGTAGCTAATTTGGAAGCTTCTAGACGTCCTCCGACTCTTATTATGCACTTGTTGTCAATAAAGGGACTCAAAGAGCTGAGACTGTTACTGTTGTCAAGAGTACCTGTTTGATGTAGCTGTTTTATTTCGTTTCTGAATTCTTCTCCTTGAATTGTGCGGATCATGACTGTAAATGGTTCGTCAAGTTCGTTGACTGACAGATATTTTTGTTTTTTGCGAGAACCTATCGGAATTCGACAGTTTCGCACAAATCGTAACATATAGCTAACGATTCGTTGCCAGCGACTAAAATTGTTTTGATGATCAATTGTGTGAATAAAGTGTGGGGTGTCCTCTGAAGCTGCCAGGATAACCCTTGGAGGTTTCTTCTCCAAATCAATGCTCTGCTTGATGCACTTGGAAGGCCATGAGTATTTTGGGCCGTGCAGAAATAAAGGTCCATAAAACCATGTACTGCAAGATGCCAATCTCTCCGGTGGTACTCCTCGCGATAAAATATCGGCCGGATTTTGTTTTGAAGGAACATGCTGCCATTTTTCTGGCAGTGAGATTTCCTGGATGGATGCAATGCGATTTGCAATGAAAGTATGAAATGATGCTGCTTCTGCGTTTATCCATGCCAATGTTTTCTCTGAATCACTCCAATAATAACATGAAAGGTATTTAATATTTAGATCTGCTTTAACCCGGCTGACTAGCTCAGCTGCGAGTTTAGCTGCGCATAGTTCTAGCCGTGGAAGCGTAGTTGGCTTAACTGGAGCTACCTTAGATTTAGCACAAAGAAGACGCACAATTCTCATTCCATCCTCATTGTTAGCACGTAAGTAAACGGCTGCCCCATATGCTTTCTCAGAAGCATCAGCAAAAGCATGCATTTCGATTGATTTGGGTACCCTTCCAGAAAACATGTGTCGAGGTATTTTTATGCCTACAAGTGTTTTGAGACCTTGGCGGAATTGGAGCCAAGATGAGTGGAGCTCCATAGGGAGCGCTGCATCCCAGTCAAGCTTGAGGCGCCACAAATGCTGGAGAAAGATCTTAGCTGTAACCACTACTGGACTCAATACCCCCAGTGGATCAAATAGATGAGCAATATCAGATAGCACTGTCCTCTTTGTTACCTTGTTTTGCTCAGTGTATGTTGCCTTGATGCAAAATTCGTCTGATTTTGGGGTCCAGATTAACCCTAGTGTTTTGATGGATTCTTCTGCGTCGTGTATGTCGAGCTGTATGGCCTTATCTTCGGTAGGAATGGACTTAAGTAACTGTGGGTGATTAGCACACCATTTTCTAAGTTTAAATCCCGCAGCGTTCAACGCTTCCTGTAGTTGCTTCTGTGTTTCTATAGCTTCGACAAGACTGTCTGTGCCCGTCATTAAGTCGTCCACATAAAAATTGCTCTTACTGATTGCAGCAGCCAAAGGATATCTGGCTTCTGAGTTCTTTGCTAATTGTAGCAGACATCTAGTAGCTAGGTATGGCGCTGTTGTGGTGCCATAAGTTACGGTGCATAGCTCAAAGCATTTGATAGATAGTGTTGGCTCATCTCTCCACCAGATTAGTTGATATCTTCTATCTGCTTGGTCGACCATGATTTGTCGGTACATCTTCTCAATGTCCGCTGTGAATGCAAATCGTGGCATTCGGAAGCGAAGAAGGATAGTAAACAAATCATCTTGGACAGTCGGGCCTGTACATAATATGTCATTTAACGAGACATTTGTTGAGGTCTTACTGGAGCCATCGAACACAACTCGTACACTTGTCGTGGTGCTGTCCGGCTTAAGCACAGCGTGATGTGGTAGAAAATAGTGAGGACCCTTAACAGTGTTGAGATCGATTTCACGCATGTGTCCGAGACTTATATACTCATTCATGAAGTTTTTGTATTGTATGGCCAATTCAGAGATTTTCGACAGTCGTCGCTCCATTGCCAGAAATCATCGGAGTGCGATGTCCTTGGATACGCCAAGCTTATGTGGATCATGAAGAAATGGTAGCTTGACCACAAATCGCCCAGTATGATCTCTTCGTACTGTTTGCGAAAAGTGAGATTCGCATTTTTCTTGTTCGGCTGTGAGTCTTTGACAAGGTGTTGTTGCCTCTTCTAATCTCCAAAATTTTTCAACCTGAGCTTCTAAATTGGTTTCCTCAATGGTCGAGACACCACATATTATGCTTTGATGTGAGGTTCTGGGTGTGCTTCCTGCGACAATCCAACCAAAAATAGTGTTTTGTAGCGTGGGTAAGTTAGTTCCAAGCCGTATTTGCCCAATTGAAAGTAATTGGTAATAAATTTCAGCGCCTAAGAGCAGGTCTATTCGATCTGGTTTGTTAAATCCTGGATCGGCCAATTTTATGTTTGTTGGAATTGGCCAGGATTGATGAGTACAGTGCCTAATATGACATAATTTCTTTGCGACTGTCTTGCCTCTGCTGACAATATTACTGAATTGGTTCTTGTAGTAGTGTGACTTGTGCTTGGCTGTGCATTAGACGAACTGATCTTATTTGATGTTAGGTGAGTTGTCTGATCTCTATGCAGCAGCGTGTTGTGTTTTCGCATACACTTAGCACAGCCTCTTGATGGACAATCTATTACCAAATGAGTGCTCTTGAGACAATTGGTACAAACTTTCAATTGATGAGCAGTCTTAAAACGTTCTGATGGCTCTAGCTCGAGAAATTTTTGGCAGACGAATAACCCATGATTTTTGTGACAAAGTTTACACAGTAAGGTCTGAGTCTTCATGTTTGAACTCACTAACGCAGATGATCTGCTGAACGCTCTTAGCTCAGTTTCTAGGTTTCTAGAGACTGAAATCGTTGTTCCAAAAATTTTAAGAATTCCGTTATAGATTGAAGTTCTCTGGGACCTTGTAGTCCCTGCTCATATAAAGTATGAGTAGGTTTGTCCAATTTCTTAATAAGCAAGTGTAAAAGAATTGGATCCCAAGTTCTTTTGCCATTCCTTGTGATGGGTTGACTATGGTATTACCTATGAACAACCCTGGCTTTACCTCTTTTTTAAAATATACCGATTCCGTAGTTGACAAAGTTGGAATTTGAATTATGGATTCAGAGCGAGCGGGAATTGAAATAATTTTATTATGTAAGTTATTCAATGTACCTTTGTTTTTATTGGATTCTAGGGTGTATTCCGTTTTTTGTGGAATTTTTTGTTTAGGAAAGTCTTTCTGCTTTGTATTTCTTGCCTGTTTTGTAACGTGCGATTTATTCTTGTTAATATTTTCATTGTTCTTATTAGTTAACAAGTTCTTTTTTTCATACAGAAGTTGTTTAGAGACTTCTCGTCCGGAATATCATATCTGAGATATGTATTTGGGTAATCTGAGCGATATTGCTCTATGGGATAGGATGAATGGCATTGCTTCACCTCTAAGGAAATGTACTTGTTTCTATAATTGATAAGAGCGTTGTATCGGGACAAGAAGTCGTGGCCAATTAGGCCAAGGCTGAGTTTTCTCCGACTATTTGGAAGGGATGTTCTATTACAAATTCTTCGCTTGATATAATTGCCAATTTTGCCAATACTAACCCTTCTGTAGTTTTAGATTCCGTAACTAAAGTATTTATCTTGCAGATTGCATCTTTATAGCAAGAGCTACCTGCTTTCAGTGTATTGAACTTTATTAGGCTTATTTCCGCTCCTGTGTCTACAAGGAACTTTGTTTCTTTATTTGAGCATACATTGGTAGATATGGAAATGGTAATCGAATTGGGGCTGATAGTAATTGGAATTTAGAATTTAGAATTGGAATTAAATGTGCATTATCTAATTTGGGTTGGTGTGTATGTCGGCTTTTGTTTGAATATGCGAGGGGCTGCCGACTAATTCCTCTCGCCTAGATTTGTTTTCCGAGTGTGTTAAAAATATTCTCGGATTTTGTACGTGATCTTTGTTTGATCTTGGTTCATTTTGGGGTTGTATTGTCGAGGAATGAGAATTTTTTCTAAAATTAGGATTTGGAACCTGGTTGAAGCTGACCTCTTTTTGGGGAATTGTAGTTCTATTGGGACTTTCCGTTCGCTTTCTGAAGTTTTGATCAACGGGATTTATATTTCCTCTGTAGAAATTCCCGTGGTTTGCTATCCTTGCCCTGCATACTTCTATGGTATGTCCTAATTTGTGACAATACCTGCATGTAGGAGTAGTGCTGTTGAACGTGCTAGCCTGCTTAGCAGGATTGCCTTTGTTTAAATTATTTGAAGAATATTTATTTGGGGTTGGGTTTGTATGAATGTTCTGGGGACACTTTGGAGCTAAATGTCCCTGTACTCTGCATTTATAGCAAAAGGGGTTCTGCACTTGTGTTGATTGGGCGGTGCGAGGAAATTTCGCTGCTAATTTTGTTGCCTTTGATTCTAGGCGTACTGCTTGCTCCCCAAGATATGACGTTATGGGCTTTAATGCTCTATTTTCATGGAGTTTGGCTAATGTTTGTAGTTGTTCGCTAATTACTCCATCCTCTATTGCTCTAATAGCTTGTTTTTCGTTGTCCTTTACGAGAGAGTTTAACAGTAGTTTATCTGTTGTATATGAATGCGTGGCTTCGTTCAATTGAGCATGTGTCATATTAATTTGTTGCAGGAATTCTTTGACAGGCTCTCCTGCTCTTTGTCTTGTGTTTTGGAGTTTGGATTGGAGTACAGACTTTTATAATTTTACTTCGAATGTTTCGAGTAGTATTTGCTTCAAATCTGACCACCTGCTTGTATCATTGTACTTAAGTACATTGTAGGCATCTCCAATTAGCTTACTTTTGATTATTGAAAACAGGGTTGTTTGGTCGGTATTGGGATAAAGTCTATTAATATCATCGCAACATGACACGAATTTATGGAGGTCTTTTGTATCGCCGTTAAAATTTGGTATTAACGATTTAATTTCTGATAAAGAGATTTGTGAAATTTTGACTTCTGTGCTTTCATTGTGAAAGTGTGATGAGTTATTTCGTGTGTCATGTTGGTAATTAGGGAAGCGCGTATCTACCTGTTCTTGAATAGCAATTACAGTTTCTTCATATTCTGCTTCCGTTTTACCGAAAACATCTTCAGTAAAGTATTTATTTTCTAGGTCTTGTGGCGTAGATTGCATTTCGATTGTATTGTTGAGTTCATCGAATTCAGCCCAATGTTTATTTAGGATACCCAGTTTTTGTTCTAGGTATGTTTTACTCACTGTAGGTAATGTATCAGGATTTAATGATTGTATAACTCTTGTAATTGAGTTAATTTTTGTATTTAGGCTTCTGAAAATACTTTCATTTTGTGGGCTATTTGTTTCCTTATTAGCTTCTGTAACTTGTGATCTGGTTGGAATTCTCCACGAAGCTCTGGATGATGGGATATGAAAGGGGTTTTGCTTGTTCATAGTACTTTCTGAGATTGATTTCAATCTTTCGGAAAGTGTTTCTTTCGTCAACATGTACCAATCCTCAGTTTTGTCTGAGCACGATTCTTTGAAATAATCGTGGTCGGTCGTGAAGTCTTTATGCTGAACGTTCTTCTGTTTTTTCGAAGTCGCTCCATATTTCTTCGAGTTGTTGTAATTTACCTGTCACAAAGGTATTGGTACGCTTCACTTTACCGGCTTGGTGATAAGCCCCTAGTATTAACCTAATTGCACTGTTTTTTTCTACTTGAGATGAGCATAGCTCATCAAAAGAAATGGTTTCTTCAGTCATTCTGGCTTTGTGAAGTAACAGACGGAAAATTTAGTAGAGATATGGTATGAGATTTTATAATATTAAGGGAGTTAGTTTCGAGCTTCGATTTGGTTGATTTGTGGGGGACTATACAAGATGTGCGAATATTGTATGTAAAAAAAAACACAGCCGAGTAGAAAACTAATCGTCAAATTTCTAAACAGTAATAAGCTGCGAAAGAAAAAAAAACGAGTTTGTTATGTGTAATTATTGGGGGTTATGATAATTTTTGGGATTTTTTTGGGTATTACGAAATTCTCGATTTCTAATAAAAGGAATGCTAAGAATTTATGTTGGTATAATAAAGAAAACTGATTTTTGTTTATTTATTTTTAAATATCTCTGTTAATTAATTAATTTTTTTTTTGCGGGAGAACTGGACTTGTAGGAGGAGAAAAAGAGAAAAAAAATGTTCTATGACAACACAAAAAAGAATTATTATTATTATTAACGATTTTTTTTTTTTATGAAGTGTGTATTTTCAATAGAATATAAAAAAAAATTTAGATTTATACACATATGTATGCAATAAAGAGGAAAAGTACTTTATTATCTAATCTGTAAATTTCTAGATTGTTAATTGATTGCTCTTCCGATAGGCTCACGAAGTCCTACCGCAGGGGATTGATATTTGATTTTTGTCGAAGTCCTCTGACCAACAAGCTCACGAGGTTTTGCCGCAGAGGTCGCTTCTAGGAAGAGCGGGAGTTTAGCTGAGAAAATTACAATGGGGAAATTTAGGAAAAGGAAATCAATGCAGTCTTTCGTTAATAACCGTAAAACAAAATCTCATACGCCATTAATGAACATTCCCTATATGGTTTTAAGTTTTTAAAGATAAAAATTATATAATTATGGAAGTTTTTACGACGAAAAGTTACACTAATTCATAAAACTTTTGAAAATGTGTTCTATAGTAACATAATTGTAATCTATTTACCATGAGATAGCAAATTTCGCTCGATATTCTGAAAATTTGTGTTATGTTTATGTAAGAGTGTTGCGCAAATATTATGATAATTCGAATTTAAAAAAAATTTTTTGTATAGTTACTATCGCCAAATGCCAAAATGTTATGTAAAATGTTCTGACTTCTGATATTGATTTTTTTTTGTTTTTTAATACATGTAATATGGTATAATTATTAAAAAAAAAAAAATTTCTTTCTACCTTATTCATATTCCTTGGATTTCGGTTTAAAAAAAACCTTGTGGTTGAGATGAAATGCGTGGAGCGTTCTGGTCGAAGTGTTCTCGTTGTAACGACAAATCTGTGAATGTCTGACTGGATCTTTGCTGATGTAATTCATGGTTCATGTTGTTGAGTTTAGCTATTGTTAAGTTGAGATATTTGTCAAGATCTCCAAGACGACCAGCTATGGCTTCTTGGGAGTTTTTTATGATATTAGAGGTAGAATCAATGATAGAGGTTTGATTTCTAATTAACTCTAAAAGATGTTTGTCGTTATGATTAAGGTCTTCTATGACTTGTGCCATTCTGTCAGCATATTCTGTATCCAAAACACCAAAAAGTGAGCTAGCCAGATTTCCTATGAAATTGAGAGGAGCTCTTTTTCTTCTTGCTCGTATATTTTTATGTTGGTGTAGTAGTAGCTCATTGCCATCTTGCAGTTCTATGAGTATGCTCTCAAATTGTTTTAGGATGGGGTCACATGATTGTCTGTCACTGATCATTTCACATAGATCCATTAGCTTGTGTACTCCACTTGTGATAGTATCATACTCTTGCCAAAGTGCGCTCAAATTGTAATGTACTACAATGTTCCACTCGTTAGATATGAGATGAGCATTTCCCATGGATTCAAAATACAACCCTGGTTTTGACTTGAATGGTTTAATGTCGACTTGGCCAAAGATTGGTAAGATTAAACAGGTGAGTAGAAATGCACTCACAGCTGAATTTGAATGATGTTTTCTTTTAGATGGTGTAGTGTATTCAGCATTCGATGCTGTGGATGATGATTGAGGCTCATTTGATGTCACCACCTCGCGCCTAGATCTGGAGGCAGAACGAGTGCTGATTGCTTCTCGTTTACGTTTTATTGAATGTACTTCTTCAGATGATGTGGATTCTTTGGTTGAATTGGTGGCATTGGTTTCTTCTTCCATTGGAAATGGGGCTAGTTTGTGTATGGGCCTTCGAAGGACACCAGATGATGTTTTGACGTCTGCTACGCGAACTAGGCCATCGTGTCCCTTTATTGTTTGGATGATTCTGCCTAATATCCAATTTGTTACAGGTACATTATCTTCTTTAATAACAACCAGCATCCCTGGTTGAGCATTGTTACAATGTTGCTTCCATTTATAACGGTGCTGTAGTTCACTCAGATACTCCTTAGACCATCGTTGCCAAAATTGATTTTTTATATATGATACTAGTTTCCATCTTTGTAGCGAATTAAGTCTAGATGGTTGTGCCGCCGGTTCTACGATTGCTGTCAATGGTTCCCCTATTAGGAAATGGCCAGGAGTGAGAGCACTTAAATCGTTTGGGTCGGCTGAGGATGGCGTTAAAGGCCTCGAGCTTAGTATTGCCTCTATGTCTATCATGAGCGTCTCTAGCTCTTCGTAGGTTAGAGAACTCGATTTTAAATTCCGCTGAAGGAAGTGCTTGGCTGATTTGACTGCAGCCTCCCAAAGGCCGCCAAAATGTGGCGCTCGAGGTGGTATGAAGTGAAAATCAATTCCCTTGGGCGTGCAATATGTGGTTATTTCTTGCTGAGAGCCTTCACTATGTAAATTCTCCTTGACTTCGGCAAGTTGGTTTTTGGTCCCCACAAAGTTTGTGGCGTTGTCGCAGTACAGGTTTCTGCAGTTTCCTCTTCTGCCTACAAATCGTCTAAGACATCCAATAAAGGCAGCTGTGCTCAAGTCGCTTGCAACCTCAAAGTGTATTGCCTTTGTGACAAAGCAGCAAAAAACTGCAACATATGCTTTCTGTGGCCTCTTGCCTCTCAGTTTGTAATGAATCCAAACAGGTCCGAGAAAGTCAACTCCTGTGTTAACAAACGGTCTTTCTGGTTGTACTCTATGCTTGGGAAGATTTCCCATGAACTGGCTTAAAAGTTTTGGTTTGGCTCGAGCGCAGCGGATACATCTTCCAACTATTGACCTTGCTGTTGTTTTGCCCTTGATAGGCCAGTACCTTTGTCGCGTGGTGCTCAAAAGTGTCTGTGAGCCACAATGCAGATTCTCCAGATGAATGCGTGTCATCAATAGTCTGGTGAAGATATGCGCGTACGGAATTAACATTGGATGCTTTGCATCTGTAGCTAATTTGGAAGCTTCTAGACGTCCTCCGACTCTTATTATGCACTTGTTGTCAATAAAGGGACTCAAAGAGCTGAGACTGTTACTGTTGTCAAGAGTACCTGTTTGATGTAGCTGTTTTATTTCGTTTCTGAATTCTTCTCCTTGAATTGTGCGGATCATGACTGTAAATGGTTCGTCAAGTTCGTTGACTGACAGATATTTTTGTTTTTTGCGAGAACCTATCGGAATTCGACAGTTTCGCACAAATCGTAACATATAGCTAACGATTCGTTGCCAGCGACTAAAATTGTTTTGATGATCAATTGTGTGAATAAAGTGTGGGGTGTCCTCTGAAGCTGCCAGGATAACCCTTGGAGGTTTCTTCTCCAAATCAATGCTCTGCTTGATGCACTTGGAAGGCCATGAGTTTTTTGGGCCGTGCAGAAATAAAGGTCCATAAAACCATGTACTGCAAGATGCCAATCTCTCCGGTGGTACTCCTCGCGATAAAATATCGGCCGGATTTTGTTTTGAAGGAACATGCTGCCATTTTTCTGGCAGTGAGATTTCCTGGATGGATGCAATGCGATTTGCAATGAAAGTATGAAATGATGCTGCTTCTGCGTTTATCCATGCCAATGTTTTCTCTGAATCACTCCAATAATAACATGAAAGGTATTTAATATTTAGATCTGCTTTAACCCGGCTGACTAGCTCAGCTGCGAGTTTAGCTGCGCATAGTTCTAGCCGTGGAAGCGTAGTTGGCTTAACTGGAGCTACCTTAGATTTAGCACAAAGAAGACGCACAATTCTCATTCCATCCTCATTGTTAGCACGTAAGTAAACGGCTGCCCCATATGCTTTCTCAGAAGCATCAGCAAAAGCATGCATTTCGATTGATTTGGGTACCCTTCCAGAAAACATGTGTCGAGGTATTTTTATGCCTACAAGTGTTTTGAGACCTTGGCGGAATTGGAGCCAAGATGAGTGGAGCTCCATAGGGAGCGCTGCATCCCAGTCAAGCTTGAGGCGCCACAAATGCTGGAGAAAGATCTTAGCTGTAACCACTACTGGACTCAATACCCCCAGTGGATCAAATAGATGAGCAATATCAGATAGCACTGTCCTCTTTGTTACCTTGTTTTGCTCAGTGTATGTTGCCTTGATGCAAAATTCGTCTGATTTTGGGGTCCAGATTAACCCTAGTGTTTTGATGGATTCTTCTGCGTCGTGTATGTCGAGCTGTATGGCCTTATCTTCGGTAGGAATGGACTTAAGTAACTGTGGGTGATTAGCACACCATTTTCTAAGTTTAAATCCCGCAGCGTTCAACGCTTCCTGGAGTTGCTTCTGTGTTTCTATAGCTTCGACAAGACTGTCTGTGCCCGTCATTAAGTCGTCCACATAAAAATTGCTCTTACTGATTGCAGCAGCCAAAGGATATCTGGCTTCTGAGTTCTTTGCTAATTGTAGCAGACATCTAGTAGCTAGGTATGGCGCTGTTGTGGTGCCATAAGTTACGGTGCATAGCTCAAGGCATTTGATAGATAGTGTTGGCTCATCTCTCCACCAGATTAGTTGATATCTTCTATCTGCTTGGTCGACCATGATTTGTCGGTACATCTTCTCAATGTCCGCTGTGAATGCAAATCGTGGCATTCGGAAGCGAAGAAGGATAGTAAACAAATCATCTTGGACAGTCGGGCCTGTACATAATATGTCATTTAACGAGACATTTGTTGAGGTCTTACTGGAGCCATCGAACACAACTCGTACACTTGTCGTGGTGCTGTCCGGCTTAAGCACAGCGTGATGTGGTAGAAAATAGTGAGGACCCTTAACAGTGTTGAGATCGATTTCACGCATGTGTCCGAGACTTATATACTCATTCATGAAGTTTTTGTATTGTATGGCCAATTCAGAGTTTTTCGACAGTCGTCGCTCCATTGCCAGAAATCATCGGAGTGCGATGTCCTTGGATACGCCAAGCTTATGTGGATCATGAAGAAATGGTAGCTTGACCACAAATCGCCCAGTATGATCCCTTCGTACTGTTTGCGAAAAGTGAGATTCGCATTTTTCTTGTTCGGCTGTGAGTCTTTGACAAGGTGTTGTTGCCTCTTCTAATCTCCAAAATTTTTCAACCTGAGCTTCTAAATTGGTTTCCTCAATGGTCGAGACACCACATATTATGCTTTGATGTGAGGTTCTGGGTGTGCTTCCTGCGACAATCCAACCAAAAATAGTGTTTTGTAGCGTGGGTAAGTTAGTTCCAAGCCGTATTTGCCCAATTGAAAGTAATTGGTAATAAATTTCAGCGCCTAAGAGCAGGTCTATTCGATCTGGTTTGTTAAATCCTGGATCGGCCAATTTTATGTTTGTTGGAATTGGCCAGGATTGATGAGTACAGTGCCTAATATGACATAATTTCTTTGCGACTGTCTTGCCTCTGCTGACAATATTACTGAATTGGTTCTTGTAGTAGTGTGACTTGTGCTTGGCTGTGCATTAGACGAACTGATCTTATTTGATGTTAGGTGAGTTGTCTGATCTCTATGCAGCAGCGTGTTGTGTTTTCGCATACACTTAGCACAGCCTCTTGATGGACAATCTATTACCAAATGAGTGCTCTTGAGACAATTGGTACAAACTTTCAATTGATGAGCAGTCTTAAAACGTTCTGATGGCTCTAGCTCGAGAAATTTTTGGCAGACGAATAACCCATGATTTTTGTGACAAAGTTTACACAGTAAGGTCTGAGTCTTCATGTTTGAACTCACTAACGCAGATGATCTGCTGAACGCTCTTAGCTCAGTTTCTAGGTTTCTAGAGACTGAAATCGTTGCTCCAAAAATTTTAAGAATTCCGTTATAGATTGAAGTTCTCTGGGACCTTGTAGTCCCTGCTCATATAAAGTATGAGTAGGTTTGTCCAATTTCTTAATAAGCAAGTGTAAAAGAATTGGATCCCAAGTTCTTTTGCCATTCCTTGTGATGGGTTGACTATGGTATTACCTATGAACAACCCTGGCTTTACCTCTTTTTTAAAATATACCGATTCCGTAGTTGACAAAGTTGGAATTTGAATTATGGATTCAGAGCGAGCGGGAATTGAAATAATTTTATTATGTAAGTTATTCAATGTACCTTTGTTTTTATTGGATTCTAGGGTGTATTCCGTTTTTTGTGGAATTTTTTGTTTAGGAAAGTCTTTCTGCTTTGTATTTCTTGCCTGTTTTGTAACGTGCGATTTATTCTTGTTAATATTTTCATTGTTCTTATTAGTTAACAAGTTCTTTTTTGCATACAGAAGTTGTTTAGAGACTTCTCGTCCGGAATATCATATCTGAGATATGTATTTGGGTAATCTGAGCGATATTGCTGTATGGGATAGGATGAATGGCATTGCTTCACCTCTAAGGAAATGTACTTGTTTCTATAATTGATAAGAGCGTTGTATCGGGACAAGAAGTCGTGGCCAATTAGGCCAATGCTGAGTTTTCTCCGACTATTTGGAAGGGATGTTCTATTACAAATTCTTCGCTTGATATAATTGCCAATTTTGCCAATACTAACCCTTCTGTAGTTTTAGATTCCGTAACTAAAGTATTTATCTTGCTGATTGCATCTTTATAGCAAGAGCTACCTGCTTTCAGTGTATTGAACTTTATTAGGCTTATTTCCGCTCCTGTGTCTACAAGGAACTTTGTTTCTTTATTTGAGCATACATTGGTAGATATGGAAATGGTAATCGAATTGGGGCTGATAGTAATTGGAATTTTCAGCGTTAAGTGATCATTTAATAAATGTGCATTATCTAATTTGGGTTGGTGTGTATGTCGGCTTTTGTTTGAATATGCGAGGGGCTGCCGACTAATTCCTCTCGCCTAGATTTGTTTTCCGAGTGTGTTAAAAATATTCTCGGATTTTGTACGTGATTTTTGTTTGATCTTGGTTCATTTTGGGGTTGTATTGTCGAGGAATGAGAATTTTTTCTAAAATTAGGATTTGGAACCTGGTTGAAGCTGACCTCTTTTTGGGGAATTGTAGTTCTATTGGGACTTTCCGTTCGCTTTCTGAAGTTTTGATCAACGGGATTTATATTTCCTCTGTAGAAATTCCCGTGGTTTGCTATCCTTGCCCTGCATACTTCTATGGTATGTCCTAATTTGTGACAATACCTGCATGTAGGAGTAGTGCTGTTGAACGTGCTAGCCTGCTTAGCAGGATTGCCTTTGTTTAAATTATTTGAAGAATATTTATTTGGGGTTGGGTTTGTATGAATGTTCTGGGGACACTTTGGAGCTAAATGTCCCTGTACTCTGCATTTATAGCAAAAGGGGTTCTGCACTTGTGTTGATTGGGCGGTGCGAGGAAATTTCGCTGCTAATTTTGTTGCCTTTGATTCTAGGCGTACTGCTTGCTCCCCAAGATATGACGTTATGGGCTTTAATGCTCTATTTTCATGGAGTTTGGCTAATGTTTGTAGTTGTTCGCTAATTACTCCATCCTCTATTGCTCTAATAGCTTGTTTTTCGTTGTCCTTTACGAGAGAGTTTAACAGTAGTTTATCTGTTGTATATGAATGCGTGGCTTCGTTCAATTGAGCATGTGTCATATTAATTTGTTGCAGGAATTCTTTGACAGGCTCTCCTGCTCTTTGTCTTGTGTTTTGGAGTTTGGATTGGAGTACAGACTTTTATAATTTTACTTCGAATGTTTCGAGTAGTATTTGCTTCAAATCTGACCACCTGCTTGTATCATTGTACTTAAGTACATTGTAGGCATCTCCAATTAGCTTACTTTTGATTATTGAAAACAGGGTTGTTTGGTCGGTATTGGGATAAAGTCTATTAATATCATCGCAACATGACACGAATTTATGGAGGTCTTTTGTATCGCCGTTAAAATTTGGTATTAACGATTTAATTTCTGATAAAGAGATTTGTGAAATTTTGACTTCTGTGCTTTCATTGTGAAAGTGTGATGAGTTATTTCGTGTGTCATGTTGGTAATTAGGGAAGCGCGTATCTACCTGTTCTTGAATAGCAATTACAGTTTCTTCATATTCTGCTTCTGTTTTACCGAAAACATCTTCAGTAAAGTATTTATTTTCTAGGTCTTGTGGCGTAGATTGCATTTCGATTGTATTGTTGAGTTCATCGAATTCAGCCCAATGTTTATTTAGGATACCCAGTTTTTGTTCTAGGTATGTTTTACTCACTGTAGGTAATGTATCAGGATTTAATGATTGTATAACTCTTGTAATTGAGTTAATTTTTGTATTTAGGCTTCTGAAAATACTTTCATTTTGTGGGCTATTTGTTTCCTTATTAGCTTCTGTAACTTGTGATCTGGTTGGAATTCTCCACGAAGCTCTGGATGATGGGATATGAAAGGGGTTTTGCTTGTTCATAGTACTTTCTGAGATTGATTTCAATCTTTCGGAAAGTGTTTCTTTCGTCAACATGTACCAATCCTCAGTTTTGTCTGAGCACGATTCTTTGAAATAATCGTGGTCGGTCGTGAAGTCTTTATGCTGAACGTTCTTCTGTTTTTTCGAAGTCGCTCCATATTTCTTCGAGTTGTTGTAATTTACCTGTCACAAAGGTATTGGTACGCTTCACTTTACCGGCTTGGTGATAAGCCCCTAGTATTAACCTAATTGCACTGTTTTTTTCTACTTGAGATGAGCATAGCTCATCAAAAGAAATGGTTTCTTCAGTCATTCTGGCTTTGTGAAGTAACAGACGGAAAATTTAGTAGAGATATGGTATGAGATTTTATAATATTAAGGGAGTTAGTTTCGAGCTTCGATTTGGTTGATTTGTGGGGGACTATACAAGATGTGCGAATATTGTATGTAAAAAAAAACACAGCCGAGTAGAAAACTAATCGTCAAATTTCTAAACAGTAATAAGCTGCGAAAGAAAAAAAAACGAGTTTGTTATGTGTAATTATTGGGGGTTATGATAATTTTTGGGATTTTTTTGGGTATTACGAAATTCTCGATTTCTAATAAAAGGAATGCTAAGAATTTATGTTGGTATAATAAAGAAAACTGATTTTTGTTTATTTATTTTTAAATATCTCTGTTAATTAATTAATTTTTTTTTGCGGGAGAACTGGACTTGTAGGAGGAGAAAAAGAGAAAAAAAATGTTCTATGACAACACAAAAAAGAATTATTATTATTATTAACGATTTTTTTTTTTATGAAGTGTGTATTTTCAATAGAATATAAAAAAAAATTTAGATTTATACACATATGTATGCAATAAAGAGGAAAAGTACTTTATTATCTAATCTGTAAATTTCTAGATTGTTAATTGATTGCTCTTCCGATAGGCTCACGAAGTCCTACCGCAGGGGATTGATATTTGATTTTTGTCGAAGTCCTCTGACCAACAAGCTCACGAGGTTTTGCCGCAGAGGTCGCTTCTAGGAAGAGCGGGAGTTTAGCTGAGAAAATTACAATGGGGAAATTTAGGAAAAGGAAATCAATGCAGTCTTTCGTTAATAACCGTAAAACAAAATCTCATACGCCATTAATGAACATTCCCTATATGGTTTTAAGTTTTTAAAGATAAAAATTATATAATTATGGAAGTTTTTACGACGAAAAGTTACACTAATTCATAAAACTTTTGAAAATGTGTTCTATAGTAACATAATTGTAATCTATTTACCATGAGATAGCAAATTTCGCTCGATATTCTGAAAATTTGTGTTATGTTTATGTAAGAGTGTTGCGCAAATATTATGATAATTCGAATTTAAAAAAATTTTTTTGTATAGTTACTATCGCCAAATGCCAAAATGTTATGTAAAATGTTCTGACTTCTGATATTGATTTTTTTTTGTTTTTTAATACATGTAATATGGTATAATTATTAAAAAAAAAAAAATTTCTTTCTACCTTATTCATATTCCTTGGATTTCGGTTTAAAAAAAACCTTGTGGTTGAGATGAAATGCGTGGAGCGTTCTGGTCGAAGTGTTCTCGTACTTGTGAGTGATAATTTTGCTGGTTTTATTGGGGATATGTCGTCCTTCCTTCTTTGGGACGTCTTGGTGAGGCACGGAGGCACTCTAAACAATTAAAACTTAATTCCTCTAAGTACCCTGTTTTAAGGGTACCCGGGCTTATTTTTTTTTTTTGATTTTTGTTATGTTTTTTATTTTTTTTTTATTTATTTATTTATTGATTTGTTTTGCGCACTGGTTTGAGTGAATACCGGTGCCACCAATTTGTTATTTGTGGCAGATTTTTTTTTTTTTTTTTTTTTTTTTTTTTTTTTTTTTTTTTTAGGCACTGATTTTTGCTGGTTTCGCTGCCACCAAAATGTTGTATTATCCTCACATCGTGCTCCTATGGAGAGTGCAGGATTCTTTAATTTCCTCTACTTAATGATTTCTGGCACTGTTCACTGAACCTCTTTCCTCGCCAAAATAAAACACTATTATTGCTGCTTGTATTTTATTGAAAATCCACTGAACTTTTTTATTCACAATTATCAATTCTTGGCACTATACTTAGTATCACTAGTAAAAAAAAACAACAGATCAAAATTTACAGGAAAAAATTGTCAGAAGTCTAAGATTTTAGATAGACCGCTTTTCGACTTTTTTCGATAACTCTACTCGGCTGCTTTTTGAATCAAACTCCCCGAGGGTCGGCGATACTGCACCCAGGTGTCCCCATAAGCTTCAAAAAAGCTTTTTTATACTCTTTATTACTTACCCACGACGTGAAAAATCGTACGTGGGAAAATACAAAAAGTTTAGACGCAGTGCATATGCATGAAATCTGATATGCACTGCGTCTTGTAAAAATAACATTTTAGCAATTGTGTGTATGTATGTACATACGATTAGGTTTTTTGAATTTAGGGATTGTATGTACATATATACATGCAGATAATTTAGCAAAAAAGCTGCATGTAGGTATGTACATAGTGCTGCATGTAGGTAAGTATACATGCCGTGTGAACGGAGTTTATGACTGATAACAAAATGCAATTTAGGCTAAATTGCATTTTGTTGCAGTACGTAAATGCATTTTTAAATGAAAATTGAAATTTAAATGAAATTTTAAATGAATTTTATTTTTCAGGGTCAAATTGTAGTACGCCAATATATTGCATAGGGCAAGATATTGGCGTATTGGTTTTATTGTTGTGATTCGGGGTATAGGCACCTGATGATAATCTTTTAAGATTAATTGAATCTCCTCTGGGCTTGTGATTACTTCAGGGGGATGAGTTTCGTCTATAATTTGTGGATTGGTACTAGGTGGACTGTCAAGGTCTCCGGCCTCTTCTGGGTGATGAGTTTGCTCTTTTTGTTCTATTGGTTTGGCCTGGCTGTCTGAATTTGTTCCACTTTCCTGAATGTTTCGTGTCTGGGCTCTTGTTACTGCATTGCATTGCAGACACTCCTTAAGGTCCGATGAGTGTTTTTCCTCCTCTATGTCCGAGTTTATTTGGTGGTGGACTATAGCTTCTACCGTGAAGGTTGTGGTTTCTTTGTCTCTGTCATTATCCCGTGGAATGCGGCTTAAAGCGTCGGCATTCGTGTTGTATTTTCCGGGCTTATATTCAATTTTATAATTGAACTCGGAAAGTTTATGGTGAAATCTCACCAGACGAGAAGTGGGGTCTTTAACATTGAAATCCCCCTTGAGGGGTTTGTGATCTGTATAGACCGTGAACTCTCGGCCTTGCAGATAACACCTGAAATTTTTAGTCGCCCAAACTATAGCCAGTAAATCTTTCTCAATCGTGGAATAGTTACGTTCGGCTTTGTTCAGGGTACGACTGGCGTAGGCAATTGGCTGGTCACTTCCTACCTCTCCTTGAGAGAGAACTGCTCCAAGAGCCTCGCTGCTGGCGTCAGTGGTAAGGTTAAAGGGTTTTGAAAAATCGGGATATATTAGGAGTGGAGGAGAAATTAAATCGTTCTTAATGTTCTGAAATGCCTCTTGGCATTTCTCAGTCCATTTAAACTTTACATCCTTTCGGAGTAAGTTTGTTAGAGGACGTACTGTTTTTGAAAAATCGGGTATGAATTTTCTGTAGTAATTCGCAAGGCCCAAAAATGATTGCACTTGCCTTACTGTCTGGACGCATGCCGTTTTGCTAGGGTCAGGTAGTGCTCCTTGGTTAGAACATTTGTGTCCTAAATACACTACCTCGCGCCTGAGATATTGACATTTCTCTGGTTGAAGTTTCAGGTTATTTTCTCTTAACCTGTCAAAGACTTTGCGAAGCTTTTCGTTGTTGTCTGCCAGACTTTTTCCATAGATGACGATGTCATCTAAGTAGACGAAACATTCTAGGCCTTGTAGGCCAGTTAATATGAAATTCATTAAACGCTGAATTGTGGCCGGGACTCCTTTGAGCCCGAACGGCATGCGTTTGAATTCATAACGCCCGTAGTTGGTACTAAAAGCCGTTTTTGCTCGATCTTTCGGATCGACGAGTACCTGATGATAGCCATTGGCTAGGTCTAGGGTGGTGAAGTATCTTGAATGGCCCAGTTGATCGAGGATATCCTCAATCCGTGGTAGCGGGAAGTCGTCGCCAATCGTTTTTTCGTTCAACTTACGGAAATCAGCGACGACGCGCCACCTTTTCTCACCATCTGGTCCCGCTTTTTTGGGGACGACTAGCAGTGCCGAGTTCCATGGGCTTTTGCTGGGCTGGACAATGTCGTTGTCCAGCATTTCTCTGAGTTGCTCATATATGACATTTCGCTGTGTCTCTGGTAACCGGTACATCTTTTGGTTAATAGGTGCTTGGTCTTGCACCAGAGGGATGTCGTGGGTGATGGCATTGGTATGTGTAAGCCTGTCACCCTTTAAAAAGAATATGTCATCATATTCGTAACAGAGCTTTGTTATTGAGGCTTTTTCCTCAGTATTTAAAGTTTCATCCAGACTGAGTTCTTGCTCTGATCTGGTGAGGCGGGGCTGAATGCTGGTGTCTTCTTGTTCCACATCGTTTGGGAACAAGTACCTTATATGTTGTAGGGTGGCCGTCTGATCGGCGCTTATTGCCCTGTTTTTATTGTTCTTAAATCTAGATCTATTATTATTATCCATATTCA
The DNA here is from genome assembly GCA_963930735.1 of Dioctria linearis. Lineage (NCBI taxonomy): Eukaryota > Metazoa > Arthropoda > Insecta > Diptera > Asilidae > Dioctria > Dioctria linearis. The sequence goes on from OZ005741.1 coordinate 98,483,413, forward strand.
TTTTACCTCTTAACCTATTTCTTTGATATATGAGTGCCGCTGGGCCAGATGGATCTGCAGGAGTTGCTACCGGCAGACCGTTTGTATGCTGGCCAGCGCCTGACGTTGGGGTTTTCATGAGGGACCCGCAAGCGTCTTGAAGCTGTTTTTTGTTACTGTTTGGTTGACCTGGGCTCTTATGCCCTATTTTCTTAATCTTAGGTTTAATTATATTTTGATGCTCACCATCGCCGTTATTTCGACTCATGGGATTCAAAGGATGGGCTGTTGTAATATTTTTATCTGGCTCTCGTTTGATGGGGACGACAGTGTAGTCTTTAATGGGAACCAGATTTACGTTCACGCTGTTAAGGACTACTTGTTAACAGTGTTGGGCATTAATCGATTTAATTTTTTAATTAGATTAACGATTGAAAATTATGATTGAAAAATTAATCTCAAGAAAGTAATCGTGATTAATTTAATCGATTGATCAATTTAATCGTCAATCGAGTATAATGAAGTTCAATCGACGGGTATTAATCGTTATTTACTCCTTAGTTTTTAATCATTAATCGTATATTTTTCGATTGATTTGTTAATTTGAAAAACTGATAAGTTTATTAGTTATTAGTAAAAAATGAAATAAAATAAAATAAAAACAGTGAAATAACTATGAAAACACTATTAGAAATAAAAACCAAAATTATGAAATTAAACATTTTAGATTTCGAACTACACAATGCAGAATACACTTATAAAAAAAAACAACTTCTATATTTCATAAGAGCGTACAAAATAAATAAATAATATATAATGAATTATTTTAAATTAGATTTTAAAAGCACCCTTTCTTCAAATAAGGTATCAGATAACCTGTGTGACTTGGGTAGATTAGTCATCGTCGCATAAGAAAAAAGTCTTTCCACTGGGGCTGACGATGGCAGAGGAGTGTTGTATTTCATGAATACCTAGAAAGTTAAGTAATCAATAATACTCATCTGTCGCGAGATCATTGTCTGAATTATAGTAAATACCTTTCGTACAGCAGGATATTCGTTTAGCATGTTTAATTTATCCTTATTATCAGCAAAAAAGTGCAAAATTTGCAATTCAGTCGTCGATTGTTGATTTAAAACTGAAGAAGTTGTTGGTGGTGACCCAAATTCGAAGAAGTCGTCTTCCGATGTTGAATTTGGTAAAACTGTTTGGTGCTCCTCTCCAAAATCACTCAATATTTCCTGTTTTACGGCCTTATTGAAGGCTTTAAGCAATAGTTCTTGGTGATGAGCAGGTATGCATGGAAACCACTTTTTCTTAAACCGAGGATAAGATAGATCTGCTATCGCTGCCCTTTCTGCTGTAGGAGTAGAGAAATCAAAAAAATCTGAGAATCTCTCCTCAACAGCATTCGCAAATGCTTCCGAAAGGGGCTTACAATACAACCACTGTTTGGTCGTAAGATGCTGAAGCTTTCTTCTTAAAGATAATAGACAAGGTAGAAGTATTCCGTAAAAAGTGTTATTTTCTCCTTGCAGCAAATCCAATGCTTTTGCAACGGGCTCAGCGTATTCCAAATGTTCCTCAATATATTTTATATCTCTTTCAGTGAACGATCCTTTGATGTTCAGAGCCTTAAATAACTCAGTACACTTAGAAGAACAATTGTGTATTTGCCGAAGTGAATCATATAAGCTGTTCCATCTAGTTTCCCCCGGTCTAGATAACGTATGCCCTAATATGCTTTGCAAAATTTCAGACGATTTTGGCCGCCCGGCTGCCTTCCACAGAGAGTTGCATTTCCTAATCACTGACGAGTGGATAATTGACAAATCCTTGTGAATTTCAAGCACTTTCGCTGCATTACTTGTAGCACACAGGCTTAATGTATGAGCACAGCATCGGAGATGAGCTGGTAAACTTAGTTCAATTGATTCCGGCGCAATATTATCCTCTGCTTCCGAATCGGAATTAGTTCCACTCGACTCGTCGCTTTCTCCATCTTCCTCCTCTATGTTGAGACAGGGAATATCGACGCCAAAAACTTTAAAAGCTTTAACGAAATTCAACGCATTATCTGTTACGGTGGCAACGATTTTATCTTGTCCCAGTCCGTACTCCGCATTAACTGAGAGCAATAGATCTGCTATTCTGTTATAAGAACGGGTGCTTCGAAATCTCCGACAAGCCAATGCAGCCGATTGCCTTTCAAAATTGCAATTAATCCAATGCGCAGTAACCCCGAAAAAACGTCTTTTTTTACTGGACCATATATCTGCCGTAGTGCATACAAAAGTAGTCTGTTGCAAGTCATTTATTACCTTTGTTTTAGTGACTTGATACGACGGCCGAGATTACGTCGGCTCATCACCGTTAGATCAGGATGCTGTAAATTCTTAAAAATTGCAATAAAATAAGGATCCTCAATAGATCGTAAAGGAATCATCGAATGTATGATAAATTTAGCAATATTTTCATCGAAAGTGTCCGTCGATAATCTCATACTCAAAGAGCTCAACCTTGATGAGCCGTTGTATTTCTCTCTTCGTTTTACACCTATTAACTTTTTATACTCCTGTACAGACTGTTCTCCGTGTATTCGTTTCAAGTGGGATATAAAGTTGGAAGTTATACTTTTAAAACCTTTGATATTTACCACTTTCGGTTTACATTTTAAGCATTGTGCTGTTACAATGTTTGGATTCGAGCTATCCTTTTCCGTTAAGACCTCAAAAAATGTTTTTTCTTCCATGAGCAATGAATTGCAGGTGTTTACACAAGTTGAATTTGTAGCTTCACTGCTGCTGCTTTCATTGCTATCAATATACACACACGACAATCCAGTTACTCCACAGGCATACCACCCTCCATTTTTCCAAGAATACGTATAATAAACCAAAAAATAGAAAACAGAACTAAAATGAAATCACATTTAAAGGACTTTACACAAATTCCTCAAACTGTTCTCATCTATTAAACCGCACGAGACGAGAGTACTTATACTTGGCAAGACTAAATGGTACAAGCCTTTGGTACAAAACTTCCAAGAAAATAAAAACATTTTCAAACATGAATCACCAAGTTCAGTCCGCTTAACTGTGCGTAATGCTTAATTCTGACAAAATGTTGGCAAATTACTTTCTCATAAAATTCAAACATGTTAACATACTGGGAACAGGGGAATGCAACTGGGAACAGGGGAGTGCAACTGGGGCAAATTACCCCATCATACATTAAGGCACGTTCGTTTCTTTGATCAGTGCTTAACAAGATTACTCAAAAATATTAAAAATGCTTGAAAGTTAAATAAAATAATTAGTGGAGATTAAAATAAATTAATAATTTTTGAAAACGATTAAGCGACTAACGATTGATCAATCGTTAATCGTGTTATGCGATTACATTTTATGATTAATTAATCACTAATCGTTTCACATGATTTCTTTAAACGATTAAATATTTAAATCATTGTTCCTGATTGATGATTGATACTTTTAATCGTAATCGTTAATATTTAATATAATTAAATTTTGCCCAACACTGCTTGTGAACTGCGTGTTTGAGGATTCCTATAGGGACTGCCTTTAACCCAGCTGAGAGTAGGTTGTTTGCTAAGAAGACTCTGTCGTCTATTTCTTTTGACAGACTGAGCATTTCTTCCTGCAACTGCAACGGAACTTTGACTACGATCTGAAACCTTGCTGGTACGCACACAGGTTCATTTAAATTCACCTGATGCTGTCCAGTCTTACAGGGCGGATCTTCGGTAATCAAGTCACCCTTATCGCGTTCTTGTAAGTCGCAGCCGACTTCTTCTGACTGAGAAGCTTTGAGAACACTTGGGGTAGAAGGTGTATCCCCGTCGGGTTTAATATCTTCTACCAGTGTCTCTTTGTTGACTGTGTTTTGTGAACACGGGTTGTCCGATGCGGTTTCTAATGGAACAGCAAACTCTTCTGGATTGGTTTCCGTGCGAGGAAATCGCAGAAACTTGTTGGATCCCTGAACATTACAGTTTTTGGCTAGGAAATCATTTCCTAGCAAGCCGTCGCACAGTGTGACGGATCACGAATCTAGCTGGTCATTATTATATTTTTGTACTTGTCTATTCAGATAAACCCGATGCATACTTTAAAAGCAGATAAGCCATATTTCTTGTAGCTGAGCTTTGTTTTCTAGAAGTACTGCCGAACAATAGATATAAGGGTCGTAGGAAGGGGTAAACCGGTTTTTTTTTCCTGAGTGCAAGAATCGGTCGGGCCATTCGTTTGAGTTCTCTCGATGAATACGCTCGTGTCTCTTGTGCCAGTAGTGATTGATTGTTGTTTTCGTGTTCTTCTAAGTCTGGAGGTAAGTTCATAACTATTTTTCATTTTATATATCGTTGAATTTAACATTTAGCATCATTTTAGTAGATAATGTTAATATTTTACCAAAAAATCTACTAAGTTGGATTGCAATTGAGTTTTAGTAATATATATCGCCGTATACCGGTCTCTTACTAAATATATCGGAAAGAGGGACTTGTTAGCTCTACGATTTAGGTCTTTTTGTTTGCGAATTGTTGCGACACTCATACAACTTTTTCTTTTTTACAGGATGACTTCGCAAATTTCGCGTCGAATTTTTTTTGACGTTTGGTTTGCAAACGCAAAAGAAACCAGATTGGACGATTTATTATGCTTTATTTTGCAAGAGTTGGGTGACCCATCTCTCTCAGAAGACATAATAAAGAGTTTAAAAGTTTCAATTCGTAGCGTTTGCCAAAAAATCGAGCAAAAATGGTCGAAGTCAGAGTAGTTAAAGGAATATATATCACTTCCTGATATTGTAATTGATACTGACGAAGAGATTTCATTACCTGGAACCAGCTCTAGAGCCGGAAGACCACAGAAAGGTTTTTCAAGCTCCAGCGCCAGAACGAAAAGACGTCGAGTTCAACATATCCTTGAAACATCAAGTCAGGAAGAGATTTCAATGGCAAATGCTCTAAATCTTCGAAAGGAAGGGAAAAGAGATTCAGCAGCTATTGTAGAAGAGCTGTGTCACTTTTCACCAAGACGAGGAACTTCAATGAAGAAAGCGCGCAAAATTTTGGAGAGCCCCAAAAAAGTTGGATTAACAGCAGATCAAGCTCTGGCATTGATGGTCGATGCTAATTTAACGACACATCAATACAATTTAGTGCGCCAGCAGGCCAAAAGTGTCGACAGCAAAATTTATCCGTCTTATTATAAAGTTAAAGCAGCAAAACAATTGTGTTATCCTGAGGATATTCATGTCACCGAAACATATGCAGAGATCAAACTTCAGTCCCTAATAGATCACACAGTGAAAAGATTATGCGAAGCACAAGAAGAAGTAGGTATTAAAAACAGCTACTAACTTTGAAACTATAAACATAATTATCAAGTGGGGTTGTGACGGAGCGGAACAAAACCGCTATAAACAACAATTTTCTGAAGATGAATGCTCTGACGAAAGTTTATTCAGTACATCAATGGTGCCTATGCAAATGTATTCAGAAAATGAAAAAAGAACAAAAACAATATACTGGCAAAACCCTTCACCATCATCCACTAGATATTGTCGTCCTATTAAGTTTGTCTTTGCTAAAGAAACGATAGACTTGATCAAAAGTGAAGTAAACAAAATACAAGACCAAGTGGCTTCACTAGCGCCCACAAAAATTATTGTTAATGTAATGGAAGTTGTTATAAAGCCAATATTGGTTTTATGTATGATTGATGGCAAAATTTGTAATGCCATAGCTGAATGTGCATCTACACAGACGTGTTATTTATGTGGGGCCAAGCCCAGTGAAATGAATAAAGAAAAAATAATCTTGGAAAAGACCTTAAAACGGGATTTGATATGCTTGGGACTTTCTCCTCTACATGCTTGGATAAGATTTTTTGAATGCATTTTGCACATATCATATCGTCTTGATATCCAATCATGGCAAGCTCGAGGTGCTGAGAATAAAAAGAAAGTGGCAGACAAAAAGAAACTTGTACAAGAAAAGTTTAGAAAAGAGTTAGGCTTATTAGTAGATATGCCGAAACAACAAACCGGAAACACGAATGACGGAAACACAGCCCGCAAATTTTTCCGAAACCCAGAAATATCCGCTGAAATAACAGGAGTGAATGTAGAGTTAATAAGGCGCTTTCATGTTATTTTAGAGTGCATCAACACCGGGTTTTCGATTAACCTTGACAAATTCCAAGGATATACTAAGGAAACGAGAGAGCTGTATCTGAAAGAATATCCATGGTACTCAATGCCTGTAAGCGTGCATAAGATTCTTTTTCACGGAAAAGATATTATAAAATCATGTATTCTTCCGATCGGCAAACTATCGGAAGAAGCTCAAGAGGCTAGAAACAAGCACAATAGAAAATATAGGGAATTGTTTACAAGAAAAACATCGAGAATTGACACAAATACTGATTTAATAAATAGACTGCTCATCACGTCAGATCCATTAATTGCAAGTAAACGTGCTCTTCCAAAAACAAAACGTGGAAAATTGACTCCTGAGGTGTGCGAGCTATTAGAAATAGAAAATCAAGATGTCAGTTCTGAAGACTCCGATTGTGAGAGTGATTCGGATTAATTTATAACGAAGATTAATCCGAATCACTCTCCCAATCGGATTCGTATCTCTATAACGAAGATTTTTCCGATATAATTTATAATGTATACTAAATATATATAAATATATATATATATATATATATGTATATATATATACTAAGTATTTGGAAAACGCCACTCCTGAAATGTTTTATAGTGTGCTATGCGAAATTTTTGTATTTTCGAAATTGTAATTGGATATTTTTCGTTGTATAATATTCGTTCTTTTTTTTTATATAAAAGCCTTGTGCTTATAGTGTAATTTAAGTCATATACATGTCCCCAAAACCCTAAAATGCTTTTAAATTTGCCTCAAACCCTTGTAATTATCCTTTTACCTCATATATTTAGGTTTAAATAATTATGACCAGCTAGATTCGTGATCCGTCACACTGTGGTCGTCAGAAATACCTGGGATGTTTTTTACCACCTGAAAGTTGCAAGGTAAGTTACTTTTTAGCATGAAGTTTCCTTGGCAACTTCCTAAGGTTTTTCCGGTTCCAAAGGGGCTTTGAAGCGTTAGTTTTTTGTTGGGGTTTATTAGCTCGCGAGATTTGAGAGCTTTTTTCTGAATTATACTGATCTCAGCGCCGGTGTCCACTATTAGCTGGGCCTGACCATTTAGACCTATGTCTAGAGGAAGTCTGGCGGTGGTCACACTGAAGTCGGGCGGCTGAGAAGACCCTTTTTCATTGCTGGTAGGGTTTATAGTCGAGGCGGGGAGTTTTGGTCGACTCTTTGTCGTTTCCCTGTTTTTTATCCTCCCATTTTTGCTTGTGTCGACATTCGTCGATCTTGTGTCCGCGGCGCCCACAAAAATCACATTTTTGTCTTATGTTAAAGACTCTGGGGCCTTTTATATTGCTCGGGTCTGACTGTGGTGGATTGTTAGGCGATCATCGTGTGAAACGAGTTGCAGACTTTGCTTGGCTATTTCGAAAATCGCGAATGTCATGCCCGTAACTTCTGCAGTTAGCGCAGAAGGGGGTGTTCTTGCGTTTTAGACACTCCGTGTAAGTGTGTCCCCGCTTCTGGCAGAAATTACAAGTGATGTTTTGTACCAGATTTTGTGTATCCGGTTGTCTAGAATCCCTTCGTGGAAATGGCGGGCGTAGCGGTTGAGCATGTACGTATGGGGGTTATTAAACTGTCTGGGCTATTGTGCTCGTGGTGATGCATACATGGGTGGCTGTGGTGCTTGATTGTAGGGAGTTCGGCTAAGAGCTCGATCTCGAAGACTAGGGTCTATTGGTGCCATTGGATATGGCTGTTGCGTTAATGGTGTTTGGACGAAAACTGTGCTTGCTTGTAGCTTTTCCATATCTAAAGCCCTTTGTATCAGCTGCTCTAGATCATTTTCTACCAGAGTGACCAGAGGTACTGGCATAGGTGGGGATTGTTCACTCCACTTTTGAGGGCATTCTTGGCGAAGTCCGCCAACTGTGTCTTCACAGCTGGGGCTGCCGTTGCTTCCTTACGTCAGTACCGCTGCCTCGCTGCAAAGCATCAGCAACTGCTTCACTCTTGTTGTGAAGACAGTGAGAGTTTCCAACGGGTTTTGCCTCATTGTGATCAATTTGTTGACCAACTCTTGGTACGATTCTCGTGGTAGGTAGGTTCTGTTCAGACGTTCCTCCACCTCACTAAAAGTAGTTGGAACGTCCGAAGCAAACAGCTGATAAGCATCGCCACGAAGTCTTGTGGGCAAGATATGTAGGAAGGCTGCTTTTTCTTCCTCACTTAAACAGTGTAGGGCCTGTTTGCAACAGCCAATAAATGTTTGCAGCTCACGACCTAACTGTGGGGTGTTTTCACCCGAAAACAGAGGAACTAGGTGTGCCGTGAGCTTGGCCACCTTTGCATAGTCTACCATTGTGATTATCTTTTTGTTTTTGGGCTTGTAGGGTAGTCTGGTTGTGCCCTGTCGAGTTTCAGGGCTGGCTTCTGGACTTGATTCCGTGAAGGATACTTCTAGCCAACCACTAAGGAGATTTTCGGCCGTAGTCTCGTCAGAGGGATCGCTACCTATATCACTGTCACTTTCAGCGCTTACAACTACACTGGCTGAGCTCTTATCTAAACCTAGTGAACGTGAAAGCCCGGCGAATTCGATAAGCTGCTGTTTGAATCGCTCTGTATCTTTTTTAAATTTTTCGATTTTTGTCAGCCTCTGCTCTCTGCCTTGACTTAATCTGTGGTCAAGAGCGTCGCAGTGCGTGACAGTGAGCTTATCGGATTCGCGTGCCTTCTCTAATAACTTATCTAAAAACTTATCTAGACTTTCTTTATTTGCTACGGTGGGACCAGTTAAAACTGTACCACTTCGAAGGCGAACTCCTGTTGTTTCTTGCTGTTGGGGTAAAGCTGAGTTGTGCTGGCTACTTTATTGTGTCGGGTTGTCTTCTGGGGCGTTTTCTGTACCTTCCCGGAGGTGATGAAGATTTTCACCTGGGGATTTCTCCGCGTCGGATGAAGGTATGGAGTCTAATCTCGTGCCTGTATCAGGTGCCGGTGTCGAGTTTCCTTCTGACATATGCGTCCCGCGTTGTCCAAAAGGGGGGCTTCCAGCCTTCTTGGAGTATTCCCTTCTGGAATGTTTTTTGCTACTAGGGGGGTCCTGCCGTCTTAATTCCCTTGGCTGAGATTGAAAGGGGGGCTTATGCCGACTTCGAGATCCCTGTCAATACTGGAACGAAGATTCTGGTGCTTCTGATTGCTGCCGGGGGCCCTAGGCCTACTTATTTCCCCCCGATATGGTTGAAAGGGGGGCTTAAAGCCTTCTTCGAAATCCCCTTCAACCCAGGAAAGATGTTATCTTCCTTGTGGGGTTGTTTTTGAGTGGGGCTGTCTTCGTTTTCCTCCTTCTTGCTGCTGCCTGTAGAGCGGCTTAGGTTGGTGAGTGTAGTTCCTCGTTGATTCTGTTTCACTCTTAATGGGGTGAACGCTTGCTCGCCTGGAGCAGAGGCGCCTATAGATGTTATCTACCCCGAGCATTGGGGGTGACGTGGCCTTATAGCTTGGCTAGTGTCACAGGTTCCCCGTAGATTCTTGCAGGATCAAGGCTTTTCAAGCGTTTACGATCTTTTACTTTGACAAAGCTTCCTTGATCCTACCGTCTGCGCCAATTTTGTTATATATTTTTATAACTTATTACGTACCTCTCGACTTGCTGGGTGTAATAAATATCCAAAACACTTTTTTGCTTTTTTTTTCTTAAATCAGAACATAAACTTTATTTACTTTAATACCCGGAATTAAACATAAACTTGCTTACTTTAATAGTCGAAATTTAATGGTCGAAACTAGAACTTAAACTTATTTATTCTTTTTCCTAAATTAGCTCACAATTTTCTTATAACTTTAATTTTTTCTTTTCCGCCTAAACTTTCGCTCGCGGACCACTTTTTTCACCGATTAATTTTTGTTTTTGTTTTTCGAAAACCGAAACCGCCGAGGTAGCCAAAAAATGAAAACCAACTCATCTGTTGATCACAGTCGTCGTGCTCAAGAGCCGTTGTTTAGGATAGAAAATGCTAAATTGCATTTTCTTATCCTGAGAAAATTTTACTTTTTTTAATTCTGGACTTGTTCAAACATGTCCAGAATTATTCGCGTTGAACGATGGCTTCAAAAATGTAATCTTACACTTTTTAAAACATTAGCCACCGTCCCGTCGTTTGACATCGCGGCGCGCATATACATACATACAATGCATTTGTGTGGCGTGCGTTTCTTATTACGAAAGTTTTTATCGTAATATGTATGTACGTATTGTACATACATATTGAATTTTCGCGGCAAATCGTACTGAGGGTACGATTTGCTTTTTGATTTATTTTTTAATTAAATTGTTGAAATGACAAATTTTTTAAGCAAAACGACTTGGGATGAAAAATGAAACTTTTGTTTTTCCCAAGCTGTTTTATGGGAATAAAATGTATGTTATGTGTTCAGGCCACACCAATATCCCTCGATGATTGCTTGTTTTTTCCCCAACATATGCTTCCTAAAAAGATAAAAAAGAAAACACAAAGCATTTTATCTTAAAATAATTTAAACAAAAAACACTTATCTAATATAAGGGAACTTCCTCCCTTCAATCCAACGCCGTCCTAAAACTTCCTCCACTATTTTTTCACCTGAAAATAAACAAAAAACTCTTATAAATAACTAATAAATGGAATAAATACAACAAACTTACCAAGTATACCTACCAGAGTATATTTACGTTTTCGTAATGTCATTTGACATCACATCAGATGTTCTCGCCTTCGCCGCAGTCAGAGTTCAGTGCAGCGTTAATGGTCCCACAATGACGTCAATGTGTGACGCCGCCGCTGTCAAAGTTTAACAAACCTTGAAAACGAACGTTGCAAAGGCAACCCATCATGAAGCCAAAACGTAGCGGTTCGCTGCGGCTATAAAAAGCCGACGAGCTACAGCAGAATCATCCATTCCCAATTCAGAATTTGATCTGAAAACATCAGAATTTACTCTGATTTTCCAAATTATCCAAACTAAATCTTGTTTCCATCCCACACCTAAGTAGGAATTTACTCCTACTGCAGAAATTTAATTCTGCTAATTCCATCCCACACCTAAGTAGGAATTTACTCCTACTACAGAAATTTTATTCTGCTAATTCCATCCCACACCTAAGTAGGAATTTACTCCTACTGCAGAAATTTAATTCTGCTAATTCTATCCCACACCTGAGTAGGAATTTACTCCTACTGCAGAAATTTAATTCTGCTAATTCCATCCCACACCTAAGTAGGAATTTACTCCTACTGCAGAAATTTAATTCTGCTAAATCCCACACCTAAGTAGGAATTTACTCCTACTGCAGGAATTTAATTCTGCTAATTCTATCCCACATCTAAGTAGGAATCTACTCCTACTGCAGAAATCTGATTCTGCCTATTTTTCGTCTCCCACCTGAGTAGGAATCTACTCCTACTGCAGAAATCTACTTCTGCTTTAATTTTGTCCGACGTCTAAGTAGGAATTTAATCCTGCCAGAGAAATTTACTTCTGTCAAGTGATAATTGTTTCAGCACAGCTATCGTACTTCTACTCTATTAATAGTGGATTTTCTTTCTCTTTTTTTCAGAGATAAGGGGAACAGACCTCAGCAGCAGTATTTGTTTTATTTTATTGAATTTTTGAACTCACTGAATTCTTTTAATTATCGTAGTAGGCTAGGTTAATTTTAAGTGTTGAATTATTTTACATAGGCTAAGATCACGTTAAAAAATTGAATTTGTGATAATAGTTTGTAAGCTATATTTGAATTAAAAATTTTTATATTTGAATTTACTGTAACGAAGAGCTTGTCAGCCGACAGATATACCTACATTCACTTGTACCTGAATGTAGATACATACTGCATCCGACACCCCTTTGTTACAAAATCATATCCAGGATATGTGTGGGTGGCTGCACAGCGAGTATGCCGCTAGCGATCAGCCGGCTTGGGGTGGTTCTTGCCACCCGCATCCCTTCTATGCTTGTAAAGCTGTGCATAGAGAAGTAAAATGTTTGACCGGACAGACAGACGGACAATAAAAAAAAAACCACTGGAATGTGTGACTGCAGACGGACAGACGGACAATAAAAGAAAAGATCTAATGCAGGCTTCCTTCTCATGATGGAACCTGAAAACCTAAAAAGAAGAAAATTGATTTTTCTTAATATGCTGCCAAAAGAAGGAGAATAGAAGACCTCAGCAACGCCGAACGAGTGCTGATTCAACCGGAGAGCTTACAACGCTGGCCAATGGACGATTGAGAGAGAGTGAGAGAGCTGAAAGGGGTCTCTGATGTTATTGAGGCCCCGGCTTTGGGTAATGTTGGGCCCAATCGCCCCCATCCACTCTGGCTAAGCCTCCAAAGCCGTATCGAAATGCTTAGACCCATTTGTTTCTACTTGGTGTGTGTCTGTTCAAGCTTCTCACAACATAACCTTGCCACCCCTCCCCTCCCCGTTTGGTTTTTCTTTTACGCGAACATAGCGACCTGATCAGCCAGCGGACGAATAGACGAAATCTGCAATAAAACGGGAACAAAGAAAAAAAAATATACACGTAGATATGAGATTTCAAAACTTTATAATTAGGTATGGTTTTACGACGACTCCTGTTCACAAACTGTTTGCAATGCAGAAAGAGACTTATCTCTGACCTGCATAGCTAATTTTTTTACACAGAAAAAAGATGACCACCTTGTGGCACACCCAAAAAAAAACAAGACAGACTTCGTATGCTTTACCTACCTAATTTGCTCGAGCCCTAATCTGAGAAATCTTACATCTAAATCTTATCAACTTCACTATTAATGTTCCACAAAACGGACCAAAGTCACTATTTCTCTACCTCTTTCCTCTTCTTTTACTTTCCCTATATATACATGTAATTTATTTCAAGTTTAAAAAAAAACGGCCTCTAGTAACTATGAAACAAAACTAATATTTGACCAGAAGGGTCCCGCATGCAACTTAACCTAAGACAATTGTGAAGGTTACCTCAATCTCATACTTGCACGAGCCGTAGTAAAACCCCTTCTTCTTCTCTGAGTGTCAATCAGGTGGAGCGTTCCGACAGGTAAATATTATAATGCACAACGGGACGAATTATTATCTCACCCGCCGAATCTGTGAGTTTCAATCTTTAAACCCCTGGATATCCTGCTGCTGGCGACGGTACTTCTAAGCATTTTCATTAATAGAGCACAATTTCACCTTTCTTTCTTGCAGACTGAATGCTGCCAAAAATGACACTGCGACAATCATGCACACATGTAAGTTACCGAATTCCTTTACAAAAACACTAATTTACATATTCCTTTTTACAGGCTAAATGCTGCTTAAACACAACTGCGGCAATTATGCACACAGGTAAATTAGTAAATTCATTATTAAAGCGCAATTTCACAATTCTTTCTTGCAGGCTGAATGCTGCTTAAACTCCACTGCGGCAATTATGCACACAGGTAAATTAATAAATTTATTATTAAAGCACAAATTCGCATATGTTCTAACTTGCAGACTGGATGCTGCTGAAAATGACACCGCGGCAATTATGCACACAGGTAAATTAATAAATTCAGTATTAAAGCACAATTTCACAATTCTTTCTTGCAGACTGAATGCTGCTTAAACTCCACTGCGGCAATTATGCACACAGGTAAATTAATAAATTCATTATTAAAGCACAACTTTACATTTCTCTCTTGCAGACTGGATGCTGCTGAAAATGACACTGCGGCAATTATGCGCACAGGTAAGTTAATAAATTCTCATTAATATAGCACAATTTTACAATTCTTTCTTGCAGACTGAATACTGCTTAAACTCCACTGCGGCAATTAAGCACACAGGTAAATTAATAAATTCTTTATTAAAGCACAATTTCACAATTCTTTCTTGCAGACTGAATGCTGCTTAAACTCCACTGCTGCAATTATCCCCACAGGTAAATTAATAAATTCATTAATAAAGCACAACTTTACATTTCTCTCTTGCAGACTGCATGCTGCTGAAAATGACACTGCGGCAATTATGCGCACAGGTAAGTTAATAAATTCTCATTAATATAGCACAATTTTACAATTCTTTCTTGCAGACTGAATGCTGCTTAAACTCCACTGCTGCAATTATGCACACAGGTAAATTAATAAATTCATTATTAAAGCACAATTTCACAATTCTTTCTTGCAGACTGAATGCTGCTTAAACTCCACTGCTGCAATTATGTCCACAGGTAAATTAATAAATTCATTAATAAAGCACAACTTTACATTTCTCTCTTGCAGACTGGATGCTGCTGAAAATGACACTGCGGCAATTATGCGCACAGGTAAGTTAATAAATTCTCATTAATATAGCACAATTTTACAATTCTTTCTTGCAGACTGAATGCTGCTTAAACTCCACTGCTGCAATTATGCACACAGGTAAATTAATAAATTCACTATTAAAGCACAATTTCACAATTCTTTCTTGCAGACTGGATGGTGCCGAAAAGGACACTGAAAAGTTTGCCGTGACACTCCTCGACACAGCTAATTAGATTTTTCCTCGACACGACCACGAATTTCGCGATAAAATAAAAAAAAAACTCAAAAGTACTGATATCGTCGCGTATCGACGATTCAACTTCTCTCTTTCCACCAAAAAAGAAAATCCCCATAAAAAAACTTTTACTAAAACTCTAGCGCTAAACTCATTAGATCTGCGCGCAATCAGAACTTAAACCAGACTCTCAATCCCTCACGCAATCTCCCTACATTCCGCCGTTCTGTCTTTTCCACCGCACGACAGACGAGCGCCTTCGTGTACCACCGACTCTGTTCGTGTCTCTGGTGCCCAACGGTAGACGAACGTTTTTCACTTTTTGTGAGTTTTAAAGGCAAGTTAGCGCTGGTGCTATTGCCTGGGTACGGGTGTGTGTGTATTCTTTTTCGGTAGAAAGAATATTTCGTTTTGGAGCAAAATTTTCTGGGAATTTTTTTTTGCATTTGTGGACCCGCTGCAATACATTACATGATGGTATCATGCGATGTATTACAGCTAGGCCAATTGCCGTTTTCGTCGCTTTGATGTGGTTGACTAGCGGTAAATGTTATCCGAAAAATTGTATTTTGTGCTCATTTTGCGCATTTTAGAATTTTTGGACTGAAATTATTTTGCAGCTGTTGTTATTTCGTTTAGATCTGTACTTGTATGCGGGTGTGTATAAATATGGCTTTATCTTTGTAGGCATTTTCTAATATGAAGAAGTAGCATAGGGCTACTTCTTGAAAATAAATAAATTTTGACTTTTCAGGAATTTTCTAATATGAAGAAGTAGCATAGGGCTACTTCTTAAAAATAAATAAATTTGACTAAATTACATACTCTGGGAAATCATGGGGTTTTCTCTACAGACGTAGAGAAGCCAAACAAAAGTAGCGTAAGGGGGTATACGCTACATTACAACAGTTGAGTTATCCTTTAAACCGGCACCCCCCCTTTAGCTTGAGCACAGATCTCACATTATGTGAGGAAAATTGCTGATGCAATTTTCTTCACCCATTTAAGAGATAAGCTAACCTTGTTTTAAGCATGATTAGCTTATGTGAAAATTTATTGAATATAATTTTTATGTTTTGCCCTTTTTCAGGTTTATATGAAAAATTGAATATAGCATAAAAGTTAATTAACGTTTTTCTATTTTCATAAATAAATGTTTAGAGCTATTATTAAGGAAATGATTGCACAAATCTATTATGTATTACACATATATTTATAACACAAAAAAAATGTATTGCCATTTAATAAATTTAAATGAAAAAATGTTTAATACTTTCAAACCATAACAAAAGTATATACAACATATTACCCAAAAGAGGTTATATACTATTGTAATAGTAAGGCTAAGTTTAAGAACTCTAGAATTACAAATATTCATTTCTCTCCATCATATAAACAAATATGTATTATATGATACGTAGTATAATATATCCGTTGGCACAACTTCTTAGTTCAAAAAAAAAAAAGTCTTCTTCTAAAAAGAATAAAACTTTCTTTTCCCCAGGGGGGAGGGATGTTGTGACTCAGGTGCCCAATGCCCCGAATCACAACCATAAGGTCAATGCACCAATATATTGCCCTGTGCGATATATTGATGCATTGCAAAGTTGACCCTGAAAATTAATTTTAATTTAATTCATTCAAAATTCAATTTAAAATTTCGTTTAAAATTTAAGATGCATTTAAAAATGCATTTCCATGTCATAACAAAATGCAATTTAGCATAAATTGCATTTTGTTATCAGGCAGGCAGACCATTCTCACGATATGCACTGCATGCCTTCCTACGTACACAAGTGCATATCGGATTACAGAAGAGATTTTAAAGCAATCATGGGTACCTGGGTGCAATTCGCCCAAACCTCGGGGAGTTCGTTTTTTCAACCCGTCGAAGTAACAAGCAGTAGAAATATTCGGAATTTAAATAAAAATTAGTATATTATTGAAAGTGAGAAAAATTTAGAACTAAAGTAAAGATTAGTATATTATTGAAGATGTAATGGAATTGAATATATACACATTCATATATATATATATGTATACATACCTATTATATTATCGGAAGTGTAAACCGAAAATCAATAGATTACATTTTACTGGAGTGAGATGGAAAAGAAATGAAAGTGAGACAGAAATGAAATTGAAATTAAAAAGAAACGAAATGTGCTAAGAAGTTAAACTAATACTTGTACTTGTTTCAATAAAAATATATACAGATATTTAAACGAAAAAATATCGAAGATACAAAATAATTGTTTTTATTCTTGAATTTGCGACCGTTCTCTACTTTGGAGCATTGTGCGGTGTTTGTGCCATAACATTTCGATTAAAATTATCAAGGTTGAGTGGTCTCCTGCCCGAGCACGGCACTCAAAATACAACACTTTCAGGTGAGATTGTTTCCGTGCCATGTAGAAACTTTGGACCGTAAAACCAGAGGTTACACTGAGCTAATCTGTCTGCAAGAATTCCTCTCGAAACTATGTCTGCTGGATTTGCCTTAGAAGGGACATGGCTCCACTGATCTGCATTCGATAACCGTTGAATAGTCGCAACACGGTTGGCAACGAAAGTGTGATATGATGATGATTCTGAATTGATTCAACACAGCACGATTTCAGAATCTGTCCAAAAGTAACATCTTATGTTGGGTTGCCTTAAATTTGAAGATACACGTTGCACTAACTGAGCTGATAGCCTTGCGGCACAGAGCTCTAAGCGAGGAAGAGTTGTTGTCTTATTTGGGGCAACCTTTGGCTTTGCGCACATCAGCCGCACAGTTATGGTATCATCTTGATGTATTGCTCTGATATATACTGCTGCTCCGTAAGCTTCTTCCGAGGCATCTGAAAATGCAAGAATTTGAAGTATCTTGGTAGTTTTGCCTGATGCAATGTGTCGTGGAATTTTTATATCATTGAGTGCTTTCAATCCTTCCCGAAATTTAAGCCAGCTAGTATGCATTTCCATGGGTAATGCTGCCTCCCAGTCAAGTTTCAAGGTCCAGATTTTCTTGATAAACAGTTTTGCAGTTATAATGACAGGACTCATGAATCCAAGAGGATCAAAGATGTGTGCGATATCGGATAGTATAGTTCTTTGCGTGACTCTCTTCGTTGTTCGATGTTTTGATAGAAAACATGTCGGCTTTGGGTAGCCAAGTCAGTCTCAATGTTTTTATGAATCCTTCCAGGGTGTCGTTGAGATCTAGTTCTAGGTCGATGTCTTCTTGAGACACATTTTCAAGCAATTTGGGGTGATTGGAACACCATTTGCGTAGATTGAAACCAGCTGATTGAAGGATATGCTTTAATTGTTGTTGAATCTCGATAGCTTCAATTAGCTGGTTGGATCCAGTCATGACATCATCGACATAGAAATCTCTTTTTAACACTTGAGATCCTAGAGGATGAGTTAGGGCCATTTCGTTAGCTAGATGCTCTAAGCATTTCGTTGCCAGAAATGGTGCTGTTGTTAGTCCATACGTGACCGTACTGAGCTTGTAGTGTTTGCTTGGCTAAGCTTGGTTATCCATCCACAAGATTAGTTGATATTGTTGATCCTCTTCAGCTAGCAGGACTTGCCCATACGTCTTCTCGATGTCTGCTGTGAATACAAACTTCGGAAATCTGAATCGAATCAGGATGGAAAATAGCTCATCTTGAATTGTTGGTCCCTTGCAGAGTAATTGATTTAGGGACACGTTGGATGATGTTTGAGCTGAGCCATCAATTACTACACGAAGTTTTCTAGTGCTACTATCCAATTTAGTAATACAGTGATGTGGGAAGAAAGTAATGTGGACTACCGATCTCAGTTGGGTTTACTTCCTTCATATGTCCTAAAGCTTCATATTCACGCATGAACTGCACATATTGTTCTTTGATTTCTGGGTGCCTGCTGAATTTTCTTTCTAGAGAAAGGAGCCTGTTGCGAGCGATGTTCTCTGAGTTCCCCAATGCCTTGGATCCGTTTAAAAGCGGTAGCTTGACTATGAATCTTCCTTCATTGTTTCTTTTAATGTGTTGATAGAAATGGTTAACACATTTTTATTCTGCTGTAGTGAAATTTCCGCTTTCATCAGATGATTCAATCTCTTCCAATTTCCAAAATCGCTCTAACTGGTCGTTTATGGATTCGGTGCAGATTCCACAAGAAGCATATGGAGATCTTTCTCCAATAAAACGTCCAGCTACTACCCATCCGAAAAGTGTGTTTTGAAGTGTTGGCATATTTTTGCCTAATTTTATTTGACCGACTGATAGTATGTCATAATAGATGTCTGCACCGAGGAGTAGATCTATAGGACCAGGGCGGTTGAATTCTGGATCAGCTAGCTGTATATTCTCTGGAATACGCCATAGCTTAGATCAATTGGTCTGGTTGATGAGACGTTATCCTGGATAGTATGAACGCTTCTATTCGTGTCGAGTACTTGTTCATCTTTGACTTCAGTTGCAAGTTTACTCTATGCTGAGCCTTTAGCTTACTTTCTCCTATGCCCTGAATGCACATTGTTTCAGAACTCCGATTTAACTTTAGTTTTCTTGCGAGATTCTCAGTTATGAAACTTAACTGAGAGCCAGAGTCGAGAATGGCCCGACATTGACTAACATTACTCCCGTTGCTGCTTATGTCAACTCTGACTGTACCTAGTATTACACTAGTTTTATTGAAATTTGATGATTGCGCTGCTGTCAAAGTAGTTGGTTCTCGGTTGGTACCAGTATTGAAATCTGTTTGAGATGGCGACGCGCCTTTGTGTTCGGTTTGCTACAATCCACTATGAAGGTTGATAGCTCGTGATTTAACCCTGACGAGTTGACCTGATTCTTGGTACTAGAATCTGGGCTGTCGACATGTACCAATGTGTGATGTTTCTTTCCACATTTACACATATACACAGTTTGTTTCTCTTGACTGAGTTCAACCTATTGAGAGGTGATAGTGCTAAGAATTCCTTGCAAAAGTACAGAGGATGATTCTTCTTGCAAATGATGCAGCCTTGCGCTCTTATTGTTGATGTAAGCGTTGCCCTTGAATATTTATAACTTGATTTATTGCCTGAGTATTCAAGGAACGCTGAGTGTTTTTCTCTCCCCAATGCTTCTAATGCCTGAAATCGCCTCTCTAAGAATGCCATGAGTCCTTGAATGATAGGTAGCTCTCGTGGAGAACTCAGCGATGACTCGTAAAGAGAGTGAGTTATCTTGTCGAGTTTCTTTATCAATAAATGTACCAGAAGTGGTCCCAGGTATCAATAGATATGCCAATATTTTTAAGCTCATGAAGACATTCCTTGGTGGTGTCATGCAGAGTCTTAATTGATGATGCGGAATGAGGCTGTCTTATTGCCTGATCCAATAGTTTGTTGAAGAAGGCTGTGGACAATGATCTTTTGTTGTTGTAGCGTGTAGTCAGGGTGTCCCAAGCTGCGAAATAGTTAGCGTCGGTCGCCGAAGATGTTGGTTTAATGATTTTGCCTCACCGCTTAGATTGACTGTCAGATAGAACATTTTTTGTGCGTCGCTGATTTCTTGTGAATGGATCAGCTGTACGAATAGATCATGAAAATGTGACTATCTGACGTAAGTTCTATCAAATGTAGGTAGCGTTATTTGGGGAAGTTTTAAGTTTGGATGAATGCTCTTCTCAGGATTGTTGACTGTGCTTGAAACTTCTAACCTTTCGTGTAGGTTTATTAAGATCTCTTGGACCCAGTCAGCAAGTTCGCTGTACAGTTCCTGAGTGTAGTCTTTTGGCCAATTGCTTGTAGTCTCCCAAATAATCTAG
The DNA here is from genome assembly GCA_963930735.1 of Dioctria linearis. Taxonomy (NCBI): domain Eukaryota; kingdom Metazoa; phylum Arthropoda; class Insecta; order Diptera; family Asilidae; genus Dioctria; species Dioctria linearis. The sequence goes on from OZ005741.1 coordinate 98,503,894, forward strand.
TCATTTGTAGTTATATCGATCCATGACCTCTAAATTAATTGTAATTTAAGGTTACAATAGATTTTCGACATTTCGCCTTCTTTGTTGGCAATTTCTTGAAGATGCCTTGTTAAACTGCTCATCATTCTATCTTGTTTTCTGACTAGCTTGGTTGCTTCATCAGTATTATTATTTTCTTTTATGGAGACTGGTGAGTCATCGTACACCTTAAATTCGGGTTTGTTTGACTGCTGGGTGGTTAAGGAAATTTCTTCACTAGCTGTTGCTGATGAACCTGGATCCTTTCTGACGTCTTCTGAAACAGTCGCTAGTCCTTCCTTTAGCATCTGTTTAAGGGCCTCATATACCGGTTTAGATTCTGGTAATACTTTGTTGTGAAGTATTCATTATCTTTGTTGATCTCAGAGGAAGATAATTTCTCATGATTTAGTTGAAATTCCTCCCACTGATGTTGCAGTTTGTTTAAGCGTTTGTTGTAGTACGCCGGTTCGGTTTTCCGAATCCCCGAATCTTTCTTAAGATTTCTATAGCCGTTTTGAATGGCTTCTCCAATATCTGCCTGCTTGCTTAGAAGTGCCTCCATGCCCGAAGAATGATTGATTGAATGTTGGTATGATACTCTTCTGCGTGAGAGATCACGTCGGGGTCACCAAAATGTTTATAGAGCGACAAATTCCTTTATTGGCCGCTTTGCGTACCTTGGTACAGAGCCAATGCGATTATAATTAGTGTGTGCCCAAGTACAAAACAAGTGCACGGTTGAAGATGTGTGTCCAAGTACAAAACAAGTACACAACGTTAAATGTTAAATGCATAGGGGCAAACTATGCTCTGAACGTAGACGATAAAAAGAAACCTAAACGACCTTTTTTATTCAAAAATTATAACTGACTTTAGAATCTCAAATTTATAATAGAAATTTGATTAACATGCAAATCAATATCTGTGGAAATTAATTCTTGCTTACTTATTACATTAATATTAAGGCAAAAATGCAATTCAGCATAAAGTGCACTGAACTCTTTACAAGCGTCGCTTTCGCGAGCAATGCATGTAATATGATTCTCAAGAATTGCGGTCATGAGTTCTTTACACTTTACCTGTGACAATTTTGATGATAATTTATTTTCTTTTGATTTTAATTTAATTTTATGATTCTATACATATAAGTAATTTGATTGCTTGCAAATCTATTCTTCGGCATTAACAACGGAGTTGGCTGATTGCGCCTGGCTATTCGCGAAAAGGGTTCTTTGTAAGGAGCCAGGCTTAAAGGTGAAAGTATAAAGAACAGTTTGCAGTTTTGTTGTGATTAAAACAGTTTGTAATTATGTTGTGATTAAAACAGTTTGTAATTTTGTTGTGATTTTGCACCATAAATAAAAAATAAACGCTAATATTAATAGCACAGTTGAGGATCTGTTCTTGCTGATTAACACAAGCCCCGATATACATAACAGTTTAACAGTTTTGGCGCAGCCCAGAAGAACGGAAAGAAAATCAACTTTGACCCCAGCTTGGAAGAGGCATAGCCGAAACGAAGATTGGACGAACCGAACACTATTAATTGATAAAAGAGGAACTTCAGCTGTTTAGTCTGGGAGGAAGTAGAAGAAGGCATACAGCCCCCTTTTCAGGCTACATCAAAAGGGAATCGCCAAGAAGGCATAAAGCTGCCTTTGGGACAATACATCAGCACAGGGAACAAAGCAAGTAGGCCAAAGGCCCCCCTGTGCCCCGAAACAAGGACCGGCATGTCGGAGGACAACCCTACTGTCGACGAAAATTCCCGACAGTCAATAGAGGAAACTTCTCCACAACAATCTTCTTTGCGGGGCGACTCAAGGGACGACCCGACTCGGCTCAGAGGAAGCAACCCAGAGGAAACTCCATCGACATCGTCAGAACAGACAACTGTGCAGCAGAACGAGCTTCCAGACAATTCAAAACCGGCAGGAGTTCAACTACGAAGTGGAACCGTACTATCAGGGATCCAGCCGACCCAAGTAAGTTTAGATATTTATTGGAAAATTTTGTTAGACAGAGCGCGAGAGACTTCAGGAGTCTCTATTACACAGTGTGACGCATTAGAAAGGAAGCTAGCACAAACTCGTAGGCAAAGACTTGCTCAAGTCCAAAAATCTAGAGAGGACACAGAGAAGTTTAAAAGAGAGCTCGTGGAATTAAAAGAAACCTGGTGCCCTGTCAATTTTAGTAATAGTCCAGATATATTTACCAATTTAAATATAAGTGAAATAACTGGTGAAATAAGTGATAGTAGTAGCGAGGGTCTGTCTGCGGCAGAAACATCTTTGAATTGGCTAGGAGGATCCCTTCTGGACTCCAGCCTAGACGACAGTGCAGAAAAGTCGTTTTGTGTTATACAAGGATCATCGTCCATTCTACGAATTCCAGGGTCACTAACCCCATATTATTTTCAAGGACCAAGCTATACTAAAATGGTCGACTACGAAAAAGTGGTAAAGTTAGCTGCCCAGATGGCTCCTCTTTTTTCGGGTGCGCTTGGTCCTCAGTTAAGCCAAGAACTCCAAACTTTTCTAGGCTGCTGCAAACAAGTGGACCGTTGTCTTGCGGGAGACGAAAAAGAAGCTCTCCTTTAAATATTGCCTACACGGCTACGAGGAGAAGCCTACCAATTGGCCACCTCCTCAACATAGTCCACGATGGAAGAATTAGAAAATCTCCTAAATAGAGCGTATCTTCCACGAGAGACTTACCAAGAATTGGTTAATGACTAGTTACTTGTCGTCAGGTCCCAGTGGAAAGTTTGATCATGTATATACATAGGATCAGTATTACTACTGGCTTTCATTTATAATAACTAGCTTTCAAAAAAATGTCTAGATAAGTAAAAAATTAACGATATTAGTTCAAAAATGTTTTTCTCTTCGAAAAATTATTTTCTTTGAGGGTCGAAAATCTCCTAAAGTTACCATATTAGCAAACTATTCCGTGCCCACAGAAAACATCCCTAATTTGTTACCTTTCTGACAAATACAAAATTTTTAGCCTAGCTCAAGTACTCCCCGAGATACAGGATAAGAGGTCGACCAACATACCTCGCCTATACTTGAACGAAATTATTTTGAAATTCAAACTTTTTTTATAATGGTGGGAAAACTAAGCACTGAAGCAAGAAAACGAGTGAAACCTACTTTATAATTACATATATGTTTAGGACTCTTAATAACATATTTTGCACTATTAATTTTAATCTGTCGTTATCATAATGAAGTCAAAAGAACCGCCTTTTAAGTTCAGGTATCACACCATAAATAGATCAATCGCGGCTCAAAACATAATGGTATTTGTGTAATGCCGTAATCTTACACATATCTTCGGATGAAGAAATAATCTTGCATAGGTAAGGAATTTTCCACAGGTAGAGAATTTTCCACATGTAAAGATTTTTCCACATGTAAAGAATTTTCCACATGTAAAAATATATTGGTATTTAATTTTTATGATGAATTCCTACATTAGGCAAAATTTCTTCATTTGTGAAACTTGTGAAAATTTTTTAGTGCTTTCTTCGTAGTTAGATTTCAGCATTTGATTAAGTAAGACAGTCAGTAAAATTAAGCGAAGTTATGCCTGCAAATTTTATATACCAGGAGTTGGCTGAAATGCACTTTATATATGGTATGTGCAATGGAAATGATTCTGCATCTGTAGAGGAGTATAATAGGCGGTATCCTCAAAGACGGGCCCGTACCGCAGATTATTTTCTAGACTTCACCGTCAATTGTGCGAGAGCGGGTCTTTTCGCGAGTTGATTTCTGCTGGTGAAGACGATACTATATTACATTTGGTAAGAAGCGATCCTAATATAAGTATCGGTGAAATTTCAGCCTGTTGTAAATGTAAGTAGGACTACTAAATTTTGTTTTTATTACTTAATTATTTATTAAATTAAATTATAATTATATTAAGCTTAAGATACTTTTGTAATTCAAGGTTTGGAGGCGTTTGCATGAAGAAAGATTTCATCCGTACCACTACACTCGAATACAAGCACTACAGCCCGCAGATTATTCAAAACGCATTTCATTTTGTCAATGGTTACTTCAAAATAACAATATTGTGAAGCATATCTTATGGACAGATGAGGCAAATTTTTCAAAGAATCCAACCTTAAACATTCATAACCTTCACTACTGGGCAGAGGAAAACCCAAGGCTTACAAGAGCAGCCAGATTTCAAGGGTCGTTTAGTGTCAATGTTTGGGTAGGAATAATTAGGACTCGATTAGTAGGTCCTATAATATTTCCCTCCAATATAAACAGCGACAATTATTTAGAATTTCTCCAAACAACTTTGGAGAATATCATTGATGACCTTCCTCTCAGCGTCACACACAGAATGTGGTTTCAACACGACGATGCTCCAGCACACTACGCGGTACGGGTGAGGCAGTACTTAAATGAGCGGTTTCCAAACAAATGGATTGGACGTGGAAGCGACATTCCTTGGCCTCCTCGATCACCGGACTTAACACCTCTGGATTTTTATTTTTGGGGTCACCTAGAAAATCTTGTTTATCAGGACGAAAGGGAGATCTTATCTCGCGACGATTTAGTTAATCGAATAGTCGCAGCAGGTAACCGTATAAGCCGAGAAATACAACGAGCAGGCATATCAACGACAATCATAAAGCGAACCAGGAAATGTATTCAGTGCGACGGTCAAGTATTTGAGCAATTTTTAAATTAGTGGTTATTAGTATTACTTAGATCATACTTATAGGCTAGACACTGCATTGTAAATTTCATTAAAATAATAACATTTTTTATTTTGATCACCTGTTTTGGAAAAACCAATATTCCTTTACATTATTTTATTTGGCAACGACAGTTCTAAAGATATATTTTAAAATTATCCCACCATTATAAAGAAATTTGAATTTCAAAATAATTTCGTCAAGTATGGGCGAGGTATGTTGCAAGACATCTTATCCTGTATCTCGGGGAGTACTTGAGCTAGGCTAAAAATTTTGTATTTGTCTGAAAGGTAACAAATTAGGGATGTTTTCTGTGAGCACGGAATAGTTTGCTAATATGGTTACTTTAGGAGATTTTCGACCCTCAAGGAAGATAATTTTTCGAAGAGAAAAACATTTTTGAAGTTATATCGTTAATTTTTTACTTATCCAGAAACTTTTGTGAAAGCTAGTTATTACAAATGAAAGCCAGTAATACGAATAAAACAAGACCAAAATTGCGGTTTGGTAAGCAAAACGAGCTGAGTTACAGCCAAAAAAGCGTTGCAAGGACCTCATTTTCAAAAAAAATCTAAAATCCGCTGTAATTTCGAAAATAACACGAATTCGAAAAAATAAATATGACATTTTCGATTACAAATCACCTATCTTTTAGGGGTTTCAGTATTGCATACTTTTCCTGGAACACCCTGTACATACAAAGTATTTGATTTCTAACATTTCGAGGTAACATACAATGTATACCCCATGTGTGCATACAAAGTAGTTACCTCTTAAAACAAAAAATGAGAATTTGATGCGATGAAGACTCAAGACCCTTCACCAGCGGCAACCGCTTATCAGCAAATTCCTCGTATTTACGACAGCACGCTGTGAAGCCGGCCCAATCGTAATGACTTGAAAGTAGGTGTCAAATGACACCTTATCAAGCCATTAACATTTTGACAAACAAGTCAACAAAAAACGATGAATGGCCTGAGAAAAGTGATTCTCGATAAAAAGCGCGAATTAAGCACAATGAGTAAGTGGACGAAAAGTCATCCAATAGAATGATTTTAAAAGAATGAACAAAAGACAAAAGCTTCTGGTAGGGTAATTGAATTGCTATGTGAGCATTTGTGATGAGTCGAGGAAGATGAGATCGGCACAAGAACAGTTTGATTAAAACAACGTGCGAGTAGAGTTATATATAAAAAATATATATATAAAGTTGAGATTTTGCTGTAGATTTTTTCTTCTGTTCTTTTTCAATCTTTTCCTTTTCTTTTTCTTTCCAGTATGTGAACCATTGTGTTGAATTTATTGCATTTATAGCTTTTGTCCTTCTTTTACTTTTAGGTCTGGATTCAGTTGGCCACAATATTGCATTTGCAAAAGCTGGGCTAATATTACAGCTTACCGTTTTCCGATTGCATTGGATTGTTCAACTTCTCCAAAATCTTCTTCCTGGGGATTATTTTCGTAATCTTGAGCTGTTATGAGTTGAAGTGGGTGTGTTGTGTTCAACATGGAATTATTGCTAAATGGTAACTGATGGCAAACTTCGATTGTTTCATCTACTCTAAAATCTTGAACGTTTCCTATTTCTTCTATATTTCCAGTATTACATATCGCCGAATTTTCTACAAACATGCATTTACTATAATCTATAGCGTCTGCGTCAAACGGATAAATGCCGCATTTTTTAAACCCATTACATATTGTCGTTGGAGTAACCGCCTTAAATGCATTTTCTAATAAAGGAGCAAATTGTGCTCTAGTTACAACACTTCGTCCTGTTTTTAGTTTCCAGTTATGGACTATTGCTTTCCATGAGTTCTTTAAAGGCCGAAACACAGACACGTCTGCGGGTTGTAAAACTTGTGTGGCATTCGGATAAAGCGAATAGAGTATTATCCGATTGTCGAGACATAATTTTGCAATTTCATAATTTATATGAGATTTATGGCCGTCAATTAAAAAAAGAACTGGAAATTTAACATTAATTTTTTTGAGTGCAGGTATTAATGTGTTCGCGATGTAGCCGAAAAATACTCGAGAGGTCATCCATCCCGTCTCAGATCGACCGATACACCAATTTTTATTCATATTTTTCGCGATTTTGGAAGGTATTCTTACATAAGGAAAAATAAACAAAGGAGGTATAGCTTTTCCGGAGGCTGTAAAGGTTCCCAAAACGGTTATATTTTCTTTTTCTTTATCTCTAATGTTGTAGAGATTTTTATATCCCCTGGGACCTAAAACTAAGCCCCTCGAAGGACTGGTTTGAAAACCAGATTCATCAGCGTTTATAATTCGATCTGGGTCGTCCAAAATATCTGCAGCATTTTCAAGAATTATTGTCTTAATTCCGAATGCCACTTTCGTATGGCCGATTCTGTTATTTGAGATCGAGCCACATTAATTGATTCCGCATGGCGTTGACTGATCTCCTTGTGCCTTTTCATAAACGACATGAACCACTTTCTTCCTGGAGTACCGTCCTTGAAAGGTGTAGGCCGACCATCCGTTCTTATTATTGTTGACACTGTTTCGATTATGTCCTCTTTTTTTGCCATTGCTATAATCCATTTACTAATTAGATTTTCCTCTTGGCTGGTTAGAAATGTAGATGGGCCCATTTTACGTTCAATGGGATGACATAACTTTATTTTATTGATCAATATTGAATGGGGAATCCCGTATTTTCTTCCAGTTTTTTTAAAGTGAGCCCCATTGTGAATTTCCTCAATAGCTTTCAATAAGTCTTCTTCACTATATTTAAAAAAGATTCTTCGTTTCATAGACATTTTAACTGAAAATTAAATTGACGTGCAAATTAATGAAGGTAAATATGCATCAATTAGGTGTGTGTGTGGATGTGATTGGTTGTGTAAAGAAGATATGCTCACCAACGTCAGAATGTGGATTACACTGCAGGCACGTCTGGTGTAGTCCTGGGTACAGGAAACGTCTACTTTCGACACAGCGGTATGTGCACCCAATTTGCACTACTGGGGCGTCTGGTTGCTCTTTTGTAGAATCAAACGTCTACTTGGGTAGTAGCCGGAATACGTCTAGCTTGTATTACAGGAGCTGCTGCTTGCCGTTTGATAGCATCCAAAATGTCTAGCTGTTATTCTACTTATCGCATTAACTCGTAATAGAGCGGTGAGAACAAAATTAAAATAAACTTCTTTTCTTTTTTTTAATTAAATTCTATAGATATGCTCTTAGAAGAAAAGCTGAAAAACAAATCAGATCAAAATCCTCTTTTGTTTTTCTTTTTTTTTCTTTTTTAAAAAATACAACGCCTACTAACTAAAGGTGTCTCGGAAAAGCTCTGAGTATTTTCGAAACTTCTTAGTTTTGAAACCTTCCAAATGTTTTGATCGAAAACTGAGGTGCCGAGCGCATCCGACTCTACCGGAATGGCAGGCAAGAAAAAATTAAAAAAAAAACAGATTCATTCGAAACGAATCGAACCTGTATTCGCCCGCAGTGGGCTGAAAAAGAAGAAAAATAAAAAAATAAAAAGGAAAATTTGTTTTCTTCTATTGTTCTCAAATTTTTTCATTTTTTCATTTCTTTTCTTTGTTCTAATTTTTCATTTGTTTTTCAAGTCACTCAATTTCGCTATTTGGGACCTGTTGATGAGTCAAGCCAAGACTTGAAACTAGTCACCCAAAGTATAACGAGTTGTGTAATGAAATAACAAATTAAAAACATTTTTTAGCTTTTGCTATATACCGGAGAATCCAAAAAAAGTTCCTTCTTCAGCAAATATAGTTATATTCAAATAGATCTAATCGGACTTTGTGCCACGGAATGTTCTATGTATCATGAAATTGAATTGGTTCTTTTAGATTTGAATTTCGGTATTTTATACAAATTTCACAGTTTAATATCATATTTGAGATATCTCTGTTCATCCCGGGCCAAAAAACTTTTCCCCTAGCTAGTGACTTTGGTCGTTCTATACCCATGTGACCTTCATGTAATGTTTGTAATATTTTTTTACGAAGTGAGTATGGAATAACCAAACTTTCTCTTTTATAAATTAGATCGTCTATAGTGTGAAGCTCGTCCTTGAAATACGAATAACGTTTTGTGTCATTATGGATGCATTTAGAATCATTTGGCCACCCATTTTTGATATATTCCTTTACCTTACAAAGAATTTCATCTTAATTTGTTGCTTCACATATATCTTTAAGTTTCTGTTGGGATACTGACAAATTAGTTACGACTAAATTGCATTGAAAATTGAGTCCTTTATCGAATTCTATTAATGCTGTATTTGGAAGGGGTGCTCTTGACAAAGTGTCGGCTGTAACTATTTCTTTTCCTGGTTTGAAGGTGAGTACTAGGTCGTAAGTTAAAAGTTTTAGCATAAACCGTTGTAATCTAGCTGGCACTTGATAAAGAGATTTTTTGAAAATTGACACTAAAGGTTGTTATGGAACATATGTTGAGTGATTGGCTTGGACGCAAAGTCCAGACTGCCAGCATGAGCTGGCAGATCACTCGACGGACAGCGTTGACTGCAGGGCGGCACGCTAGTTCGCCTCAGCTATTGGCGGAGAGTGTGGGGAGGTTCCACGAAAAACCTGCCGCTGCCGTCTACCGTAATCAAAAAAATGTCGTGCCTATTAAGTAAAAGCCGGCACACATTCGGTCCTGAAGGGACCCTTACGTCACTTACCCATATCCATCAGCGAAGGCGCAGATGGTTTGCCTTCTGTGCGTGCCCCAGCCACCCATCTGATTCTGAGGGCAGATGTTTTCAGAGTCCCTTGTTGACCTGCAAAGAGAGACTAGTAACCCTAGACGACCTTCAGGCGAGAGGGCTCCAGGAGAGTGATAGGAGAAAAACAAAGACGTTTAGCTCACCATCACGTTAAAAAATTCGTTATATTTCACAAAAAAAAAATCATTTATAAACGCACACAACGTATACTACAACGCAAGTCCTGATACTTACTGTGTGAGAGGCTAATGACAAACTGACAAAGTATTCTAAAATTAGTTTCCATTAAAGCTTAACATAACGATTTATTTGGATAGGAAAGTTTAATCAGTTCATGACAATACGCGAAGTTCCTGTCCCCTTTTTTCTTTTTCTTATCATCAAGTTAACCATTATATTGCGATTAAGACTTCAATTTAGGTATTTGCTGATTCGTGAGAAATTAATTCAATTCGTAATTCATTTTCTAGCTAAATTTTTTTTTTAAATCTTATATAAACCTTTATTGGGTTTACTCGATAAGTCAACTTCGCGTTCCTTAATGGTTAGTATGAATATATATGTGTATATACCTATGTACTTAGCATTCCTTAAAGTTAGAATGAATATATAAATGGATATACCTATATAAATGTTCTATATGCAATGATAGTTCGCTATATGTGTAACCATATATGTCTATGCTCGGTTCATCCGTATACTTTGAATATCTATTTAATTTTCTCTTTCTCTTTTTCTCTGATACCTCCTGAGCGCGTTATATAATAATCCAAATTATTTTGTTTAGTGACTAATATTAAACATCTAAGGCTCTAAGGCGTGCAGCAGTTATTAAGTATGTATTTCAGTTAATAAGGGAATTGTTACCCTCAATATCTCATTGACGTGAAAAGTTTAATTTAAATCACATACAAAAAAATGCAAAAATATATAACTTTTAAGTCTTTATAGGATTTTTTTTTTGCTCTTGTTCCGTTTTCCAATACCTTTTTTTCTCAATCAATTAATTTCTCTTTTACTTTCATAATCAATATATGTATAATTTTTTTTTCTTTTTTTATTTTCGTACAGGAATAGGAGAGTTTATTTGGGTGGGCAATACCCAACTTCGCATAGTTCCAGGAATTCTATGGATTATTTTGATCGAACTAATTTATAATTTTCAGGTTATGTCTCTTTGGGCCTTTCCGAACTTATTAATAAGAATTTAAAAACACTAATAAAAATGTTCAATTCCTATGTGGTTATTATTTTGCTAGTACATACTAAAAATTTCCCCTTTCATGTGTTCTTATCCTAGTTCTATCATGAATCTATACGCTGTATTGTCCAACCAGTTCCGTTCATCGGAATGCCTTTGCAAACAGGAGCCATTAGGTGCAAAATGTATACATAGACTTGTCGGACTCTTAATTCTATCCTGCTACCTGACTTATTAGCTCTGACAACCGGCAAGTGTCTCACTTCTCATGAGGAAAGTTGTTAGTTAATTCTTAATAACTAGTAAGGCCTTAATTAAGCAAATTCTTAACCTAACAATAAACGTGCTGAGGTAATTACTTGATTCGCACGACTTTCGGCACCTGTGTATTTCTGGAAATGTTTGTGTCCGCGCCTTGAACTGGGGATCTCCTGGACATATATAATATGTATATATAAAAACTTACTTGGTTTCCTTTTCTCATATATTTCTTCTTTTAAGTATAGGTGGACGGTTTTGAAGGATGATTCTTTAACTACCTCGCATACGCCAATGTCCGCCAATTCTTCATTTGATGTAGATGAATGGTATGGGGTTGTTTGATTTTTTTTCTTGCGCTGTTGGGGTAGAACTGAAGCAATCTTTGACGGGGCTGCTTAGGTGTCTGTCCAGCTTGTGGACATCTCAGATGGGCCGTATTCCGCCTTTCTCTTTCCTGTACGAGTTTTTTTTCTTATTTTTTTATTATTGTCCTCAACGAATAAAAATAAATATTTTTTAGTTACTGTTTATATTGCGACCAAATTCCTTTACTTGACCGCTGGTAGAATGTGTAAAGGTACTTAACCCTTGCACTACAAATTGCTTGCAGGTAGAATGTGTAAAGGTACTTAACCTTTGCACTATAAGTCGCTTGCAGGTCGAATGTGTAAAGGTACTTAACCTTTGCACTATAAGTCGCTTGCAGGTACTAAACCAACAAACTAGATTTTTAATACCGAGAGGTTGTGATCAAGGTACTTTACCTGTATCACGAGCTTGCTTGTAGGTACTATACCAACAACCAGATTATTTGTCAATGAGAAATAATTGAAGACGTTGTTTTTACTAGTAAAATTCAAAGACTCACACTTTATTTAAAAACTCAATATAATTTATACAAAAGAAAAGGTGCTGCAACTTACTTACTAAATTCACATTAACAAAAATTGCTTACGCGTTGTGAAATTTCTATTTTACAGACCAAAAGTTTTTTTTTGATGTACGATAATTTCAGTTCTCACAGAATGTTTTCATTCTTGCACCACTTAAGCGGTGTAAAATGTCGTCTGAAGACGTAATCTGAGTAGGTATGCACATTCTGTGAGAACGGAAGTTATTGTCGCTATTTGTTGACTGAAAAATTTGTCGATGTGCAATTATAGCGTAATTTATAATATTTCGAGAAATTATAAATTACGAACGTTGGATCAATGGTTGATTTAACATCCTCCCCGCGTTGAGCGGTTGCTCAATAATTCTGGATCTATTTGGAGTCTGACATTACATTGAGAAGTTGTTCTCGTCAATGGAATTGGAGGTTTGGAGAGAGCATCACGTCTTCGTGTTGATATGAATCTATAGGTTAAATAGCCAGAGGCAGAAATGATTAATAACAGGCTCATGTATCCTATGGCAAACTGATGGATATCATGTTGCGATAAACTATTAGAGGTACATGTTCACTTGTCAGAAGAGATTTGATCCTCCGTTGAAGATCTTGAATGTCGTTCGTATAATTTTGAGTAAATTTAGGTTGATACAGAATGTCCTCCGTCGATTCTGAGGGTGAGAGTTCCGTGAAATTTGATGTGATAAGACGTCCTGTTATATTGCTATAGATTGCATTATGTCCATATATAGTTGATGTTTCGTCTTTTACGATGCACTGCGACTCTAGTTCGAGTATTCCTGACCCTTGAAGAGCTGTCTGGGTAGCCGAATCTCCACATACAATGTTGATTGCTGTAGGTTTAGTCACTGTATAGATCCATTGATTTGGATTATTCAGTTGTATCCATCTCGGCTTGTGAGATGCTAAGATAATTTCGCAATTTCTGAGTACTTATTATATAGTGGATAATGCTGTTTACAGATGACCCCTTCTTCTCCCATTGTGCAAGTGTTAAGGTCTGATTCTGACAATGGATAATACTGATCCCTGTGCAGATTAATAATGAGAAATGGTGTTGAAGATCTTATTGCCATAAGTGTTTTGTTTGTGACAAATGGTACTGAAACTATACGGAACATCATTTGATTAGGAGTAATGCACCCCTGGACACTCATAAGCTTATATAAAGTTGTTAAGTCATCTGGTTTGGCGGGTAATCTCAACGACGAAGGGAGATGCTCCTGCATGCGTGTCAGCTCGCTACTACAGCTTGGTGCTAACAAGTAGGGATTAATTTTTCCATGATGAGTATCAATCAACACATCCCATAAGTTTGATTGCATGCGTTCGAAGCGATTGATCGCCAGAACTAGTTGTAACGAATGTGAATGTCTGACTGGATCTTTGCTGATGTAATTCATGGTTCATGTTGTTGAGTTTAGCTATTGTTAAGTTGAGATATTTGTCCAGATCTCCAAGACGACCAGCTATGGCTTCTTGGGAGTTTTTTATGATATTAGAGGTAGAATCAATGATAGAGGTTTGATTTCTAATTAACTCTAAAAGATGTTTGTCGTTATGATTAAGGTCTTCTATGACTTGTGCCATTTTGTCAGCATATTCTGTATCCAAAACACCAAAAAGTGAGCTAGCCAGATTTCCTATGAAATTGAGATGAGCTCTTTTTCTTCTTGCTCGTATATTTTTATGTTGGTGTAGTAGTAGCTCATTGCCATCTTGCAGTTCTATGAGTATGCTCTCAAATTGTTTTAGGATGGGGTCACATGATTGTCTGTCACTGATCATTTCACATAGATCCATTAGCTTGTGTACTCCACTTGTGATAGTATCATACTCTTGCCAAAGTGCGCTCAAATTGTAATGTACTACAATGTTCCACTCGTTAGATATGAGATGAGCATTTCCCATGGATTCAAAATACAACCCTGGTTTTGACTTGAATGGTTTAATGTCGACTTGGCCAAAGATTGGTAAGATTAAACAGGTGAGTAGAAATGCACTCACAGCTGAATTTGAATGATGTTTTCTTTTAGATGGTGTAGTGTATTCAGCATTCGATGCTGTGGATGATGATTGAGGCTCATTTGATGTCACCACCTCGCGCCTAGATCTGGAGGCAGAACGAGTGCTGATTGCTTCTCGTTTACGTTTTATTGAATGTACTTCTTCAGATGATGTGGATTCTTTGGTTGAATTGGTGGCATTGGTTTCTTCTTCCATTGGAAATGGGGCTAGTTTGTGTATGGGCCTTCGAAGGACACCAGATGATGTTTTGACGTCTGCTACGCGAACTAGGCCATCGTGTCCCTTTATTGTTTGGATGATTCTGCCTAATATCCAATTTGTTACAGGTACATTATCTTCTTTAATAACAACCAGCATCCCTGGTTGAGCATTGTTACAATGTTGCTTCCATTTATAACGGTGCTGTAGTTCACTCAGATACTCCTTAGACCATCGTTGCCAAAATTGATTTTTTATATATGATACTAGTTTCCATCTTTGTAGCGAATTAAGTCTAGATGGTTGTGCCGCCGGTTCTACGATTGCTGTCAATGGTTCCCCTATTAGGAAATGGCCAGGAGTGAGAGCACTTAAATCGTTTGGGTCGGCTGAGGATGGCGTTAAAGGCCTCGAGCTTAGTATTGCCTCTATGTCTATCATGAGCGTCTCTAGCTCTTCGTAGGTTAGAGAACTCGATTTTAAATTCCGCTGAAGGAAGTGCTTGGCTGATTTGACTGCAGCCTCCCAAAGGCCGCCAAAATGTGGCGCTCGAGGTGGTATGAAGTGAAAATCAATTCCCTTGGGCGTGCAATATGTGGTTATTTCTTGCTGAGAGCCTTCACTATGTAAATTCTCCTTGACTTCGGCAAGTTGGTTTTTGGTCCCCACAAAGTTTGTGGCGTTGTCGCAGTACAGGTTTCTGCAGTTTCCTCTTCTGCCTACAAATCGTCTAAGACATCCAATAAAGGCAGCTGTGCTCAAGTCGCTTGCAACCTCAAAGTGTATTGCCTTTGTGACAAAGCAGCAAAAAACTGCAACATATGCTTTCTGTGGCCTCTTGCCTCTCAGTTTGTAATGAATCCAAACAGGTCCGAGAAAGTCAACTCCTGTGTTAACAAACGGTCTTTCTGGTTGTACTCTATGCTTGGGAAGATTTCCCATGAACTGGCTTAAAAGTTTTGGTTTGGCTCGAGCGCAGCGGATACATCTTCCAACTATTGACCTTGCTGTTGTTTTGCCCTTGATAGGCCAGTACCTTTGTCGCGTGGTGCTCAAAAGTGTCTGTGAGCCACAATGCAGATTCTCCAGATGAATGCGTGTCATCAATAGTCTGGTGAAGATATGCGCGTACGGAATTAACATTGGATGCTTTGCATCTGTAGCTAATTTGGAAGCTTCTAGACGTCCTCCGACTCTTATTATGCACTTGTTGTCAATAAAGGGACTCAAAGAGCTGAGACTGTTACTGTTGTCAAGAGTACCTGTTTGATGTAGCTGTTTTATTTCGTTTCTGAATTCTTCTCCTTGAATTGTGCGGATCATGACTGTAAATGGTTCGTCAAGTTCGTTGACTGACAGATATTTTTGTTTTTTGCGAGAACCTATCGGAATTCGACAGTTTCGCACAAATCGTAACATATAGCTAACGATTCGTTGCCAGCGACTAAAATTGTTTTGATGATCAATTGTGTGAATAAAGTGTGGGGTGTCCTCTGAAGCTGCCAGGATAAGCCTTGGAGGTTTCTTCTCCATATCAATGCTCTGCTTGATGCACTTGGAAGGCCATGAGTTTTTTGGGCCGTGCAGAAATAAAGGTCCATAAAGCCATGTACTGCAAGATGCCAATCTCTCCGGTGGTACTCCTCGCGATAAAATATCGGCCGGATTTTGTTTTGAAGGAACATGCTGCCATTTTTCTGGCAGTGAGATTTCCTGGATGGATGCAATGCGATTTGCAATGAAAGTATGAAATGATGCTGCTTCTGCGTTTATCCATGCCAATGTTTTCTCTGAATCACTCCAATAATAACATGAAAGGTATTTAATATTTAGATCTGCTTTAACCCGGCTGACTAGCTCAGCTGCGAGTTTAGCTGCGCATAGTTCTAGCCGTGGAAGCGTAGTTGGCTTAACTGGAGCTACCTTAGATTTAGCACAAAGAAGACGCACAATTCTCATTCCATCCTCATTGTTAGCACGTAAGTAAATGGCTGCCCCATATGCTTTCTCAGAAGCATCAGCAAAAGCATGCATTTCGATTGATTTGGGTACCCTTCCAGAAAACATGTGTCGAGGTATTTTTATGCCTGCAAGTGTTTTGAGACCTTGGCGGAATTGGAGCCAAGATGAGTGGAGCTCCATAGGGAGCGCTGCATCCCAGTCAAGCTTGAGGCGCCACAAATGCTGGAGAAAGATCTTAGCTGTAACCACTACTGGACTCAATACCCCCAGTGGATCAAATAGATGAGCAATATCAGATAGCACTGACCTCTTTGTTACCTTGTTTTGCTCAGTGTATGTTGCCTTGATGCAAAATTCGTCTGATTTTGGGGTCCAGATTAACCCTAGTGTTTTGATGGATTCTTCTGCGTCGTGTATGTCGAGCTGTATGGCCTTATCTTCGGTAGGAATGGACTTAAGTAACTGTGGGTGATTAGCACACCATTTTCTAAGTTTAAGTCCCGCAGCGTTCAACGCTTCCTGTAGTTGCTTCTGTGTTTCTATAGCTTCGACAAGACTGTCTGTGCCCGTCATTAAGTCGTCCACATAAAAATTGCTCTTACTGATTGCAGCAGCCAAAGGATATCTGGCTTCTGAGTTCTTTGCTAATTGTAGCAGACATCTAGTAGCTAGGTATGGCGCTGTTGTGGTGCCATAAGTTACGGTGCATAGCTCAAAGCATTTGATAGATAGTGTTGGCTCATCTCTCCACCAGATTAGTTGATATCTTCTATCTGCTTGGTCGACCATGATTTGTCGGTACATCTTCTCAATGTCCGCTGTGAATGCAAATCGTGGCATTCGGAAGCGAAGAAGGATAGTAAACAAATCATCTTGGACAGTCGGGCCTGTACATAATATGTCATTTAACGAGACATTTGTTGAGGTCTTACTGGAGCCATCGAACACAACTCGTACACTTGTCGTGGTGCTGTCCGGCTTAAGCACAGCGTGATGTGGTAGAAAATAGTGAGGACCCTTAACAGTGTTGAGATCGATTTCACGCATGTGTCCGAGACTTATATACTCATTCATGAAGTTTTTGTATTGTATGGCCAATTCAGAGTTTTTCGACAGTCGTCGCTCCATTGCCAGAAATCATCGGAGTGCGATGTCCTTGGATACGCCAAGCTTATGTGGATCATGAAGAAATGGTAGCTTGACCACAAATCGCCCAGTATGATCTCTTCGTACTGTTTGCGAAAAGTGAGATTCGCATTTTTCTTGTTCGGCTGTGAGTCTTTGACAAGGTGTTGTTGCCTCTTCTAATCTCCAAAATTTTTCAACCTGAGCTTCTAAATTGGTTTCCTCAATGGTCGAGACACCACATATTCTGCTTTGATGTGAGGTTCTGGGTGTGCTTCCTGCGACAATCCAACCAAAAATAGTGTTTTGTAGCGTGGGTAAGTTAGTTCCAAGCCGTATTTGCCCAATTGAAAGTAATTGGTAATAAATTTCAGCGCCTAAGAGCAGGTCTATTCGATCTGGTTTGTTAAATCCTGGATCGGCCAATTTTATGTTTGTTGGAATTGGCCAGGATTGATGAGTACAGTGCCTAATATGACATAATTTCTTTGCGACTGTCTTGCCTCTGCTGACAATATTACTGAATTGGTTCTTGTAGTAGTGTGACTTGTGCTTGGCTGTGCATTAGACGAACTGATCTTATTTGATGTTAGGTGAGTTGTCTGATCTCTATGCAGCAGCGTGTTGTGTTTTCGCATACACTTAGCACAGCCTCTTGATGGACAATCTATTACCAAATGAGTGCTCTTGAGACAATTGGTACAAACTTTCAATTGATGAGCAGTCTTAAAACGTTCTGATGGCTCTAGCTCGAGAAATTTTTGGCAGACGAATAACCCATGATTTTTGTGACAAAGTTTACACAGTAAGGTCTGAGTCTTCATGTTTGAACTCACTAACGCAGATGATCTGCTGAACGCTCTTAGCTCAGTTTCTAGGTTTCTAGAGACTGAAATCGTTGCTCCAAAAATTTTAAGAATTCCGTTATAGATTGAAGTTCTCTGGGACCATGTAGTCCCTGCTCATATAAAGTATGAGTAGGTTTGTCCAATTTCTTAATAAGCAAGTGTAAAAGAATTGGATCCCAAGCAGTCGTGACTATTCCAAGATTATTAAGTGCCATTAAACATTCCTTCGTTGTGTCGTGAAGTTTCTTTAGTGCTGTGGCTGATTCTGAGACTATGGTTGGCTGGGTTACTAATCTGTCCAGCAGAGCTGTCGTTAACAGCCTCTTGTTATTGTAGCGCTGATTTAAAATTTCCCATGCGGCTACATAATTTTCTTCGGACACTGATAAATGTCTAATCAGTAATTCAGCCTCACCAGTTATGTTCGTTTTAAGAAACCACATTTTTGGAGAATTCCCAATGGAACTGTGTCCATTTCAGATACTCTCCATCGAATTTTGGTAGCGCTATCTTGGGTAGCTTCATTTGTGGTGTGGATATTGTGCTGCTTTGATTAGCATTCTCCATTGAGAGTTCATCGGATTTTTTTAATAACTGAATGGTGATATCTTGCGTAGAATCCTCTAACTTGCAATATTCTTCATTACTGTATGAAGTCATATCTTCGGCTGTCTCCCAAATTTGTTCGTTGATTGTCTTTATTTGCGACCAATACTCGTTGATTGCATTGATTTTGACTATGCAATACTGCTTACTCCGTCCTTCAAGATTAATGTTTGAAAGTACTCGCTTCAACAGTGCCATTATTCCCTTCTGTCGTCTACGTAAACCTTCTACCGTATTTGAGGATACCATGCTTTGATTACCTTGGAATGTAGTGAGTGCTGGTTGTTCCGAGGATTCTTGAGATGGGCTTGAAATAAATTGCTTGGATTTTGGCTTGAGTGGGTTTTCTTTTACTCCCTGAGCCACATTTTCTGATGCAGTTTTACTTTGAAGATTGTCCATGATCTCCAGCCTGTACGCCTCATATATGTTCTTTATTTTGTCATAATAACCATCTTTGTAGTATGCCTGATCGAGCTGACTACTGTATTTGTCACGTATGCTGCTATCGATGACATCGAATGTTTCCCACTGTTCGTTCAGTTGTTCCAATCTTCTCTGTTGGAGGGTAAGGTTTTTCTCATGCTGAGTTTTTGATCTATCCTGGATAAGCCTCTGGATTTCTGCTCCAGTCTGTTCCTAATGATATACCAACTGCTCCATTAGTATGATTCGTCTTCTGATCACGTCGGGGTCACCAAAATGTTTATATTGCGACCAAATTCCTTTACTTGACCGCTGGTAGAATGTGTAAAGGTACTTAACCCTTGCACTACAAATTGCTTGCAGGTAGAATGTGTAAAGGTACTTAACCTTTGCACTATAAGTCGCTTGCAGGTCGAATGTGTAAAGGTACTTAACCTTTGCACTATAAGTCGCTTGCAGGTTCTAAACCAACAAACAGATTATTTGTCGATGAAAAATAATTGAAGACGTTGTTTTTACTAGTAAAATTCAAAGACTGACACTTTATTTAAAAACTCAAAATAATTTATACAAAAGAAAAGGTGCTGCAACTTACTTACTAAATTCACATTAACAAAAATTGCTTACGAGTTGTGAAATTTCTATTTTACAGACCAAAAGTTTTTTTTTGATGTACGATAATTTCAGTTCTCACAGAATTTTTTCATTCTTGCACCACTTAAGCGGTGTAATATGTCGTCTGAAGACGTAATCTGAGTAGGTATGCACATTCTGTGAGAACGGAAATTATTGTCGCTATTTGTTGACTGAAAAATTTGTCGATATGCAATTATAGCGTAATTTATAATATTTCGAGAAATTATAAATTACGAACGTTGGATCAATGGTTGATTTAACAGATACCTGTATCTAATAAACGGTCAAGCGCCCTGCTTTTAAAGACCTGTGGGAGTGTCCGTCAGGTGGATGTATTCCCTCTTTATCCAGTATATCCGCAGAAAAATCGGGCCAGCGCTGTATATCTTTACCTCACTTTAAGATGTACTCTCTATTTTTGAGATTCATTCCTTTCTTGGACAGGCTCTTTCTATTTGGTATATGATTACCACTCGGTTATCTTAACTCGCACAACCTTTTGACAAATATGCCTGACAGTTTTCTTACTTGCTGACTGTCAAACTCAAAAGTAAGTGGAAGCGCGCTTCTGTCTCAATTCGGTTGCGTTCGGTTAGTCAAGTCACGCCGTCCATATAGGATGTAACTTGCGGGTAGAGTGCTGCTGCTAGCTGTCATGTAGCATAGTGCTGCATGCAGTATGCTACGACCATAACAAGGTGTATGGTCGGTTTCGACTTGAACCACTCGACCGTATGTGTATTGATAAAATCTGGTACATCCGAATAGTATAGCAAAAAGCTCTTTCTCGATTTGAGCATAATTCTTTTGACTTAACGTGAGAGTTGCAGAAGCATATGCAATAGGATTCATGTCGTGGGATATGACAGCTCCGACAGCGTCTTTAGATGCATCAACTGATAATGTAAGCGGCTTTTTGGGGTAAGTGAGAACAGAAGCTTGTGTTAACAGAGATTTTAAGTTATTAAATTCTTTTTCGTGACAATCTAGCCAGCACCACTCAGTTCCTTTTATTAGAAGATTTCGTAGATTAGTGGATTCATGCGACAAATTTTTAATAAACGAAGCTAAATAATTGGTCATACCGAGGAATCGTTGTAGTTCAGCAACCATTTTTGGTCTAGGTATATTTTGGATTGCCTCAATCTTAGAAGGATCTGGTCTAACACCTTGTTCGTTAAATATATGTCCTAAGTACTTTATTTCTTTTAGACAAAATTTAGACTTATTTTGGTTAAATTTTATGCCAATATTTTTGGCTCTTTGTAGGACGAGATTTAATATTTGATTATGTTCTTTTAATGTCGATCCGGATATTAAGAAATCGTCGATATATATTATGAGACCAGGTATGTCATTGAAATGTTGGACTATAATGGAATGAAACAACTCAGATTCATATTCATATTCATCTTTATTAAAAATTGTACACAAGATAGTTATCTTATATAGTACTTTCTTATGAATTAATAAACCAAAAAAATAATTCTAAAATTAATTATTATTGAACAGACTACTTACAGACTAAATAAATAAATTTAATTCAAATTCATTTTAATTCAGCTTAAAAGAAGAAATCATAAAAGCAAGATAGAAGAAAAGAAAAGCAAAAAGAGAAAAGAAAAATTTAGCAAATTATTAAAATATATAAAAAAAAAAAAAATATAAATAATAAAAAGGAGAAGAAAAAAAAATGAAAGGAATAATAAAAGACTAAAGATTATGTAACCGGAATAACCTTCTAAAAGTATGCATGCTTTCCGCCGCCTGGATATGTGTGGGTAAATTATTCCAAAGACGAATCAACTGAACAAGGAAAGAACCCTCCATGACTCGTTTAGAGGATCTAGGAATAAGGATTTTTCGGTGTCTTGCTGAACGCAGAAATTGTAAGCGATCATATAGATATCTGGGTTTACGTGAGGTAATAAGGCCGAAGAGGAAGGTCAACCCTCTGCGATGCAAGTATGTCTGCAAAGTACAGCATAACAACGAAGCTCTATAGTGCGTAATGTGATCATAACGTCGCAGTCCATGGATAAACCGAAGACAGTCATTAAATGCTACATCCATTCTACGTTCACTTCTACTATCTAGCTTAGGGTAAACAAAGTTTCCAAAGCAGAAGTGAGGCAAGAGGTGAACCTTGACAAATCTTTCACGAGTGCGGATTGGTAGTATATCAGCACACAACCACAACATCCGCAGACCAGAATAAATTTTCCGCAATTGTGCGCTGATATAATCTGTGCATTTTAAATTGGCATTTATCATAACTCCAAGGCTCTTAACCTTATCTACAAACGGAAGGGTAACAGAGTCGATACAAACTGGAGGAAGCTGCTCGGGGTCAAGGCCTGGGTTGTGTATTGCGATTGCAGAGCATTTGTCAGGGTTTAGCCTTATATCATTATCACGAGCCCACTCAGATATGTTTACTAGATCCTCGTTAATGCACCCCAAACAGTTCTCCATAAGGCCGATAGAACTACTATGGTAAATCTGCACGTCATCGGCATACAAGTGAACCTTAGCGAATTGGATTTTCTCTGGCAGATCATTTATAAACAGAAAGAACAGAAGTGGTCCGAGAATAGAACCCTGTGGAACACCTCGACGCAGTGATAATATACCAGAAAACTCACCATCCACTTTTACTCGTTGCTTTCGATTTGATAGCAAGCTCATCACAAGCCTACAGGCTGAAGTAGACAAATTGAAAATATTTTTTAGTTTAGATACAAGCTTAAAATGGTTTACGCTATCGAAGGCCTTAGAAAAGTCCAGCGATATCATTACTGCAAACTCATCGTTGTCAAGTGCCGCACGCAAATCGGAGGTAACGCATAATAAAGCAGTTTCGCAACTGTGGAGGGAGCGAAAGCCCGACTGCCAAGGCGATATCAAACGATTTTCCTCTAAAAAAGAATTCAATTGCCAGTACATGAGCTTTTCATGGGCTTTTGCCAGAAAGCATAACACACTTACCGGGCGGTAATCAGAAACAGTGGCAGTGTCGCGCTGTCTGTAGGCAACAGGACGAGGGAGTGCTTCTCTATATTTGAGGAAGATCACCTGCCCTTTTTCTTAGCGATTGGGTTTTCTTTATTAAAAATGCTCCTTTGGTGTAGGCTTTCGATTTTTATTCGCAGCTTCCCAACATATAATTTCACAATGTTTGTTTTATTTGATAACTTATAACTTAACTTCACCAAGTTTGTTCTATTCGATAATTTACAACTTCACAATGTTTATTCTTTACTTTTTTATCTGACTGTTAAGATTCCTTACCGTTGGTCGGGGGAATCTTCTTTAAAAAATCGATTGAAAAATACTGCCCCGATCATACAAATTGATCGAGAATTTATACTTACAGATTGCGCCATCTTCTTATGATCAACAGCTAGAATTCCTATTTACTAGAGACCACGCCCCCTTTACGTTAAGTCTCTAGCGAATCGCTGACGCACAAAGACATTTTGAGTTTTCCCCTCCGGGAAATTCTTATAGGAATTAGCGAGTATCTCTTCGATACTCGTTCTTAATTTATGTTTGCTCCTATCAGTTTTCAAGCTTTCCCCACTGAGAACGTTTGAAAAGAAAAAGTTTTTGAGTACGTAATGCTTCGTTGCTTTCTTAAGACATTCCCCTCCGAGAATGCTTGAAATATTCTCATGTAAACAATTTCATGTATGTACATAGTATCTCAGTGGCCCAGCTGACCATATGTTGGGGTTTTTGACTGAGGAAGAGAAATTGTTTACTGCACTCATTTGTTATGCAATTTGATACGCTCGATTGTTAGAAATTGAGCGTTGCTATTTCCTCATGTTTGAGGAAGTAAAACAATTGAGTTTTTCTTTAGTTGCTTCACGACACATATGGCACATTTAGATTTTTATTTTGGTTGCTTCGCAGCAACGATTATTAGGAAATTCTCACGGCCGCCTTTTGTAATGTGTATTACTGGCTTGGCTTGATTATCACATGTCTTGCGTGCTGCTTTTTATGTCTCTTTTTCCATATTTTTTAGGGAAAGTATATTTTATCTTTTCTAGGGAAAGTAATGAGTGGCTGAAATGTTCTAGATGCCATAAGTATGCAAAAGTGTGCCAAAAATGGGTGTTTTTGGGGTTTTGGAGCCGCCACTCATTACAGTAGGTGATTTATTTTTGGCAATTGGGATGACAGTGGCCACTTTCCACGAGGAGGGAAACGTAGATATTGTAAGGCATGCATTGAAAAGGAGCAGGATTGCATTTTGGATGCTAGGAAAAATCCTTTTAAGAAAGCGTGGAGGTAAGCCGTCTGGTCCAACAGCATCGGACTTTATAGAAAAAATTGCCATGGACAATTCATCATAATCAACGCACCTAAAAGAAAACGAGTTTGGTAACTCTGGTGCCGTAGAGTTTACTAATGAGTGTGCTAAACTTTCGACTGTGGCCCCTGCCAATGATTATGGCCTCGCAGAAACTACGCTAGTAGTAAAATATTGATTTAGCTCATCAGGATGAAGATTACAGCAAGCCTTCTCATTATTTCATAGCCCGTACTTTTTTAAGTTACTCCACAGAAGCCTTGGGCCCAAGTTAATATCAAGTCTGGATTGAAAGTATTCACGCTTCGCTCTGCGTATAGCAGACTTTACCCTATTCCGTGCTCTTCGATACATATTACGCATAATAGTGTCACGTGATCTCCTATAAATAAGGTAAAAATACTCCCGCTCCTCTATCAGAGAGTGAATTTCTCTGGAGAACCATGGATTACTGGTGGATCTTAAGCTTTTAGTTCTTACAGGTGCATATTTATCTAAAATGTAGTTCATAAAACCTTCAAAGATTGATAGACGATCATCAATTGGAGCAGATAAACGCGCAAATTCAGGAATAAAATTCATGCATTCCTCTGAAAGACTACCATAATCAATATTGTTGTAATTCCTGTGTGAGAACAAACGATTTGTGACATAGAAATCCATTTTGTAAGTTAAAAATAATATGTCATGATCAAATATGCTAGGTGGGTCAATTTGAGAAAAAAATTCTACATTGTCTGCATCTGTCGTAAGGTATAGATTTAGCAATGAAGGAGAACTTGTGTTAAAAAAGGTTGGGGTATCATTAAACACTTCGAGGTGAAGACTCCTCATAAAATCCACAAAACAAAGCGTAGCAGAACTGCCTCGCAAGATATTAACGTTAAAGTCACCACCAAGAATTATCTTATTATACCTTCCTCAAACTCTTTCATATTATTGCAATCGAAACTGTTTGGAGGGCAATAAGCGGCTGCAAGCGCACATTTCTCAGCCCCAGTATCAACCTCAATTCAAATGAACTCCGAAATATGAGTGCTCAATGATGCTAAGATTTTGGTTTTAAGGCAGTCTTTTACATATATTGCAGCGCCACCACCAATTCGTCCCTCACGATCGCTACGAAAGAGTTTATATCCAGAGATTGATACCAAGCTAGAAGGGGTGGAGACATTCAACCAAGACTCACTAATAAGAATCGCATGAACACCCGAGCCAACAAAAATTTCACGCATTTCATCCATCTTATTTCTAACACTTCTGGCGTTCAGCAAGTATATATTAAAGCCAGCAGCTTGTTTACTACATATTTTAATCAGGGTTCTTACCTTGTTCGTTGCAGTAAGCACGTCAATCATTAGTGTCCCAGGGCAAATTACAGCGCATACAATTAGAAGTCTCTCCGGAGTGCAACCTAGTTACACTACGAAAGAATAGGATAAAAGAGAAAAAGTACACAATAAAAGAGAAAAAGAACAGAAGAATAGAGAAAAAGTAACTTATACAGAAGAAGAAATGCTTATACATCATAAATCCCAGTGAGATATTTTGCATGATAGTACATAGTTGACGTGCTCCACCTTCTAGTATAGATGCTTTAATTACCAGTTGTAGTTTCAGTCACTAAGCAAGAATTCAGGTCATCTAAGCTCAGCACTTTTTTAGCTCTGACATCGTTCTCCTTCAGTTTGACATGGACAATGCCGTTTTTAGTGAAGACAGAGTAAATTTCCCCAAGCTTGCGCCGCCCGCCGCAGAGCTTCTCTGAAGACTTGATAATCATTCGGCGAAAGGCTCTCGTTAACAAACACCGATGAATCAGAAGAGAAGCCTGTTAGTTGATTTAGTTTAATGCCGCCCGCTTGTTTGAATGGCGTAATGAATGCACGTCGCTCAGCTTGGCCAGAGAAACGCACGATCATGGGTGCATCGATCTTTGATGATCTTGACGTGCTTGCATTATTAGAGCGATTTCTCAGACGGAACGCATCAGTGAAGGAAGAGACAGGGTGGGTGTTGTACCTTAGCTGCAATTTCAGCCCAAATATGCAGTGGATTTTCAGACATTTTCATAGGAATCCCCCGAATGATGATATCAGACAATCTTTGAGTGCGCTGCAGTGATTCAAGCTGCATGGTGCGAGCTTTAAGTCTAGCCGTGAGATCAGTAATTGAGCTTTCACATGCTGTAATGCGAAGGCTATAAGCTTCTAAATTTGAACTAAGCTCACTTGTTGTTTTTTCACACGCATTCAGACGGTCACTGTAGGTCTTAAGTTTATTGTCAATGAACATCATTATTCTAGATTCACACTCCATTAACATCTGGTGAAAATTATTGGTGAGTCTGCGTTCAAGGTCACGAAGTAGTTGATTTGAATCAGATGATGGTAAATCAAAGTTCGGGTTATTGCCCTGTGACGATGATGTATTGGATGAACTGCGCAGGACGGGAGCACCAGTCCCAGAGCTAAGGCGACCTCTACCCTCACGTGCCGGTAGGGCTTTCGATGTATTAGTTTCCCTTACTCGTCATAATTCCAGTCCAGAGAGAACAAAATGAACCAAAGTCGAACGAAAGAATTCACAAAATGTGGAGTTTTATCGAATGTACATAGCACCAAACCACGCACTATCGTATAGTAACGTATAATACTAAAGATAGGCACAAAAATTAAATATAAACCACGCGGTTAAATACTGGTTTAAGACAAAAAAGATAGGAGCGTTTTTAGACACGTCTGTTAGTTAGCGCACATTACTACTCACTACTCAGATGCCGCTGATATCCCAAATGGAAGTCTCAAGAAACGGTATCTTCCAAAAGGAGTAATGAATGAACATATCTGTGAGGATTCCTCATCCAGAGGAACCATCCGAAATCCCTTATTGGCATCTAGTGTACTAAAAAATTTTGCACCGACTAATTAATTGTGCTTTAATGTCGTCAATGTTCGGAAATTGTAAATGTGGTCTCAGGATTTGCCGTGTTTAGATTTCTTGGATCTAGGCATATTATGATTTTATTGTTAGCTTGTTTCACAATGACTATAGAACTCACCCATTCAGTTGGTTCCTCAATTTTTTGAATAATATTTAACTTTTCCATTCGTAGTAGTTCCTCTTTTAATAATGATTTTAAAGCGAATGGCATCCTTCGTGGACAATCGACAACTGGGCGTACATCAGGTTTTAGAGTGATATAACATTTTTGAGGTAAACATCCAATTCCTTGAAAAACATCTCTGTAATTATTAAGAATACTTTTTAATATGTTTACATTTTCTTCACACATGTTTTGATTGATACATTTCTTACCATTGAGTTGATTTGCTTTACCTGTTCTTTCTTGTATCTTATTAATTCTTTCTACTAGTCTTAAAGCTATACATGACGGTAATCCTATTATTGTCTGACATTTAGCTTTTACGATATAGAATTGTAGTACATATTCTTTATCTTCGATTTTGCACAATAGATTACACCATCCATAGGAGAAAGTGTTTCGCCACTAAATGTTAATAATTTGGTTGTTGTTGTTTCCAACAGATTGTTGTCAATTTTAAGCTGTAGTAATTGTGACCATGACATGATGTTCGCTTGAGCACCTGTATCAAGTTGGCAAGAGACAGACATATTGTTTATCCCCACTGTTACACGCCATGACGATTTTTGTGTTTGACTTTTTTCTATAACTCTAATAAATAGGGGATGAATCTGACTGAGAGTCAAAGTCAATGTGATTTATCTTCTTTCTTTGCTTTGTTGATGTTAGTGACGACGATGTACCTGATCTACACATTTTTGCGAAATGATTCATTCGTCCACATTTATTACACTTTACACCCATAGCTGGACATTTGCATCGGTGCAGTTCACCACACCTTGAGCACTGTTCGAATTTCTTTGAGTGAGAGTGTATGCCTTGTATTGATGACGTTGCTTTCCTTGTGAATGACGATGGTGACTGACGTTGTTGTTGTGGACGTGTCGATGCGAAGTTTCTCGACATTTGATTGGTATTATACCGCTGCTGAGTATTTAATTTAGACACCATTCCGACGAAGCTGTTGTTTCCTTGAAGATTTTGAGTATGTTCTTTTGATAACTCCATAGACCTCGCAATTTCTACTGCCTTATCAATATTTATGTCTCCCTTTGACAGCAATTTTTCTTTGATTCGACTATAATTAGCATGCAGTCCACAGATGAATATATCACGCACTAATTCCTCGCGCATAGTGGTGAATTCACATGTTAAGCTAAGATTTTTTGTAACAGTTATGTATTCTTCAATAGATTTATTGTCTTTCTGTCTTCGCGTGAAAAATTTATACCACTCGACTGTTATATTGACTTTTGGTTGAAAATATGACGTGAATTTCTTAACTAGATCCTCATATTTGACAGAGTCGACATCTTCGTTAAAAGAATTAAATATTTCAAGGGCTTCACTACCCATGTGGTGTAGGAGAAGCGCTACCTTTTGTGTGTCTGGTTGATTTTCTAGTTCGGTATCTCGTATGTAAATTTTAAATCCATTTAGCCATTTCCTCCACTCGACTGACATGTTTGAGCTCTTCAAAGTAATTGGCGGTATTGAAAAGGGCGCATGCTGAAGGCCATTTTAACTTCGGCTGATGCGTTTTTCTGAATTATTGACGATGAGTCCGATGATGTTGTATCACTGATTTTATCATTCATTTTATTAATATTTCAATTTCACACATGTTAAGTCCCAATATGGGCTTAATCATAAAAGGGGCAGGTGCCGGTTTTGAAATGATAAGACAGAAGATCTTTCAAATATCAGAGTTCACTGCTTTATTGTCACTTCAAATGCGCTTTAATAACTAGTCAGTTCAGTACTTAAATCTATGGTAATTCAAAATTCACTTACGCTACTTTAATACATTTACACTTATTACTACCTTAAAATACCGAGCCTCCACTGGCGAATTTCTATTCCTTATCTGTAATAGAAAAGAGACTATTATTAATCAAATCAAATAACAAGGGGTTGGGTTTTAGTTTGAGCAGAGTGAGCGTCAAATAACTGCTCTGTAAAATTGCTGGGATCAAAAACTCCCGATGTAGGGTGCTGAAAAAATATATATATGTTAAACTGGTTAGTAACAAAGGGTTTCATGTACTTCCCTTGATTCAATGGGTTAAGCAAGAATTCAGTGGCTTCAATGTACTGCCGATCTGTCTCGATGCTCAGTCAGAACTTGAGTGAGTTGCTACTTTCAGTAGCTCGCTATTTATAGGCAGAAACACAATAGAAATTGTGTCTGCCGGTGGCGTTGCCAATGACGCCCGCGTCTTTGTGTGAACTTTTATGTATTTGGTCCTCAAATGTCGACATCGTGTGATGTTTCATGCATTTGGTCCAAAAATGGTGGCACCATAGTTTTAATCGGAATATGTACTGAGAGCTGCCATATTGATTTTGTCAAAGTAGTTCATGGCAGCTGTTTTGGTTGGAGTTGAAGGTAATATATGATTTAAATATTTATTTATAAATAATAAATGATTTTGTATTTTTAGAACTGTGAGGTGAATTCCTGTGGCTGAAAGTGGATGGATTCTACGAGTGTAAGTATGGTTTTATAGATTACTTTAGAATTAACATACTGAGACTGTTAACTATTTGTTGATTTGATGACTTGTGTTTCCTTTTTTATTTTTTAGCTGCTGGAAAAAATGTTTGAAGACTGACGCAGCGTGGGAAGTAACTTTTGTTTGAGAGGAAAGTTTTTTTTTTGTTTTAATTAAAAAAGTCTCAGACTAAGAAATGATCTGAGACTTCCTTTTTATTTGCATCTTTTAGTGATGCTTTTGATTTGTTTGCTTTTAGCTCACAACGTTCGAGGCCATGTCTTCGCGGGGTATTACATTACCTTCGTGGGAAATTTTAGTATTAGTATGTGAGTATTTAGTATATATAATTTTATTTTATTTTAGGATTGTTCCGCGACGGAACATCCTCCCGCCTCCAGAAATGGAGCAACTAACATGTTTTGTTTTTACGTTAATAAATAAAAATTTTATATGACTTACTTGACTGTTTAATTTGCAAGCGAACCCTTATTTGTCCGTTGCGCAATCTGAGAAACCGAAGTGTATCTCCGTCCTCGGTAGTTATTCGATATCCCTTTCTTGCTGAGAAAACCCTTAGCCATGGGATTGGTTGGGATTGGATTTGATCCCAGAGCCGAGTTTCCACTATCAAATTGGGTGGAGGTCTCCTCGTAGGTCGTGCTGCTGACGAATCGGGACGTTGATGTACAGCCCTCTGCACTGGATTGTTGCTTACCGCTGACGCTTCGTGTGATGCTGCACAGGAAGCCGTCATAGCTGGCTTTCTAGTTGATGTGTGATATGGCCTTGCGGCTGAAGTTGAAGCCGTCGGAGCCGGCCTTCTGACTAATGCGTCAAATGGTTTCGCGGCTGATGTTGAGGCCGCCGGAGTCGGCCTCCTGACTGATGCGTCATATGGTTTGACGGCTGATGTTGAAGCCGTCGGAGCCGGCCTTCTGACTGATGCGTCATATGGTTTGACGGCTGCTGTTGAAGCCGTGGGAGCCGGCCTTCTGACTGATGCGTCGTATTGTTTGACGGCTGCTGTTGAAGCCGTCGGAGCCGGCCTTCTGACTGATGCGTCGTATGGTTTGGCGGCTGATGTTGAAGGCGTCGGAGCCGGTCTTTGAGTTGACGCATTGTGAGTCGTGGAAGAAGCTTTCAACGCTGGCTTTGTAATATTCTGCGAGTAAGCCTTCAAAGCTGGCTTTGTATATTCGCTTGCCTTTGACAGTTCTGGCGTTTTTTTGGCCCCTGTAGGAGGTCTAGATGGCCTCGTTGGCTTTCTAGTTGTAATTTCTTTGGCTATTTGCTTTAGCCTTTCCGTTGCTAGTACCGCCTCGAAGGGTGGTATGTAGGTTCTGGGGCACCGTGGCATGTCTGTGGTCCGGAGCTTGTCCTTTGTAGGAACCTCTAGCTCAGGAACATCATCTATGAACAAGCAATCATCGAGACTTGGTAGTGAGTCCATTCTAATTTTCAAGCTGCATACAAAATAATAATAAAAAATAATAAGAAAAATAATAAAAAATTTCAAAATAAATGCAGAGCGTGCTTACAGAAAATCAAACGAAAAATAATAAAGAAATAATAATTAGAAACAAAAAGAAATAAAAAAACAATAAAGTTAAAGAATCCACCAGTTGTCTATATGTAGCGAGGTTACTTTTCCATGTGTTTTGCTGTTGGTCCAATGACAGATTTGCCTTTTGGCGGATTTAAGTCCAAGTAAAGTTGGTTTTAATTTGGTTTTGTCCTGCATTACCTGCCTTTTAATGGTCTAATGCTACCTCTTTATTTTATGAGATGGCGTTACTGTTCGTGCTGCAGAGTGTGGGTAGTAGAATATTTTGAGAAAACGTATTATTCTGCTTATTATTTGTTGCTTTTATATTTTTGGACTCGGTTGATGGTATTCTTGCGTTGTTATTTTGCAAGTGTTTCTGACATTTATAATGACTAGTGTAATTTTTTGCTGACTAGTCAGTTGATCGAACGTACAGCGTTTGTAGTAGGTGTGATTGTTCGCTGCTTTGATTTGTGGAGGATTTTATACTACTCCTGCTGGTTGAGATTTTGTTGTTTTTCTTCGATTGGTAGTTTAAACAATTTTGTTATTGGTCGACAGTATTCTTGCTGCGCTGTTTTAACTGTCGCTACTCTGACTTTGTTGTCCGTTCCAAAATGAATTTTAATTATTCTGCCGAGTAACCATTTTGTGGGAGGACAATTTTTTTTGTGGATTAAGACCATGTCATTAGGTTTTAGATTATTTTCAGAATTTCTCCACTTTGTGCGTGGTTGCAAGCTGTGTATATATTCCGCAGACCATTTTCTCCAAAATTGTTCTGTTAAATACTGCGCGTATTGCCATCGCTTGAGTAATGTATCATTCTGAGGTGTAGATGGCTCTGGAATTGCTTTAATGTTTCTGCCTGTTAAAAAGTGGCCTGGTGTCAAAACGTTGTAATCTTTTGGATCGTTTGACAGTGGAGTTAGCGGGCGTGAATTAATGCAAGCTTCAATTTGGCACATGACAGTCGAAAGTTCCTCATACGTTAGTATAGCGTTTTGTATTGTTCGTTTTAAATGTGTTTTCAATGACTTTACCCCGGCTTCCCATAATCCACCAAAGTGTGGCGCGGCTGGTGGATTAAAGTGCCATGTAATTCCTGCCAACATAATGTCTGTAGCGATGTCGTGTGGAAGTTGGTTTAACATGTGTTTTAACTGACATGATAGTTCCTTGTTAGCTCCGATAAAGTTCGTACCGCAGTCAGAATATAGGTGTCGGCATAAACCTCTTCGACCAGTAAAACGCTTGAGCGCGGCAAGGAATGCTGTCGTTGTGAGTTCGGTCACTATTTCAATATGGACTGCTTTTGTGGCCATGCATATGAATATACTGAAGTATGCCTTCATAATTTTGGCATTTCGTATTTTTGAAGTTTTTATATCGATTGGGCCGGCGTAGTCTACTCCGGTATGTTCGAACACCATGGATGGTGTTGCTCTTGACGGCGGTAGATTTCTCATTATTTGATTTGTGGGTTTTGGCTTGGTTCGAAAGCATGGTATGCAGTGGTGGATTCGATGTCGGATAGTATTTCTGGCGTTTATTAGCCAATACTTGTTCCTTAGTGTATTGAGAACTAGTTGTGTGCCTCCATGGAATGTATATTGATGAATGTAATCGATGATTATTTTTGACACATGATGCTTGTTGGGTAAAATCATCGGATGTTTTTGGTTGTATGTTAACATGGTGTTTTCGAGCCTGCCACCTACTCGAATCGTTTTGTTCTCATCCAAATATGGATTTAAGCTCAATATTTGGCTTTTGCTTGAGATTGTCCCTTTTTTCAGGAGGCATTCATATTCATCAGGAAATGCTTCATGTTGTATGATCCCTATGATTCTGTTTTCTGCTTGATTTAATTCATTAGATGTCAAATAGCCGGTTTTACGTTTTATTGGTGGTGTTTGACAATTGGCATAAAATCTTCTGCAATAGGCGATGATGCGAATTAGTTTAGTGAATGATGAATACTTTTCTAGCCATGCAACTTTGTCATCAGTGCAAATCAAAACTTTGACCTTTCGTGATTCAAGTTCAAAACTCTTGTTACTGACAGGTTGCTGTGGCCAGCTATTTTCATGTTGTTGAAGCCATGGTGGACCCTCCCACCATAGGTTGTGATTGCGTAGTTCGGTGGGGTATAATCCTCGAGTGGCGCAGTCCGCAGGATTGTCCTTTGATGGGACAAAATGCCAAAACCTAGGGTGGAGATTCTCATGGA
The DNA here is from genome assembly GCA_963930735.1 of Dioctria linearis. Taxonomy (NCBI): domain Eukaryota; kingdom Metazoa; phylum Arthropoda; class Insecta; order Diptera; family Asilidae; genus Dioctria; species Dioctria linearis. Next base: position 98,537,269 of record OZ005741.1, read on the forward strand.
TTTCGGCGACTCGATTCGCCACAAAGGTTTTCCATCGTGTTGGATGGCTGTGTATCCACGCCAATGTAATCTCTGAATCGCACCATGCTACAGTTGATATTTCTTGCAATTGCATATCGTTTTTTATTTGTTTCAGGAGACGGGATAGAATGACCGCTCCACATAGTTCCAATTTGGGCAGTGATGTGGACTTCGTAGGGGCAACTCTTGTTTTTGATGTCAATAAATGTGTAATGATTGAGCTGTCATTGTTGACAATACGCAGAAATGCCACACTTGCGTAAGCCTTTGTAGATGCGTCACAGAATCCGTGTAGCTGAATATTTTTTATTTTTGGTGAAAATTTTATCCATCTGGGTATTCTTATGGATTTGACGTCTAGTAAATTCTCTCGATATCTGATCGATTCTTGGGCCATTATGGTTTGTAATGGTTCGTCCCAAGAGTACCCGGCTAGCCATAGTTTTTGTATAAAGATTTTTGCGATTATGACGCATGGAGCTAACCATCCGAGCGGGTCGAACAAAGTTGCAGTTTCAGAGAGAATCTGTCGCTTGGTATATTTCTCCTTTGACGTTGTTGGCTCAATGGCGAAGCTAAATTCATCTGTTGAAGGATTCCACTGCAGTCCGAGAGTTTTTATAGTGTTCTTCTCTGCTAAGTATAGTATTGTGTTAATTTCTTGATCCTTCTTTGGAATGTTCGTCAGCAGTTCTGGGCAGTTCGCTGTCCATTTTCTAAGGTTAAATCCTCCTTTCCTGAGTGTGCTAATGAGCTCTTGTTGTAGTGGCAAGCCGGCACTGATGCTGTGAGCCCCAGTTAATAAATCGTCGACGTAGAAGTTTGCCCGTAGATTCTGAGCTGCCAGTGGAGAAAGGTGTTGCTCATCATTAGCTAGTTGTTGGAGTGTTCGAATAGCCAGATATGGAGCTGCTGCTGTGCGGAATGTGACGGTGGTTAAACGGAAATCTTTTATCGGCTCCTCGGGACTATTTCTCCATAAAATTCTTTGGAAGTCTTGATGATCTGGATGCATGTGTATCATCCTGTACATTTTTTCGATGTCGGCTGTTAGTGCATACTTGTACAGACGCCATTGTAAGATTAGGGCCCATAGTGTTTGCTGAATTGTTGGGCCGACTAACATTTGTTCATTTAATGACTGGCCATTGGTGGAACGAGCTGATGCATTGAATACGACTCTCGTTTTGGTCGTAGAACTCTCTTTTGTGACTGCATGATGTGGTAAATAGTAATGTCGGATTGGCTTTGATCCGACTTTGTTTTGTTCTGTTTCAAGTTGACTTGATGGAATCTCAGTCATGTGTCCCAGCTGTTGGTACTCCTGCATGCACGCTTTATACTGAGTAGCCATTTCTGGTTGCTTTTCCAGACGTTTCTCAAGTTGGAGAAATTGTTTTAACGCCATAAACCTCGTCTGACCAAGTTCTGGTACACCTTTCCCCCTGAAGGGTAGTTTTACTTGGTATGGTCCATGGGTTAAACGTTGATGTGTGTCTTTGTATATTTTTTCACATAACTCATCATCGGGGTGGGCTATTTTTCGTGGGATTTCTTCTAATTCCCAGAATCGTTTTAGTTGAAGATCTAATTTGTCATCTTCAGTTACTTGGACTGTGAGTGTTTTGATGTGCTTAGCTTCGTCCCTGTGTTCTGTTTTGCCCATTAAAATCCAGCCCAGTTGAGTGTATTGTGCTGTGGGTTCTCCTGGGGCACCTTTGATGATTCCGTTTTCGATGATGTCATGTTTGTTTCAAACTGTGTATGGAGTGATTTTAGTTTAAATGACGCCTGGGACCTTATGGAAGCTGTCTGAATTTTACCTAGTCCAGTTACTTTAACATTTGCAGGTTGTTTTTGCATTTTTAATCGTTTTATTGCGCTTTCCGTAATAAACGAAACTTGAGAGCCTGAATCTATCAGCGCTCTCACTTGATGATTTTGTCCGTTTGGATCTTGAATATGGACTACCGCTGTTGACAGTAATGCTCGGTTGACATTTGAGAATAATGATGTAGTGTTTGGCTCATTGCTGCCACTAGGCTTCATGTCTGTTTGCCTCTGGTCATTATTTGTCACCTCGTTTTTTGCTTCGAGAGGTTGATTTACGTGTAGTAATGTGTTGTGCCGTTTTTGACACAGGAAGCAGGTTTTTTGGCTGGGACAACTATTGATGTTGTGTCCTGATGCGAGACAATTTTTACAAAGCTTGAATTTTTGCACGAATTGTAATCTTGAAGCTGGCGTTAATTTTTTAAATGCCGCGCAATGAAAAAGCGTGTGATTTTGTTTGCACTTACTGCAAGTATATGTTTTTCTCATGAAGGCATGAGCGCCTTTGTGTGCATGGTTAGATGGCGGCATGTTATTTGAGTTCGTGGGTCTATAGCTGCGCCGTAACTCTTGGGTATGTGGAGACCTTGTTTGTCGTCCATGCTCTGCTGAGTTCAAGTTTTGAATTGATTCTAGAGTACGGAAGCGTGACTCTAGAAACGCTGACAGATCAGCGTATGTTGGCAATTCGGACTTACTGCCTTGCTCTTGCTCCCATAGTTGATGAGTCTCTGATGGGAGGCGTTGAACAAGGTTGTAAATTAATATTGCATCCCAATGTTCTATTGGTAGCTCTAAATATTTTAGCTCGTGGAGACTCTCTTCTGTCTGATCTAGAAGAGTGCGGATGGCGTGGGCTGACTCCGTTTTGATTGGTGTCTGGTTTAGTAAGGCTTTTAAGTGTGTGTTAACTTGAGCCCGCTTGTTATTGTATCGTTTTTGTAGTAGTTCCCACGCCTTAATGTAATTTGCTTCTGTCACTTCGAACTGACGTAGTAAGCGTTCTGCTTCGCCAGTGACGCTGAGCTTGAGGTAGTGAAGTTTTTGGACCTTGGATATATTTAGGTCTGTGTGAATTAATGAATTGAACAAATCATGGAATGTCCGCCATGATTTGTAATTACCGTCGAATGTCGGTATATGGATTGGTGGAAGCCGTGTTTCAGGCTTTGAGGGTCGTACTGACTGAACTCTGGGTTCATTTGTGTTAGGAGGGAGTGCTGGAAATGACTCCTCTAATTCTTCTAAGAGAGTGGATAGGAGATTTATATATATGAGTTCGGTTTCCTCATATAGTTCTCCGTTGGCGTAGTCGCTTTGCGCGCCATCTTTGGTCGTCCAGATTGCTATATGCAGATCTGTGAAAGATTTCCAGAGTTTTTCTAGAGAGTCTATGCGTGCCGCATAGTATTTTTTGCCTGCCTTTGTATCACTATTAGCTTTGGTGTGATTTATGGCGGCTTTTTTTATCAGATCGTTCATCGCGGCTAGTGATAATGTCAAGTTAGCGATCTCTGTCATTTTGGAAATCCTCCTGTCTTATCCGGCTTTGAAGGACCAATGTTAAGTCCCAATATGGGCTTAATCATAAAAGGGGCGGGTGCCGGTTTTGAAATGATAAGACAGAAGATCTTTCAAATATCAGAGTTCACTGCTTTATTGTCACTTCAAATGCGCCTTAATAACTAGTCAGTTCAGTACTTAAATCTATGGTAATTCAAAATTCACTTACGCTACTTTAATACATTTACACTTATTACTACCTTAAAATACCGAGCCTCCACTGGCGAATTTCTATTCCTTATCTGTAATAGAAAAGAGACTATTATTAATCAAATCAAATAACAAGGGGTTGGGTTTTAGTTTGAGCAGAGTGAGCGTCAAATAACTGCTCTGTAAAATTGCTGGGATCAAAAACTCCCGATGTAGGGTGCTGAAAAAATATATATATGTTAAACTGGTGAGTTGCTACTTTCAGTAGCTCGCTATTTATAGGCAGAAACACAATAGAAATTGTGTCTGCCGGTGGCGTTGCCAATGACGCCCGCGTCTTTGTGTGAACTTTTATGTATTTGGTCCTCAAATGTCGCCATCGTGTGATGTTTCATGCATTTGGTCCAAAAATGGTGGCACCATAGTTTTAATCGGAATATGTACTGACAGCTGCCATATTGATTTTGTCAAAGTAGTTCATGGCAGCTGTTTTGGTTGGAGTTGAAGGTAATATATGATTTAAATATTTATTTATAAATAATAAATGATTTTGTATTTTTAGAACTGTGAGGTGAATTCCTGTGGCTGAAAGTGGATGGATTCTACGAGTGTAAGTATGGTTTTATAGATTACTTTAGAATTAAAATACTGAGACTGTTAACTATTTGTTGATTTGATGACTTGTGTTTCCTTTTTTATTTTTTAGCTGCTGGAAAAAATGTTTGAAGACTGACGCAGCGTGGGAAGTAACTTTTGTTTGAGAGGAAAGTTTTTTTTTTGTTTTAATTAAAAAAGTCTCAGACTAAGAAATGATCTGAGACTTCCTTTTTATTTGCATCTTTTAGTGATGCTTTTGATTTGTTTGCTTTTAGCTCACAACGTTCGAGGCCATGTCTTCGCGGGGTATTACATTACCTTCGTGGGAAATTTTAGTATTAGTATGCGAGTATTTAGTATATATAATTTTATTTTATTTTAGGATTGTTCCGCGACGGAACAACACACTTGACACCATGTTGTATGCTTGGTTGATATGTTAATTAAAACAAGGTAATCATTGCTTTAATTTGTTTTATTTATGACGTCCGTACTGAACTTACAAACTAGTTGAGTAGCGAGGTAAGACTGACTTCTGTGCTCGTGTCATATGAAGTGGTACATAACCTTAAATCTATAATACAATGAGAGTAGAATAGTATAAGAGTATACTATTGTAAGAACTATAACAATAGAGAGTTTTCACTGTATATATAGAAAAAAATATGATAATTTCGTTAAAATACGGCATTAAGGCTAGAGCCTTTTAATCATTGCCTTACGTTTACTAATGAATTAAATGAATAAGATAACTCTGATCTTCGTCTTCACCCAGTTCGTAGGTGAATAGTTGATTAGAGGCAGCGACACTATGTATAAAGCTAGTTCTTCCTCGCCTGGTAATTATTCCTAACTGTCGTATTTCTTTATTTCTCCTTCAACGTTTGCTTGGTGTGGAGTACTATTCCGATACCAACGATCGATTTTGACCTGGCATTGCAGAATGCACTGGCGCAGTTTCTTCTCTACTGACAATGAGGCGATAATTTTCATGTGCGCCAAGCGCGTAGATTCCTTTGGTCAATGATGGTCACTTCGACTAAATTTGTGCGGTCAGTCGTGAGATTTCCCCAGCTGGTCCATCTCATGTATTTTTAAATCTGTGGAAAATTGTTCGTCAATTTCCTTATAGCTGCGGGTGTCACAGAGGTTATATTAGTCGATAAATTGACAATAAATTTTAGAAGATTTTCCAGGACTTCTTACAGTATGGAAATTTATGGGCCTCGGAGCCGTAACTTTTAGCAACGTGGCGGTCGACCTCCATGAAACACACGACCTCGCGACTAGCTTCTGAGGAACGTTTGGGCTTTCCTCTTTCGTATAATTTAAAATCTTATTTGGGTGATACGATACCTTATTCGAGTGTTCTGTCTTTTCATCAAACATCTTATTATTTCATTTTGTCATTATTGTTTTCAGGCTTCAAATATTGACATTAATATGAACAATATTCGAAATTCCCGATCAGTGCAAAGGCTGCTCTTCCATTGACTTAGGGATGAGTAAAACCATATTCATAACGTAATCGGCGCAGTCAGTCGGTATAATTTGTTGCAGGCTATCTTCAATAATTCCAAGAATGTTATGCTCTCTACTTACATCACCTAAAGCTTCACGTGCGTGCCTTCATTTTAGAGAACGAACTAAAGCAATAACGGTTGAATTTAACAAAGTTATCAAAACTGCAGTAAATATTATTAACAAATACGTAAAATTTCTTTATATCTAAGGTTGATGTGAAATTTTTTAATTCAGTTAGTTTCAATTCAACATTTAAACGAAGAAAAAATTAATGTCATGCGTGTGGGATCCGGACCGATTCTCTCCCTCCCCTTCCAGATACTTTTATCATTAGTTTCGTAGTGACTATCATTCCATCGGCGTATACTAAGATTGTAATACATATACATATATGCAAAAATATAAAATTTATATTTTGCAGTAAGTACAAACTTTCATTCTCTCCATCATGTTGAGTTTGGACCAATGCTTGCGACGTATTACCTTAGACAAACTTAATATACTATATGTCCAGTCTAATAGCAGAAAGTGTGTCTATGAAGCAGAAACAACGATTCCTTTGTTAAGCGAGAGAGAGAAAGCTTTTAAGCATATTTTGCATTTTGCAAGAGCGCGAAACTAAAGTTCTATTAGAATGTTTTTTGTCTTCACTTCACTTTAGTTCAAGAAGCGGAACAATAATTTTTCTGTCCTTCCCTTCAGGGCTATTCGCGTTCTGTGAAAAATGTAATGAAAAATTTTGTTCGTGGAAATTTGTTTTTATGTGACTTTTTCACTTCATTATTTCATTTACTGAAGAGTCTGGTGCCCGCTTCAGTTGTGTATACTATTAAACTTTTCAATTTTGATTTAACTCATGTTAAATAGATTTACCGGAAATTCATCTAAATCCAATTTTCGGTTAAACCAGAAGTAGTTTGAAATTTTTTTAGCAAAAATCAGAAGCGTTTTTGAATGGGATGAAACAGTTTTGTCCTAAAGAAAAACTGCTATTATCTCAGTTAAAGCGAGCGTAGATTGCAATTTTAAATTTTGAACAATAATAATTATATATTTTTTTATGAATAAGAAGTAGGCGCTGATATTTGGAAGCACTGAAAATTGTTACCTATTAAATTAGCCCAATAAAATAAGGAAACTTCTGAAATTTGTGACTAAACACTCGAAATTTATCAAAAACAGTAATTTTTATTTTCTAATAATGTGTACTTCCTCCTTTGTTCAAAATAAATTAGTACATACTTCAGACCTTGAATCATACAATAATTTAAGATAATTTAGGGAAATTTCATCCCATGCAGTTTTAATGGCATCAATTAGTTTTTGTCTTCAAACTGTCTGCCGTCTTCGTAGACTTTGCTCGTTTATGCTGTGGTGATAGTACTCCTCGGACTTGTGCTTTACCCATTTTATTACAAAAAAAGAAAAGTGCAGGGATTACTAAATTTAATAGTTTTTTTTTTATATTATTATCAGTATCAGGGGATACCCTATGATGCAAAGCACAGCATGGCAGAAAGGAGATACGGAAAGGAATTAGGGAATGTGAGGAGAGTGGCGGAGGTGCTGATATATTTCGCCCTTAAACTTTCGCAGATTGTATGCCGCTTTGGATATTTTTGATTAAACTAAGGCTCATTAACTTGGGTTACGGGCTAAAATTATATTATAGAACGCATTAGAATAATATAACCTATTTGTATAGAAATACCTCAGTCCTTCAAAATATTTACTCTGGATTTGACGACAAATTCGTTGTCTTTCGAACACTTAATATCATTTATCTTCCAAGAGCAATTTTTCCTGACTAAAACGAGAAGAAAATATTCCAGAACCTTAACCCGATGAACATAGCAAAGGTGATTACAATCATACCAACTTCCTAATTTACTTAAGCAAATATTCGCAAGGTTTTTAATTACATTTTCGTGGTGTGCAAAAATTAAGTACTCGCTGAAAATATCAATTTGTTTTTTACTAATTTGGAAAAACTCTTCAGTGGGGATAATTAGAGATCCAAATTCTGAAGTGGTAGAATAATTTTTATAATGTACTAGCCATTCTGAAGATCTGGTTAAATCTGTATTATCTGATATAGTACAAGACTGACAAATTTCACAATTCTGACATACGCCTCGTTTAAATATTTGGCACAGAACGTAACCAGCAAAATACATAGTCGCGTTATCTGAAATATTATTTTCAATAATGTTTTGTTGTGTAAAAAAATGACTTTCTGTGCCCTGCACTATTTCTTCCTCTCCATGTTCTTTATAATTGTCTGCAGAATTTATGTTTTGTTCACTAATAGGATTAACAACTGCATCCCAATATTTATATGAAAATAATTCCATGCTATTGCTGCATTATTGTGCATCAGAGCGGATTTGTAAGGATTTTTTGAGTTGGGAGCTTTACTATTACAACAGTCAAAAATGCGATTTAATTTTTCAAAACAATCTGCTGTTGTCAACCCGTATTCTTTTAAATCATCGCTGAATTTTCCTAATCCTTAAACTATCCTTATACTGGCTGCTGAACTTGCACTTATAGCTTGTACTGCCAATTTTACATTCATTTTTTCAAAGCGGTTTAGATGAATGTGCTTATCGGTAAGTTTGGGACACATTTTTGTATTAGAATTCTTCTCAAGTTTATAAACTTCCCTTAGAACGTCCCATTTAGCCCTACTGCCTTGTGATGTTACCAAGTCATAATTTATGAGATTATTTCTAAGGGACTTAAATAAATGTGGAATATCAAATAAGCAATAGATTTTTTTCTTATTATGCTGCAAATAGGGTTCCTCTGGTGTTACACCAAGATTTTTCAGATCACATATATTAATAATCTCGAATAACTTTTCTTTTAGAATTTCTGCAGGGATAGTTTTTTCTGCAATTGTATAATATAATACTTGTTTCCAATTCCCGAAAAGGGAGCTGACCATAAATACACAAATTGATTTCCCAATTCCAGGCTTACGACCCTCATTGCCTTTTCCAAAGTCTACAAATCCGTCGATTTTGTCATATTTCTTATTATATTTTAAATCTCGTTTGATACTAATTTCATCGAACATCAGAATCACCTGCCTAGATTTTTCGTCAAGGCCACTTATGGATTCCTTTACAACTTCTAAAAAGCCATAATTAAGCCCACACATTAATGCTTTGATAGGGAGCCATGTATATATTGAACTTAATGATGGTAAACGTAAACGCAATTTTTCTCTTAAGAAATTATACACCGCACTTAATTTGAAAAACAAGGCTTGAGAAAGAATTTTTTCTTCACTGCTATATTGTCTGTTTGAACCTAATAACATTTTACAAATTGTTTTAGAGTTACAATTGACTTCTGTACAATCTATTTGATCAACAATTTGTCGATAATTTGCTTTGGTATTTTTATCAACTTTTGTCCTTACCCTTTTTAGTTTTTGTTTTAAATTTCTACATTGCCTTTGTAAATTTTTGTTCATTGAACTTAAACTTTTGTTTTGTTTTATAAGCTTACTTTCCCTGGATCGATAGTATTGTAAATTTGACTCCCTTTTATGACAATACTTGCAAGCTGCCTCTATATCTAAATGGGCTGAAGCTGGATTAATTAGATCCAAATCTTCGAAATTTATTTCATCGCAGTTATCTTTCCTCATTTGTTTCCTCTCCCTGTTGTTCTATGAGTCTTTCTAATTTTAAGGTAGGAGTTGCATGAGGATACAGTTTTTTCTTTCCAAAGATTGTGATTCAAAGTGCAAATCGCAAATTTTTGGTTGCATCAAAATTGAGATTTTCTCAAAAGATTGCCAACAAACTTTCAACCATTCTTCATACCGTGGACTACTTTTTGGTGGAAAAGAAAAAAGTCTCCTGCCGGTATCAGTTGACGTAGTTTCACAACAGATAATGCAACATCTTCGCTTGTGAATGGACATGATGAGGAGTATAAAGTATAAATTCAAAATAAATACCTCGTATTTTATTTATTTTATTTGTTGTTTAATATGTTACGAAGAATATCATATGACATACAAAAAGAAATCGTAAGCCAAATATTATTCGCCAGTTCAATATTAAAGGAGGTATCTAAAACTGTAGTAGAAAAGTCCAATTAATAAAAAAAAGTCCTTTAGTTATAAAAAATCCAACACAAAAATCAAAATCGTCAGCCAAGAAAAAATTACCCAAATGAAAATCAACGCAACGTAACCACTTGAATAAATCAGCCTCATGAATAAAATGTACATCGAGTCTGCGTTTTTCATCTATCCGTACCTACCCCATTCTACACTTCTCACAGCTCACTCCACACCAACAGTCAGATTAGGTTCTTAAGCCCTAGATGAGCGTTTTTTACGCGCCGCAAAGTAAGTTTGAATCAATGCTTTTCATGGTTTATCCATGTTTAAATACTTTTCACAATTTTACAGAAGAAATCAACACAGTCAAGTGTAAAATAACGCGCGGCTCTCATTGTATCATAAACGCCACAAAGCGGCGCCGCAAAATAAACGCGCGGCGCTCATTGTATCTAGGGCTTTATGCTTAATCGCGCGCATGAAGTCGACAGGGGGCAGGCACACCTACTCGACGAACATGAACATCTACTCTGCTTCAGGGTTACCACCACTGAATGAACTTATAGTAGTAGATCTAATGTTTAGAGAGTCATAGATTTGCTGATAGAGTGGTAAATATAAAAAAAATTATATAGGTATTTCTATACCGTTCAACTAAGTAAATAAGTATATAAAAAATCAAGTAAATCCATAAAAAATTTTATTCAAAAAAATTTAATACATACATATTTTCCTTTTCACTTATAACTTGGGTCACTTGCGTTCAACACATTGCACATAAGTTCAAGTCTTAAAAGAATTTTTTATTTTAATAGGTATATGCTAGTACGGAAAAAGGATATTAACAGTATATCTCTGTGCTTCTCGATAAACAATAAATAAAGGATTTCTTATTAAGAAATTGACTTTCTTCGATATTTTTATACAAAATAGTAGTAATAAGTTTTGGATTTGCATAGGTTCTACAAAGTGCTTTTCGTTTATTTTTGTTAACTAATACTTATTGCAAACTATGGTCGGTGATGGGTATGTTGTGTTCAACACATTGCACATAAGTTCAAGTCTTAAAAGAGTTTTTTATTTTAATAGGTATATGCTAGTACCGAAAAAGGATATTAACAGTATATCTCTGTGCTTCTCGATAAACAATAAACAAAGGATTTCTTATTAAAAAATTGACTTTCTTCGATAATTTTATATTCCCTCTCTCCGAAGGTATACATTTGAAACAAAATCTTAGATCACCTAGAGTTTGGCATCTGTCAATGAGTTAGTTAACAATACAGTATTTATATTGTTGCGCTTGATAGCTAAATAACGGAACTTATTTGACAGTCGTTGCTTTTGAGTTAAGTTGTAATTTGAAGATCAAAAATAAAGTTTTTTAAAATAAAAATAAAATAGTCACTGCTATAATTTCAAAATGGATAATTTTACATAATGTTAGACGAAGAAGAACCTGATAGAAATTGCAAAAGCAAACGGTTTATTTTTTGAGGGTAAAATTATATCAAGAACCGGCTCAAAGAAATTCCAAGAATAGAGGTAAAGGAACATTAATAACGAAAAATGTGAAATCTATTAGGGCAGCGTATTGTAAGAAAATAATTGTAGAAAATGTTATTCCAGCAATTAAATCAAAATTTCCTCAAAAGTATAAAAACAAAACAATTTACGTACAGCAAGATAATGCAAAACCACATTCCTCTAATAGTGATAAAGATATTGTTGCTGCAGGTTCTACTGGTAGTTGGAATATTCAATTTAAGTCACAACCACCAAACAGTCCTAATTTAAACGTTCTCGATTTCAGCTTTTTAAAATCTATTCAATCACTACAACATGAAGCTTCGCCAAACACAATTGATGAACTGATTGAATGAGTTCAAAATGCATTTAATAAATTAGAGAGAGATACTCTAGATTACGTTTTTATAACACTACAAAAGTGCATGGAATCATTGACAGGAAGGGGAAATTCCTATAAAATTCCTCATATAAATAAAGTAAAATTCGTCATGAGGGTCGATTAGCTGAAAAGTATATATATATATTCAGAAGAAAAGTTCAACATGGCTACATCTTACTTTAATTAAATTTGGATTACACTAAAATTATTTGTATTTAGTTCTGATAATAAAACGAACTTAATATTCCTTTTAATTAAAATTTTTGTTTTATTTGATTTTTTCGCAAATGTATACCCTATTTTCGGACAGAGGGAGTATTTAACTATATTTTTTACTATTCCATCTTTTGATGAATTTTGAAAACTTCCTCATGGGTTTAATATTGCAAATTTAATTATAATTTTTTATTTCACATATTTTCCAGTTATGAATTTAAATCTAGCAAAATATTTAATAAGTTCTGGGGAGGCCTCAAAAATCTCTCTGTTGGAGTTGCTTATTAACTGTTTCGCATACATAATACTTTCCACAGTTTTAACATTTAAGCGATTTCTTTTTTTATTCTTTACATCATTCATAATTGAAAATACACGTTCAGCAGCAGCGCTGCTATGCGGCAAAGTAGCTAAAATACACATAAAATCCGCCAATTCTTTAAACATCAATGCTTCCTTCTAAAACGTCTATTTCTGTGGCTATATTTTTCCAAAATTTAACAACATTTCCATCATATGAAGAACTCAGTTTCTCTTTTGAAAATATTATCAATGATCTCCATTGTGAATTCAATACTTCTGTAGAGGCTTCATTAAAAGGGAAAGCTTCGACAATGGGAACAATGGTAGATAGATCTCCACTTTGAATTATTTTCGGATTCAAATACTGCAGCAATCGTACTTTTTTATCAGAAAAATCAAATCTTTTTTTAATTCATCGCATAGCTTTATGTAGTAATCAAGTAAGTCACTTTTCAAATTTAAAATTTCATTTTCTTGCACATGCTCTTGAAATTGCAAACCGAAAAACATTTGTGAGGAATCTAAATAGTAGTCCTTATTTTTATAATCCAGATCAAGACAAATATGCTCAGTTTTAATAAAATTTAGCAAAATTTCTTTGAATGTTTCAGATATTAGGATTAAAAGTAAATGAATCATGGTTTTTTCGGATTGAAAGCTCTTGTTTAGTTTGTTTATAATATTCAAAATATATGATAAAAAATACAAGTAAGCTAGATGAATATGCGTTAACCCTTGAAGAATACAATCAGCATTTGTATCAACTTTTTTTTTTAAAATCTAATAACAAAAAATAATGCTTGAGCGGTGTCCACACCCAGAGAAATATCTATGTAAATAATAAAAAAAATGATGTTATCATGAAAAAAATTTTGTTGTTATACAACCGACAAAACTATTCGTACTTGACACAAACTCGGTTTGGTTAAATTCTATTTCCCCTCTCAAGCAACAAATATTTGGTCACTTAAAAAAAAGTTTTGTTAATAGTAAATGACTTTCGGAATATCGAAACTTATTTAACAACAATTTTGTTAAATTTAAAACATTTTCCATATTCTACGAAATATATTTTAAAGTAGACAAAATATATTTTTTAGTGGAACAAAATTTTAATTGCATATTAAATATAATTTGTTACATAAAAATGTTATTGTTAAGCTTTCAGTTTCGTTTTGTAAATAGTAAAAACTGTTTCATTTCAATCAACAATGCAGTTATTTTACTCTAAACGAATCATTCTGTGAATCTCACAATAATATTTGTGGCGATTATTCACCACTGGCCCAATTTTATCAGCTTTCAAGATTGGTTTCGTTAGTATTGCATGATACTTATCGACTACCAAAAAAATTCAACCATTACTTAAATTCTAGCATTTTACATGCTTTATCAAATAGTAGAATATTGTTAGGACCTCTACATTGTAGGTATATAGCACACTGTTTTGAATATCTTATCTGATAATAAATTGGGCGTTGTTGATAACTTAAGCAGGACAGTCTCCAAGGATAATATTTTGATGACAAGTTTAAAACAAAAAAAGGTTAAATTATGAACGTATTTTGCTGGAAAATTTCAAATGTCTACTTCTATGATTGTTTTAAATGATATACAACGATAGATATCATTAAGGCACAGCCATATTCTATCACTCATTTTATTGCATAGTGCTCCGTTTGTTTCTTTGTTGTCTCTATCGGAAAATCCATGACACACTTTTATTCTACCCTCACAACCTGTAAACGAATTTTGGAGGAGAAATAGGTTATGAAATAAAAAGTTATACAATTTTAAATCAATAGTTGTAATTTCAAAATTTTCTCCATTTAAAATAATACAAAAAAATAGTAAAATTAATTTCATTATTCATTAATTTGGTTTCTTAGCGTTGGCGTTTGGCGTTTTAGTTGATCACATTTTAATTTAGGATTTTTGCTCCTTTTGTAGCTCTGTTAAGAGCATGAATACATTTGGAAATTTTTTTTCATTTTTGTGGTTAATTTTATAAAAATATAAAATTTGTATTTTGTTGCATCAAAATATAATAAGATATCTGAGGGATCGGTTAAAGATTTGCCAATGATAATCACAAAGGGTTGTATTGGGTCTCCTTTTTCTTGAAGGCTCTTTATGTGCGCTTCAATTTCTGCCGTAGTTCTTCCAAAAAAAATAAAAGATTTTTGGGAATCTGTAATTGTATATTTTATAACTGATTTAGTTCCATCTTCATCGCGGGTCACCTTTTTTGTTGATGGTACCAAAAGTCCATGGAGAATACAAAATATTCCAGCATTCTAACCATCTATAAATAATTATATATGTTTAAATGAATAAATTTATGATTTTTTACAAAAATTATAAGTAAACGTATGTACATAATATAAGTTAATCCTGATAACGTTCGAAGAAGCTAGATTGACCGCGTATTCGCTTCGAAATTCTAAAGCTTTCATTGACAGCTGTGAAATACTTTAAGCTACTCAACCGAACTGTTTTAAACAATAATACTAATTAGAGAATTTAAGTAATATATGCACTTGGCGTAACGTATTTCATTAATCATCTGGACATTTGTGAAATGAAACGAGTAATTTTCAATTTCGTATTTTCACTTAACAATACGTCTACATGGTTCATAAAGTGTCCCATTAACATTCCACTATAAACAATTTATGTTTCGCGAGATAAGGATAAGATTAAAAAAACGAGTTGGAACTTACTTTCTGTTATATTATCACTTGAGTTCTTTAAGTCTTCCAATATGTGGCGACTGTTGGGATCTCTCACCTGTTGATCAAATATTTTGAGGATTTTACTTTTGAAATCCTCCCATGTGTCATAGAGTAGGTTGGTCTCAATAAATTTACCACAATAATCAATGTTTATCTGAAAAGGTAGTGGAGATAATGATAATATTTTATATAATGCTTACTTTAATATTTACGAGTCTTGGTCCAAATAGTTTTTGATAATAAGGCCATTTATCCATTATTTCTGCAGTGCTGGTAGATATGTTGTTTATAAAATTTAATCTGTAGTTTAGACATCCCTTCCAATGTTTGTCAAAGTCATCAGGATTCAATTCTTCAAATTTTAAGCATCTCACATGGTACTCAGCATCAGATTCAGAATCTTAAAGTTATAGAATAATTAAAATAACTTGTTGGAAATTGACATAAAGCCTTACCTATCCGCTTATTTACGGAAGCAGATATGTCTTCCGAAGTGTCATCCGACGAATCTTTATTTGAAAAAGGTGAATCAAACCGTAGACCTCCCTTCCGAAGCCTAGTTTTATTGTTATGAAACTTATAATATAATTTTCCTTTTGGTGCTGCCTTATTGCGATGGAGAAAGTAATATTCCTAAAATTGTAATTACACATTTCATTTCAATTTTTCTGATAACAATAAAAAAAAACACTTACTTCAATTTCAGATGGAAAGAGGGAAACTATTTTTTTACTTAAACGTGAACACAAATCTGTTGTCATATTGATACCATTTGAGATATAATGTCGTACAATAGTATCGACTAAAATTTGCCGATTTTTGTCGGTTAAACAATTATTCTCTTTGTAGTAACTACTAATCATTTTTCCTTCTGATGAGTTATTCATAATTGTACTTAAATCAATTGAAGGATCATAAGTACAATTGGGTGAAAGAATAGCAGTGGAAGGACTCCGAGATGATGTTGCTATGTGTTGACGAGCTTCAGTGTTTTGCGAAGATATTTGAAAATCCAATCCGTGTTCTTCTTGCCACTTTGCGAGATGAAAATCAAAACGTACTTGCACACCAAATGGAAAATTAGCCACTATTTTTTCAGCATAATGCGGGCGAATATATTTGAAGACACCAATATGCAAGTCATTGGCTAAAATAAATCAGTTAGAATTTAGCATTCGCTAAAATATATTTACAACTATACTCAAAGTGATTACCTAGAAAATGGTCATAAAGTACGTCCAGATCCCAATTATGTAGGAGATTCTTTAGGTCCGCCCATTTTGAATCGATTTCAGGTGGTGAAACTGTGTATTGCACTGAATCCTCATTTGGAATTAAAAGAATAGTTTGACTGTTGTCCATAGTATGGCTACTTTCCGTATTACTTCCGGGGTTCTCGCACTGTAATAAACTACTTGTTTGATTTGGCATACAATTATAATCCCTTGATGTGTGTTCCAGATATTGTATAATATCACTTCCCAAACTATCCATGCTTACAGTAGTAGCTAAAGTTGAACTCAAGGAATTTTGTGACGTCATAATTAGAATAAGAATTTGGAGAAAACGACAAGTCCAACACTTTTATAATATGTTTATAGTTTTTTGCATAATACCTACATCAAAATTCATAAATTTAATTGATAGTTCACTATTTCAAATCACATAAATGTAATAGTTTTTTTAAAAGTGCGTTATAGGGTTTTACATAAAGTATTCCTTTAGTCGGAACATTGATTTTCCATTTGCCATTTTATTTAAATTAAGCGGCGGTCCAGGAAAGTCCTTTATATTGTTAATGTGTAATATGTCGTTTGTTCCGTTAAAATCGAAAGAATTTATATCTCCCAAAAAATAAGATTCTAAATGAGATTCATATTTAAGAGTGCCTACACAATATGAAACAATGTAGACCTGTTCCTCAGACTCAACAATTACTATTTCTTCAATTAAATAAGCATACATATTTTCGTCGTATTTAGTTAAATAGTACCCATTTTTGTAAGTTGTGGAACAATAAGTAATTTTTTTATATGAAGTGAAATTTTCTTTATTAATTTGTAACTTTTTAATAATAGCAGATTCATACTTTGACTGAATTAGGTGTATTTCTTCATAATAAAATTTTTTTTTTATTGGTGGCAGCACATAACTGGCAAATTTTATCTGAAATTTCTTTGCAACTGTAAGGCAGATGTTTCTTCTAGAAGATACTGCGTGTGCATACTCCTTAAGTTGTTTGTGCTTTGCTTCGAATCTGATGCAAGAATAATGCCTCGTCGGTCCAGATTGGCTGATTACAGTGGGGTAATGAACCAATAAATGTGCTTTTGGCTTCAAAGTATCATTGAATACGTAATCTAAGTTGTGTTTTTTAATTTTCTGGCGTATGATATCAATGTACTGTGGGCGCATTTCATAATTAAGCAATATGTCAATAAGTCTTACTAATTCGAGAAAGAACTCCCATACTCCATCCGGGATTAAATCTCCAACCATCAATGAGAAAAAGTGCACAAATGTTAGCATCTCACGTGCAGACATTTTTAAGTGTTTTTTTTTAAATGATCTATTTTTATAGGTTGCGATATATTTCCAATTTAAATTGGTCCATAGGCAAAAAATTGTTTTCTATAATTTAATGTTTCCAGTGTGAAATATTTCATGCATTGTATGAAATTTAGGATGATGTGACACATATCGTAGTGACATATGCCTTCAAGAATATCGTGCATAAAATCTACTGAAAGATTGAAAGTTACATGAAAACTCGGGATTGTATTAAATATCGATTCTCGTTGCACTCTTGTTTCAGCAGCATTATTTGAGGATATATCTTCTGAATAGTTTTCTATATTTCTCATAGAAGCTGAGTTTTCCTCACACATTCTGTGAGTTTTTGCTTTTGTTTCCATACAAAATCTGCAAAATTTTTTCGAAGAAAATGATTTATTAAAATCTAGGATACCATTTAATCCTAAATTATCACCCAGTATCAATTTGAATTTGATTTTTTAAAACCGGCTCTGTAAGCCTAGAAAGTAGCGTTTTAATTACGTCAATTATTGGGGTTATAAAGGAATTTACTGTTGCTAATTGTATTGTAGAAACATCTTTTCTAGTGAATTTATTATTATTGTGCAGTTGCAAAAGAAATTCTATTGCATTTTTTGATATTTCCTTTTGAAGTTTCTCTAAATTCAATTCGGGAGAAATGATATTATTTCCCTCTAATGATAATTTATTCGCATTATTTTCCAGTTGATGATTTTGATTTTGGTTTAAATTACTTATACTCGTAGATGCTGCTGCTACATTATTATCTCGCTGCATACCAAAATTTACTTGTGACTTTAACGGAAGATTTAAAAAAGGCTTTAAATGTTTATTATTAACGTGTCTTTTAAAGGAGCTAATATTTGAAAACGTTTGTAAACAACTCTTCTCACAACATTTATACGAACTGAATGATGTTAAGCCATGAAAAATGCGAAAATGTATAATTAGTGCGTTTATATTGCAAAATATTTTATTGCAAATAAAGCACATCATTACTGTAACGCAAATGTACACTTTATGTGGAGAACTTCTAAAATGAAAAAATATTGCCGTACCCTAGAAATTAAAAATCATTTGCTTTATTCCTTATATTGGAAAAACCTCTAACGAATAACAAAAAGCACAATTATATAATATTATATAAAACATGAAATATATTCACCTTATTTCAATCAACTAATAAAACCTCTGCGTACTGACACTTCACTTTGTACAATTAAACAATAAAAACGCAACAGTTCCTCCTAAAACGTGACCGTCATTACAAAAAGTCGAACTGTAATGAAGATTGAATGAGTGTGGTTGACACAGAAAAAAAAAATTCTTTAGAATATACAAATAATTCGTTCTTTAACAAAAGTAATTGTCAATAATGACAAAAATTTTGTAATTTAACAAAATTGTTTTTTAAAAAAGGCAAAAATTTTGTAATTTAACAAAATTGTTTTTTAAAACAAGATAAAAACTTTGTAATTTAACGAATTCGACTTTTTGAAATTGGAAAAGATAACTTTTATTTGAAATGAAGTTATTTTTCTAGTACAAAGAAATTTTTAGTCAACACGAGTCTGGAAAAAGAGTTCTAAATAAAGCAGGTAAGGTATCCATCAAAGAAAGCGATAATGAATGTTGTACACAATACATTACAGAAATTATTTCACACCTTACTTTCAAGTGCAAACTTGAGATTGCCTCCTTATCAATAAAAGTTTGTAATAAAGTTTGCTGGTTTGAAGATTCAGATAATCTTAACTTGTGCTCGCAACTATTTTCATGTCTAATAATTACCGTTATACTTATGCAAAGCGTTTTATTACATAGTTTGCAGTAAGCCTTATTTCAATTCAATTTTAACCATTTCCTATTACTTTCCCATTCTTGCCTATAATTCTGCTTATACTTTAATTTTTTTACTGGTACTTCTGTTTCTTCTTTCTCTGACTCCGACTCTTCTGGTTCCAATATTGGTGGTATTTCATTCCTTGACGTTTCACCACATGAATATTCATTTCTACTCTGATTCTGCTGAATCTGATTTCTTTCATAAACAACAAATACAAGTTATTTTAGAGTAAAAATAAAACATGCACGAACTTACTTTTCAATTGGCTTGAAATATCTTTTCATGCTTCTTTCGATTCACTCAAATGCGTAGAAAACCAGCAGTACTAAGCCGGAATATAAATTGATAATCATGTTGATTTGGTGAGGTGATCATATTTACATATTATAAAAAGCACAGCAGAGCAAGAAGTCATTTGCAAATTGGATGGAATTGATTTGTTATGAATTTACAATCATCAAGTACTGATGGACCCAAAAAATGCAGATTCTAATGATTGAAGCAACAAATATAAGAACAATCAAGAGAAAAAGTTATAATTGGTCTAAGAACAAAAATATTATACCCTAGATGAACATAAATTTAAATAAAGGGTAAACCACATGTTTTGTATGGCAACACCAAGAAAGAGTTGTTTTTGAAATTTTATTTACTATTTTTATGAAAACACCATGTACCAAATTTTAGCTCTCTACGTCGACGCATTCTCAGACAGTGCCCCAATATATACTGGAAAACAAAATTTTTGTATGGCAAACCTACGAAGGAGTTGTTCGAATAGCTCCATTTCGGAAAGAAAATTTACTTTTTTGTAAAAAGCCCAAATGCAAAATTTTAGCCCCTTAACTGGACGCGTTCTCGAGTTATCTTGACAGACGGACGGACATGCAAAAATCAAAATAACTTTTATTATTATGCGTGGGTGTCCAACCCATTTTGCTCTACCGGAATTATTTCTGTACGTTACAAACTAAATGACAAACTTAATATACCCTATGATTTCATCTAGGGTATACAAATATAATTCTAAAGCAAAAATGAAACCTGCACGAACTTACCTTTCAATTGGCTTGGCTCGAAATATATTTTATTATTTGATGTATTCAAGAATGCGAAGAAAAACTGTATTAGTACAGCTAGCCGGAACAAAAAATTATTAAAGATGTCGATTTGGTATGATGATTGATGATCACCTCTATATCGTAGAAAAAATCACAGCGGATCAAAAAGTCCTTTGCAAATGGGTTGGAATTACCCGTTCTGAACTTGCAATTGCACTCGTGAAGTACTATTAAACCTAAAAAAATTAGACTTTAATGACATTTCACATTTCACTGTATGATTTAGCAACAAATATAAGAGCAATGTTATTCTAAAGTAAAAATGAAACCTGCACGAACTTACCTTTCAATTTGCTTGGCTCGAAATATATTTTATTATTTGATGTATTCAAGAATGCGAAGAAAAACTGTATTAGTACAGCTAGCCGGAACAAAAAATTATTAAAAATGTCGATTTGGTATGATGATTGATGATCACCTCTATATCGTAGAAAAAATCACAGCGGATCAAAAAGTCCTTTGCAAATGGGTTGGAATTACCCGTTCTGAACTTGAAATTGCACTCGTGAAGTACTATTAAACCTAAACAAATTAGACTCTAATGACATTTCACATTTCACTGTATGATTTAGCAACAAATATAAGAGCAATGCTATTCTAAAGTAAAAATGAAACCTGCACGAACTTACCTTTCAATTGGCTAGGCTCGAAATATATTTTATTATTTGATGTATTCGAGAATGCGAAGAAAAACTGTATTAGTACAGCTAGCCGGAACAAAAAATTATTAAAGGTCGATTTGGTATGATGATTGATGATCACCTCTATATCGTAGAAAAAATCACAGCGGATCAAAAAGTCCTTTGCAAATGGGTTGGCATTACCCGTTCTGAACTTGCAATTGCACTCGTGAAGTACTATTAAACCTAAAAAAATTAGACTCTAATGACATTTCACATTTCACTGAATGATTTAGCAACAAATATAAGAGCAATGTTATTCTAAAGTAAAAATGAAACCTGCACGAACTTACCTTTCAATTGGCTTGGCTCGAAAGTCAAAATATATTTTATCATGTACTCAACAAAGCGCGGTAAAATAGTAGCGTCTATCAAAAGAAACAGCTAAGTGTAAGTCAAGTCGGAATAACAGTACACAAACACAGTACATTTTCCAATCATGATTCATGCACAACAATTCACCCATTTCACTTATATTCATATAATCTAATCACATTTACTTCTTTCCACGGCGGAACAGCAACAACAGATATTTCCCCCATGCACACACATCAAGAACATGACATAAAATAAAATACGCAGAAGGCATTTAATTTTAGCAAAGCAGCAATTAAGCAAATCAAATCAAAGCCAAGCAAAGCAAAGCAACTCAATTACCTCACCGTTCACTATCAACATAAATGTAAAACGTAAATGTGTACAATATAAGCGCGTTGCCGTCGCGTCGTCAGCGCATCGAATTGGCATTGTCAAATGAAGTGAAGCTGAAGTGAAGTCTTCTTACTATTAGCACCGTTTAGATAACTTTGCTTGCGTACGGTAGCATTTGCATTACCGCACAAATTACTAAAGCTAGGATCTGTTCGTAAAAACCTAACTAATTGTGTGAATTGTGAAATTGTAGTAGCACAATGGGAAATAGCCATATAATTGAATTTGAATTTCTGATAGTCATAGATTTTCACAACAGGGTCATAGATTTTCACAACAGGGTCATAGAGTGGTAGATTGAAAATATGGGCTTCAAATAGTGGGAGATTTATGATTATAGTCATAAAGTGGCAACCCTGCTCTGCTTATGAAAATTGGGACACAAAGAGAAACGATCACGTTATCTCTTCGCTTACATGAAGGGCTTTATTTTGAACGCGTAGAGCTTTATTTTGAACGCGTAGAGCTTTACTTTAAACGCGTGATTTCGATTTAAAGTGGCGCAACATTTTACACAGTGACTGGACATCTAGTATATTAAGTTTGTCTAAGGTATTACTCTTCAATTGTCTTGTATAAATTCCAGAAATTTTTCTTTTTATTTTGGTTCAATTTGCAAGTAAATCGCAATTTTTTGAGGGGTACAGGTAATCAAAATCAACCTCAATCTACATATATTAGAAAATTATTAGAAACATTTCCATGATATCAAATCTTTCGAACTCACATATTTCCATACTTTTAAGATTTCCTCAAATATATTTAACTTACATTCAGCCAATCTTCTTTGACAACACGACCCGTATATATCTTTCCAGTCTGCAGTTGTTGCATTGTACTGTAATCAGGAAGCGATCTCTTTATATGTGTTGAATCGTTTTGTATGAATATTGAATTATAACGGTAACTACCTTGACCCCTTTACAATATTAGTATATCCGTAGACAACTAATTCAAAATTTTCCAGATATCTTCCGTTTTCAAAGTTTTGTCTAACAGGAGGTAGTGCGGGGCTGGATGGTGGAGTAGATATACTTTGTCTTGCCGGCTTACTCTGCATCAAACCACTTTTTCCCAATTTTGCAACTAATTTTCTGTTTTTGTCATACAGAATTCCTTTGGAATGACCTCCAATTTGTCTTAGCACGTAATAAGTTTCTAAAAATTTTGGAATTAAATCTATATACATACATAACAACATATAATAAATATGCATTCTTTTTATATGTAAAAACTTGCTCACTTTGATTGGCATAGCTGGCAACGATATCCAAACCCATGGGGCATTATGTTTTGATAAATACTCTTTGCATATTATTTCCGCTAAAAAAATCTTTGGGGTTTTTCTAATATCTTTGTAGAATACCTTATCAAAGCTTTTCCTTCAAATGAAGTTTCTAAGAAAACGCTTAAATTCTTTTAAAGAAGAAAAAAAACAATTACATAAATTGCCTTTTTGTCAATTTTTTGACAATATGTACTACATTACATGCATGATCAAGGGTTATGCGATTTAGTGGAAAAACTGTCTTGAGACTTCGATAAACACTTTCTCCGCAATCTGTTATAGTACTTCAGGACTAAATTTTAATAAATGTAACCATTTTCTATGCTACTCCTTGTAACCAAATGATTCTTCCTTACTTAATTCTGAGTGCAGGGCCTGAATTAAAACTCGGCGCAACGATATCCTTTACAAAATTTATTATAAAAAAATTCTTAAAGTACAAACTGTTGAGTTAAGCTACCTTTACCTAACTTTCCGCTACTTAACTAATGGCGATGTGGGCTATAGTAATGTGGCTCCTTCGCAGATTCGAATATGTGGCTATCACCTGTAGCAGGTCGACCTGAACTTAGTTGTTTCGTTGTCTTTCACCACTGCTGATACAAGATGCTCCTTTTTTTTTATATATCACAGCCACTAAGTAGCTGGCTCTTCATTGAGTTCCTGGCTTTTCTCCAAATTTCCTCTGCATACTTTTCTTCACAGCGATGATTCCTTGGATTCCCTTTACTTCTACTCAGAGTTATGCACAATCACTCCTATTTCTTTCCACTGAGTGGCTCATTTGCATTTCACAGCAATCACTGTTCGCTCTACTGGCCTTTTGCAATTCCACGCTCCAAGATTTCAGTTTGGCTCCCCGATCTCAAAAATATGTCCACTGAAACTCATTGACACGGCGCCTTCAACACTTCGGTCTCCGAATCTCAATAGCCATGCGGTTCATCCGAAAACACTCCACTTAGAACGAGACGACCCACCTTACTATAAGCCTACTAGCGGAATCTATGTTCTCGACTTGAACTCATTGCTTTTAACACTCTTTGGATAAGATAACTTCAATAATACTTTCTGGCTACATTCTAAATCACTCCAACATGATCTTACTTTCCAGACATGATAAACAATATTATATCTCTACCAAATTCATAAATTCCCTCGCACTTACTGCAAAGCTACTTACTCAATTTGCAACTACGCCTAAGTTCACTTACTGATTTGCATATTGCTACCTAGAGTACCTAAATTTGTTACAACATAGTATCTCCGATTTGAAGGTTGCTTGTCATTTCTATTGACAAATATTTTTTATGACAGTTCTGCTTTAATCAACACTAACCATTGAATAAATAACTAATAAGGAAACGGCATATCGGGTGAAAACGTAAGCATCTCGGCGAAATGTATTAGTGTGCTCTGTTTGTATTCGTTTCGTCATGGCAATAGTGAAACCGTGAAATTTTGAATGGGGCCATTTTTATAATCCAAATGTGCTATGTAAAATACACAAATTTTTGGCGCCCCCTTATCTTCAGAAAATATTTCTTGCGTTGCCTTTGTATGACTGACATAATTGGCCAGTAATTACAAATCAATTGTAACAAACAAACCGGCATTGGAAAATTGTTAAATTTTTTGCCATGGCTCGTTATTTTCATAGATATATCACTTTTATTTTGTTTAAACAATATAATTGATAAGTAAAGCTATTAAGCTTACTTGAAGAATGCTTTTCCACGACAATAACGCCGTTTGTTCCTGCAACACAGCACAGCGCACTTAATAACTGTTTTTTAGGACTCCGGAGTCTCTATTACACAAAATGTCTTTCACAAAAGAAATATTCCGCACTTATTTCACACTACTATTCATAAAAATCACGTTAAATTATTTATTTATCACAATATCGCGAACTCAAATCCGAACTTATTTTTAAATAATATGAAATGTCAGAAATGTTGAATTGATTTAAAATAGGCAGTATGCCCTCTTGTCATCCCCCCCCCCCCCCCCCGAACATAGATCACACTGTCATTGAATTGCTTAAACACGTACACTGTATTCGCACGATACCCCGTGTTCCTTATTAGTTATTTATTCAATGACACTAACTCGGAAAATGTGCTGAGATTTTCATTTTTTAGCTAAAAATTAATTATTAATTTATTTATTAAATTATTATTAGATTAATTTTATGGCGCGGATGAAGCAACCCATGGACGTGGTTTTTATAGTGCTAATTCTTGAGTGGTTTACAAAGCTTAAGTATGTTTACTCGCGGAGAGATATTATCGATCTTTAAAAACATTTATTGATGAATTTTCACAGAATTTCAATACCAAGGATGCACACCTTGCATTTTGATACAGAGACAGATGTTATTTTACACGGACTGCTCTGGCTTCTGAGCTTGTATCTACAAAAATGTGTTCACAAATACATATTTCTGAACATATCATAGTTAAAACAAAAGGAAATCAGTTAAAACTTGGTTAGTCATTCGAACTACAAGCCAACTTTTTATTTCTCCAAACTTTGGCAAATAGCTTCATATCTCATTCTGTACCTAACCATGGCAGCATCCTAGTCTTGACAATTCGTGATTTTCATCGATATTGTGTTATATTTTTCTTTATTTTATATCATACTATCTTATTTTCATTTTCTTTTCAATAACCATTTCATTTAAGATTAATTATTTACATTTTCACTAATCATTGGCTTATACTGTAAGCATGGAGATTTCTTGGGTATTAAATCAGACAACTTCTTAGATCTCCCTGCGTATGTGAATCGTGCTTGGCAACTATTTATTACTACTTCTTTCTAATCGTGACGCAACTTCTATTTATGAAATACATGCTAATCTCGTTGTGTTTTAGGGACTATTAATTACATGGATACATGGGACGATACCGACCGTTACATCCTTGAATAAAATTGTTAGCCATATCCTCATACTTTATAATGATAGTTCGGGGATATGAGTTGATTTATAGTTAAGGTAGCTGTTCCGTCGCGGAACACAAATTAAATTAAAATAAAACAAAATAAAAACTCACAAATAAAACGTCCCACGATGATAATACACATAATTAATTCCGTGATGACATGGCCTCATCAAACATTGTGGACTAAAAACATCATTACCTAAAAGCAAAAGCTAAACTTACGCGTAACGTACCGACAGTCCAATGCTGAATTCCACCATTTCACATTTTTTTCTGAAAAACAAAAGAAAAGCAAACGATTAATTATAAATAAATAATAATCAAAACAAATAATAAAAACTTACCTACAACCAAACAGCTGCTATGAAATATTTTGCAAGATTCAAAATGGCAGCTCACAGCACAGAGAAAATCATTCTCATTAGAAAATCCACACTGACGTCACAACGTGATTTAATGTATGGATGACGCTGGGCTTCATTGTTAATGCCACCGGCAGGCACAATTCGTATTGTGTTTCTGCCTTTAAATAGCGAGCTGATCAGAAAATCACTTGCGATTTGACCAAGCCACAAGACAGATCGGTGGTATTGAACCAAATAGTAAGTCTTGCTCAACCAAACTATACGGGGAAAACTGACCCGGCTTTTTTACTAACCTTTCACCAAAAATCATTTTTATTAAATTCTTTTTCAGCGTCCCACTGGGAGTTTTATGACCCCAGCCAAAACCTATATGAGCAGACCATTGAAGCTCATTCTAACCAACTTAACCTTACTTTTTGCTTGGTTAATAATACTAGCTCATTTTCTCTCATTACAGATTGAGAGATGAAATTGCCATTGGAGGCCCAAATAATTGGATTTGTATTTAGAGCTATAGACAATAGTATTAGCGGTAGTGTAATTACTAAAATATAAATGAGTTGATTTTGAATTGGTTAGTTTATAAGAGAATTTTATGATAAAATATACTTGAAGTCCGACATTTTGAAAAATCAACCTGTCTTATCATTTTTAAACCGGCACCTGCCCCTTTTTATGATTAAGCCCACATTGGGACTTAACAGTAGCAGAAAATATTACAGATATTCCAAATATTCACATTAAATAAAACTGTTACAAAACAACCGCCTTCGACAACGCTTAAATTCTGTCAATGCCAATCAGTTCATTGCACAGCAAATCGACAATGTTCTGAATGGACCATTTCCGGTTTTGAAATTTCACAGGTAAGTTGTTTTATTCATAGTAGTACTATGCTGAAATATTTCTTGTTTTTGCCCATTTTTGATGGACATACTGTAGTTTGAAATTTGAAAAAAACTACAAACTTTGCATGGTAGCTGTAACTTCAAAAATTTGTATCTCATGGGCTTGTGATGTGCCCTTTCAATAAACGCTATTTATTTACGGATGCTTTGAAGCTCTTGAAAAAATAAATAAATAGATGTAATTCAGAAAACTTGGAATGAGAATTTATGACATGTGTTGAGTTGTCAGATTATGTGCAGTGTGTTGGATAAATAAGAAGGATGTGGTATACCAATGGCTTCTTTGGAGTGTCCTGCCCATACTTTTGTGTTCGTCCGATCTAAATACAAGAACAAAATACTCGAACAATAATTAAAAAAAATCCATTTATTGACTTCGTCAATTTACTTACATTTTACGTTAATACTTTATCCGTGCTCTAAACTTATTGAGCTAATAATACAATTTTATAACTTTTTTACATGGCTACTAAGTAGGCCACCGTACCAACAAGATAATCTGATTCAACTGAACTTTTTCTATTAGCTTAACTTATACACGGTTTGGAACTGGGAACATAGGAACGTTGATGACAAAAATAGTGAGGGAGTTGCCAATTATATATGGGTCTTTTATTTTGAGCCATTACAAATGTACTACAATATTTTTGTTCAGACCTCCCTAAAATCACTTCTTCCCACTCAAATTTATGTTTGAAAAATTTTGGTTTTTCGAAGAAAGTGTAGTCACTTAAATGCTCAGAAGTCCACTTGTTCCAAAGGGGACTTTTCATCCTTTATTACGATATCCAACGTCCTACGATTTATGGTCAAATGTCTCAATTATCGAGCCTTAAAGGTAAATACATGCAAAAAAATTTCATACAAATTTGCAGTGTTATCCTTGATGTTGTAAAGTTTTTAATCCAATGACACATGTTTGTCCTTCTAATATATGACTCCTTCTCAGTCCTTCACAACAAGAAAAGAATTACCAAAAAATATGCTTCCGTTCAAAACTTGTATTAACATTTTTGCGTTATGCGATGTGAAAAAAGAAGTAACACTGATTGTGTTCTGGAAACTAACCTTTTTCACTATTCGCATAACATAAAAATATTTATAGCTTTTGAACGGAATCAGATATTGAGGTAATTTTTCTATGTTTTATAGGACTATTAGCGAGTCATATTTGAGAAGTGAAAAACGTATGTCCTTGGGGTAAAAACTTTACAGGATCACGGATAAAACTACAAATTTGTCTGTAATTTTTTTCAAGAATTCAAATTTAAGTCCTATAACTGAGGCATTTGCTCATTAATAGTAACATGTTGTATGTTGTTATAAAGGAGGTAAGATTCTCTTTGCAACCAAGGCAGGAGTTTTATCCTGCGATATCCGTGAAAGGACTTATGAGCATTTAAGCGACTACATTTCTTCTTGAGAACTAATTTTTTAGGAGCTTCAAAGCATCCTGAAATATATAGCGTTTTTTTCATGGGCTTTATGTACATTCTGAAATATAAATTTTTAAAGTATATGTACCATGCAAAGCTAACATTTTTTTTTTAATTTCAAAATACCGTGTTTCCGTCAATAATGGATAAAAACAAAAAATATTTGAACAAAGTACTACTAAGAATAAAACCAACATACAGTGTGTGATCATATTATTATAATCACTTTTAAATTTCCTTAATTTTGGTAGTAACACTTGAAATAATAGGTATAAATTGAATTGTAACTATTTTATTAACCATATTGTAATAGACTAAATATTGAAAGTATTTATTTTCTGTCTCTACTTGGTTGATGATACACATGTAAGATATTTTAAATTTTAAACCTTTTGTTAATATTTGGAAATACCCCCTTTTGCAGCAATGACTGCCTCAATTCTTCTTGGCATACTGGCTATGTATTTTCTGCAATTTTCTTGAATCCCAGGGTTATATGCCGCACTGTTATGAGCATCTCAATCAATTGCCGCTTTCTAGTGACTCTTTCACTGGCAATCCCCCTTTTCATTAATTCCCATAGGTTTTCTATCGGATTGAGATCGGGAGAACTGCCAGGCCATGGCAAAACGTCGACATTTTGGTCATTTAACCATTTAGTGACTTGCTTTATGGCAAGGGTCAGAGCCATGCATAAATATGTAGTCACGGCTTGGAAACCATTCTTTGAGTTGAGGCAATAGTTTTGTTTCCAATACTTGGATGTATTGGTCCTGCGCATTGTTCCTTCGACAATATATAGCCTACCTGTACCTTGCCAACTTATCACAGACCATACCATAATGCTTAGAGGATGTTTTACTCGTTCGACCAAACAGTCAGCATTGTATTTTTCGTCCGGTCTTCTTAATACAAAGCCAGATTTATCCATCAAAATCTGTACTGTGGACTCGTCAGAGAAACATACCTAAATAAATCAAAGATTAATATAAATTTATGAGAAAATACGAGTTAAATATTTTAAAATATAGGAAAATATTAAGTAATAACCTTCCTCCAATCTTCCTGGGTCATAAGTCTGGGGTCTTTGACCCGCCGAAGCCGTTTTTTTTTTGCATTGCTGCTATGTGGTTATCAATTGTACCTAATTCAACTGTGAGTTAAGTTCAGATATACAATTGATCGTCTATAACCGTAGGTAGTTCGTCGTTTCTTTTATTTACCTTACCTCTGGTAGGGGGTGAAATAAGAAAGATTCTTGAATAAAGACGAAGTTAAAGCTTTGGATTGCTAACTAAAACTTGTTTATTGATAAAAAACTCAATAAATTTATATTGTCATAAAATTTCTTAGCCTATAAAAAATAATAAACGTTAAACTATTACTGAGTCATTGTTTGGTGAAAGAAATAAAATAATTGAAATTTGATATGTTGCAGATTTTTTATACCGAGTTGTGGTCAGCGCAATAAAAAATAAATTCATGAAAAAATGAGAGCTTGCAAATTGAGTGGAAGTAAAAGAATTTAGGCCATTAGATTTCACTGTGACCAACAAATAATGACTCAATGAACGAAGATTACATTGCTATGGAAATTGCTTAATTAGTTCAAGCTTTGAAGTCATAATTTTATTTATTACGCAGGCATAAAAAATAAAATTGTTGTGTTCAGGTTTGAACATGTTGGGGGCCAGCGGATGCCAAGACCTTGTTGAAACTTGTTTGTATTGACATGTTTGGTGTTGACAGTCTTCTCCTATTAGATGGTAGTGGTTGTGCTCTGTCATCAGATAGTGTTGATGGCGTTTTTCCACAGGTACAGATGTTGAGTAGTTCCTTGAGCCTTTGCGAGTATTTGTACTTAATCATTGCCAGAATGAAAGATACAAGAAGAGTTGTGGTTGCCGTCACTGAATGTATTGCTAGTGATCTGTGAAGTTGATCCATCTGCAACAATTCAGGCTGGGAGCTATAGTCCATCTTTTGTTCATTTGGGCGAACAAGAACTTTAGTTTGTAGAATGTGAGTGGCTTCAGTGAAATTCACTGTTGCTACAACTGCAGCTGTTTCCCTGAAGTGACTGTCAATGACGTCAAAATGCTGATCTATAGTTGTCTTCAGAGTGACCTCTTTTGTTTTGATGAAGCATTCATCTTGAAGATGTATGATTCCTGTGGCTTTTAACAGTAGTTCTTCTCTTGTACCATTACAAATCACCGCTATTACTTTTGGCTCTGTGGTTATGTAAAGCCAGGTATTCTTCATCATGAGCGTTTTCCAAATAGTCCCAATTAATTGGATATGTCGTATTTCACAATTATTTGCTGTGTGCCTATTATATATCTGGTCAACAACGCATGATGGGCTACCGTCAATGCTATGAACTATTGTTGGCGTGCAAAGGTGATTGTGGGCTGTAGTGACGTAGCATGCCTTCAAGTCGTGTTCCCGTAAGGTGAAGTAGGTTTGTTTGTTATAATCGACGGCAAAGGTAGAATACTTCAACTCAGCTATTACAAAAGAGCATTCGTTACGATTTGAGGCACTGGCGTAATATGCCACAGGTGGTAGATACCCCTTTCTATGATGCTCAAGTATCCAAATAACTTTATTGTCCCATTCTCTGTGCTGATTTCTAGCTGAGGTTGCGGTATTCTTGTAACGAAGAGAGTTGTGCCGAGCTTTTCAGAGGCATTGCTGATTATTTCGTCAATGTCGTGTGGCGTGATGAAATCTAGGAGGTGTGCATGTGAATGGAGTGCGCTGAGCCATCGGTCGTATTTTGCTTTCATCTCTCGAAGATAGTTCTAAGCACTGAAGTATGTGGATATTACCTCAATGCTGATCCTATTGTGGTCTGCTGCAGAGTACCAACCGGATATTTCTTTTATGGAAGACACTGATGACAAAATATGATTGATTGGCCCTTTGGTTGAGGAAGAGTACTTGCTGATTTGTGCTTTGGAGAATATTTTCCTGGTTGTGTTGGAGATGTTCTATATCTGAATATATTTCATCATTAACTCCAAAGATGCTTGTTAACAATTTTCCAAAAATGCCTCTTCTTGTTCTGTCTTTACGCTGGGTTAATTGTGAGATCTGCTCAATTGCTTTTAATAAGTCACGCCTTGTGGTAGAAATGTGTTGAAGGAGAATGTCACAGTGTGTTATATCAGCGACCCCTTTATTTGATTTGCATACTTCTTCTATTCGTGTCCAGGTAGTGTCAATCAATTTCTTGTCTTGCAGTATTTCAACCATTGGAAATTCTAATTGAAGCCTTAGATTTGCCCCAAGTTTTCTACATAGAACCCTGTTTTAGATTGAAACATTTGATATTCTTGAGCTAAAACCATAGCTAGCCAATATAGTAGTAAGAGCGTAGTGTGAAGTAATTTTGCAGCCCATGTGCATGGTGTAACCCTGAATTTCTTTCTTCTTGGCGGTTCCTCATTAATGTCATTGGAGTTATCAGTGGAGGACCAAAACTGTTTTTCGTGTTGATCATCGGTAAGGATTATCCTTTTGTTGTTTGACGTTTTCGTTATTGCCAATGTAGCTGTAGCTTCTAGTTCTGGGGTGGTGCTTTCAGTGTTATGCATGTCGATAGGAAGCTGACAAAGCTTGTTGAGTGCTCTTTTCTTTATCCCATCCTTGTGTTGGACCGAATCTATGCGTACAAGGCCACAGAGATACAAGCGATAGAGCTATATGAAACTTCTAGGTACTCTAGCTTCTAGGTACTCTCGATCATGTGAGAGCTGAGAAGTTCAAAGTTTGGTCTTAATATAAGCGATATAGAAATCACCAGAGCTGCGGACAGCTCTATCTGGGGTGCCTTGATTAGCTTAGAGCTAAAGAGCTCTATTAATATCAGGCAAAGGTATGAGAGCTAGAAAGCTCTATTTACCTTGAAAGCTATCCATTATTAGGAGCTAAGGGAGCTTCGCTATAGTAAAACACACCTTGAGAGTTCTGATAATACTCTGATTTTATTAACCAAATTACAAGTCTTTTATACATTCACAAAATCGCTTACTTCATGATTATGCATATAAAAATTAAATTTGCACGATTGATCACCTGAAATCGGTGATTGCATACAAGAATGCCGAGTAAGCTTTATACCGCTATACACAAAGTTCATTGCACATGGATAGTGCTTATTTACTCATGATGGGTTTATTTGTTTACCTATGACGCTTGGTCATATGGACAAGCTTTGATGAAAGAATTGTTTTGCTTTATTTTTCTTTGCTTGTTTGCGATTACTCAACTGCAATTTCACTCATGCAGTGTATGATCCATTCATGTAGTAAAGCAAATTTTTTTTTGTTTTAATATTGTTCGTTGGATATTTGTTATGTGCATTTGTGTGTGCTATAGATCAGTATGCTTCTCTTTCCATATTATGTTTTGTGCATTCGATTAATGCACGTATGCTCTACACACGGAGCTTTGTAGTTGTACTCTCATTTTTAAATACAGCATGGTGAGGTAGATAATATACCTCAGATTCGTCTTCTAGATTTGGCTTAGCTGGGGTCATGTGACCTAGGGCAAGATATTCTGCTTAGAATTTATTATATTCTGCCTGTATATCTGGTATTTTAATTAGTGTCTTCTCTATATGCATGAGACGAGCAATCGCCTGTTTTCTGGACTGTCCCAATTTTCCGGTTTCAGTTTTGAAAGGTAAGCTGACAACATATCTTCCTTGAGGATCTCTAGTGTGTGTTTCTTTAAAGTGTTGCTCACAATGATCATTTTCTTGGGTAGATTCCTCGATGGTAGTAATGCCCCAGAATTTCTCTAGTGTTTCTTCTATTTCGGCAAAAGACAGAAAGCTTGAGAGATCTTCGATTTGTGTTGTGTACATTTCCGAAAATTATCCAGCGTAACTTAGTATTCTGGGCTGCAGGCTGTCCATATTTGAAGCCGTCTATTATGATCTTTGCGCAGACATCAGCTCCTAATAAGAGATCAATAAGGCTTGTGAAAGCTCGGATCAGCCAAGTTTATGTTTTTGTATTTTTCCAGATTAACCCCAGTGGCAGGAACTTCAGGCAAAAATGAGTTTAACTTTGACAGTACCAGAGCATCGAGCGAAAGGTAGGAATCTGATTCGTGCCTAAGCTGTATGCTTATGTTTACTTTACTATGAGTTTTGGCAGATTCTGATTCTCCAACTCCAAAGATGGTTGCTCTGATTTGATCTTTTCTTTTTACATGGCTACTAAGTAGGCCACCGTACCAACAAGATAATCTGATTCAACTGAACTTTTTCTATTAGCTTAACTTATACACGGTTTGGAACTGGGAACATAGGAACGTTGATGACAAAAATAGTGAGGGAGTTGCCAATTATATATGGGTCTTTTATTTTGAGCCATTACAAATGTACTACAATATTTTTGTTCAGACCTCCCTAAAATCACTTCTTCCCACTCAAATTTATGTTTGAAAAATTTTGGTTTTTCGAAGAAAGTGTAGTCACTTAAATGCTCAGAAGTCCACTTGTTCCAAAGGGGACTTTTCATCCTTTATTACGATATCCAACGTCCTACGATTTATGGTCAAATGTCTCAATTATCGAGCCTTAAAGGTAAATACATGCAAAAAATTTCATACAAATTTGCAGTGTTATCCTTGATGTTGTAAAGTTTTTAATCCAATGACACATGTTTGTCCTTCTAATATATGACTCCTTCTCAGTCCTTCACAACAAGAAAAGAATTACCAAAAAATATGCTTCCGTTCAAAACTTGTATTAACATTTTTGCGGAATCTGATTCGTGCCTAAGCTGTATGCTTATGTTTACTTTACTATGAGTTTTGGCAGATTCTGATTCTCCAACTCCAAAGATGGTTGCTCTGATTTGATCTTTTCTTAGTTTTAAGATCTGAGCAGCTTCTTCCGTTATAAGTGAGACTTGTGAACCTGGATCGATGAGTGCTCTAAGAGATTTTGACTGGCTATAAATGTTTTTTATTCGAACAATTGCAGTTGGCAATAGAACGTTGGGAATCTTTAGGTTGGTGGAGTTGCAGTTTACACTGTTATCCCTTATTTCATCACAAAGGTTAGTAGTGTCTTTTCTGCAGCCTTTGTAGCCAATTGCGTTGTGATGTTGTTTGCCTCTCCATTTATTACTACTGCGTCTTGATTTTGATGGTGGAGGAGGGTATGATGCCTTTTGTTACAAAATGTGCAAAGCTTGTTGGACTTACATGGATCGGTTTTAATATAAGTAAGGCAATTACTACATAGCATGCTGTTCCTAACGAATGCTTGCTTTTCATTGGTCTTCATTTTCTTGAATTCGGCACATTGATAAAGATAATGTTTCTTATTGCATGGAAAGTTTTCTTTGTGTTTTTAAATGCATTCTGCTTTTGTTGTCTGGAGTTTTTTATACAATCGAGTACCTGATAACGTTTTTCCAGAAAACGTAGGAGATCATCAATTGATGGCATCTCTTTAGGATCAGGTAGACTTTCTTCAAAAAGCCGAAGACTTTCTGAATCTAGTTTTCTCATTGCAATACAAACAATCATGGGACCCCAATTGATTGTATCACAATTAAGATTCTTCAATGCTTCTAAGCATTCTCTTATTGTGTCGTATAAGACGATAATATCTTCTTGCGACCTATGCTCATTGTTTTTAATATCAATTATTTTGTTGATATAGGTTGTCGCTATCTTCCTATGGTTGTTATACCTTGCTTTAATTAAGGTCAAGCCGGTATTGTAATTGCAGCTATTTAGTTGAAGACGGCTGATTACTCTTCTGGCATCTCCTTCTAGATGATAAAGAAGGTATTGCATCTTCTCCACGTTACTTATGGAAAAGTTGTTGTGGATGACGTTAGTAAAGATGTCGATGAAACATCTCCATTCTTTATAATTTCCATCGAACTTAAGAATTTTGATGGGAGGTAGTGTTGGAAAATTGTTTTCCTTGTTAGCTGCATAGTATGGCAATGCCATTCTTTGTTGTTGTTCGGTGTATTGTGCCGTGCCCTCAGATGCAGGGATAGTAGTGGTAGCTGGTAAAGGTGATGCCACATGACGTCCTACTGGAGTTTTCTCGTCGGCTTTAATTTTCACTTGCTCTTGTGTCTGCTGTTGTGACACGACTTCGTAATTAGAAATCATCTCGATTCCTCCTTTGTCTAGGTCATAAGTTTTGTCAAACAATTATTCAGTATTGTACGGATGTTCCTTAGATATTTCTTGATCTATCTGTTTATGTAGCGATGTGAAGGTGGACCAGTACTCTTCTGTTGAGATCTCCGTGAGAGATTCCAATGTTATCATCTTACGTATATTGGGGTGAGTTGAGCAGGTCACAAAACAGTAATAACAACACTTCACTTAACTTTTATTTTGTTACTTTTATTATCTTGTTATTATTTTATATACATATAAACAAATTACACTTTAAGTATATATCTGTAAGTCTAATAATCCGCCGCGTAATTTGATCTCTTCTTTTCGTTTTTACCCAAAGAACTGAACTCTTCGAGCATTTTCAGCCTCCCTGTCACCGCGCATTTTTTGGTTTTCTTTATTTTTTTATGTGATAAACCAGGTCACCGTTGTAATTAGCCGGTAGTCACCTGCATATTTCGCAGTGAGGCGTTTTCACAACAAACCCAATAATTCAGAGCTTGTTATGAAATGCGATACACTGCAAGTTTTAACAATCCCACCGTTTAAGCAAGACCTGATTGCATTTATTGTGTAAGGTCTTGCTTTTCGCCACACAACAATGACCTAGTCAAGAAGCGATGTCAACCAATTCTTGTTTCACATAGATTAATTGATTATTTCTAGTGAGAACAAGAATTGATTGATCTCTATTCACAACATTCCTCCCCTCTGAAATCGGAATCGAGGAGTTAGCGAGATGACGTGGAAGTATGAAGCCGCTATTACTGAAGGCAGTTGTTTGTTTACATAATTAAAACGAAAGACTTAAAGCTAAGAACATAAGTTTGATAAAAGGGATTACTTTAGTTGGAACCCTATGTATGTATATACTTCAAATTAAAGAAATTAAAGACTAAGTAATGTTATTACGTAACACAATTAAAGTCCTAATAATATTTTCATAATAAGCTATTTTTTTTTTCACATTTTCCCTTTAAGAACAAAATTTGAACATGCATATTTCCTGTTGCTAAGAAAAACAGTATAGCCCTAAGATAATATGTATATATGTATTATTATTATTTTTTTTTTATTATTGCAGATAAAACAGACATGTATAGGTACACATTTTTTCATTATTTGTATTTTTTATTCTTTTTCTTTTTAACATACTATATAAATAAAATAAACATAAACATACTATATAATTATATTAACTAAAATGTATAATTAATTATTTTTCCCTTTTTTTCTTTTTTTTATTTAGAGGACAGAAAACGTTTTGTTTTGTTTCGTTTTTCTTTTTTGCCGTAATATCGTGGTGACTAACACAGTATATATACATATATAAGAAAATATAAGAAAATGTACCTTTCTACCTTTCTTTGTTGTTTCAGTTTTATGTCATATATGTACATACTTCAATTATCTATTTCTAGTTTTTGTAGCAAGAAAGAGAAACGTGTTATTTGCTAAAGTTTATACATATATATATATATATACTCATCACATGTAGTTATCTTCTTTGGATCCAGTTATTAAACCTCATATACGATTGGCTTTATTTGGTTTGTATTCACAGAACATTTGGGCGATTTTTCGGTAGGAAGTTCTTTGGGTGTTGGGATTGGTTCTATCTTTGTGGGTACGTCTGCCGTTTTTATTTCAGGCAATTTAGTTGATCTTATTGTTTCGTTCGGGGTTTTACCTTTGAGTTGAGGGCTAGGGTGTAAGATTACGAGATTGGATCGCGCTAAGGTGGATTCTTCCGAGAATGATAGTGACAAGAATTGTGATTATTCCAGTATTGATGTGCGTTTGGATTTGCACTCTCCGTCTTTCCCTTCTTGTCTTCACCAGTTCTATTTCCTTTTCCAAGTCTTGTAAATCTTAACTTTCGTTAAAAAGTGCTACATTATGATTTCCGTGGGTGTTTACTTTTAAACTCACGTTACCTTTAGCATCTTGTTTTTGATAGAGCTCGGGGTCTACCAATATTTTAGGTAAGTTAAACGGATCGGGTTGGTGTATCGCCGAGTAGTGGCTGAAACTAGTTTCGAATAGTATTTCATGTTCCGCTAGAGTGTACGTATACTTGTTTGAGGGAATACAAATAACCAAGTGTTCTGCCTTACCATTTTTGTAAGCACATTAGGGGTGTTCCTTATGATTCTGTGTCCACAAAGGGCCGGTTCAAATAAGGGATTATTGAACAGGTTCGCAATACAGTTTGATCTGTTGACTGTTAATTTTTTGGGTTGTGACTGGAAACAGATGTGTAGGGCACCCTTGGTGGAGGTGGATTTTTTACAGTGTTCTTTGAAGGCTCTATCCGACATTTCTAAATATTGATGAGCTTGGGTGTTATTTAAGAAGTAATCCGATTCAATTTCAAGAATTGACAACGTTTCTGTTGTAATGGAAGTGGGAAGTATGTAGATCTTATTAAGGGTATACATAATGTTTTCGGGGAGTGGTAGAAGTATCCTAATAAATTGCTTATCTTTCACCTGTATGGAATCAGTCTGGACTATTTGATTCATCATTTTAAAGTCTACAAGGATATCGGTCAGCCCTTTTTGACTTATCTCTGTGTATGTTTCCGCTATATCTCTTGCCGATAATATGAGGGGATGCAGTGTGTGTTGGTGTAAAGCATTTATTATTGTAAATTCATTTGTTATTCTCCGGTATATTTGTTGCAGTTGGTGTAATATGTAGATTAGAATTGCATTGATGTTTGTCTTAATGTGAACATTTCTTATTTCAGTTTTCGTTATTTTGGTATAGTTTATAAAACTATCCACTAGTTTATTAAACCGTTCCCCTAAATTTTCTTGTTCTATGGTTAGATTCGTGAAAGCATGATGCACTTCATTGAAATTAGATTTTACAATACTTATTTGCTTTTCCATTAAATGAACATTTTCAGAGCTTTGTTTGTCTAAATTATCTAACTTGGTATATATCTCCTGAGCGTCCCTATCGTCCATAGTTCCAAACAGAAATTTACTGGCCTTACCTACTATGTCAGCTAAAGCTCGCTTTTCCCTGGTTTGCATATACAAGTTTATGTCCATTAATCTATTTTTAATCTTTCTTACTTGCTTGGTTAATTCTTCGTCCCATACACGACACGCTTCTACTTCTACAACGGTTTCTAACTGTTTGCAAAGATCCTTCATTGTTGTCTCGCACTTTTCGATAAATCCCAAGGCTTTGGCTTCCTGAATCATCCGAATTTGCGCGTAAATGGTCCAATTTCGGGAATATAGGTATGTTGGTGTCAGAGGTTCGAATACCACGCCAGTGGGCTGGAGTGAGGTCATGTCCACTTGTGCGGTTATTCCAGATATCAGTATGATTATGAACAACCACAGCAGCACCATCTGTAGATAATAGTAATTTTAGTTAACGGTCCTCCATATCAATTTTTTGTTTGTTTGTTTGTTTAGGCTAAAATAATTTTAGTCTGTTATTGTGGACTCTTCTTAATTTTCGCCCAATTTGTAGAGTGCAGTTTACTTCGCTATCTATTCTTGTAATTTCATACCGTCCTGTCCCGTTTGGCGATAGTTTGTGTTTTTTACTGGGATTTCTTAGCAATTGGTCACCTACATTAAATTTAACTATTTTCGCATTCCTGTCGTAATATTGTTTGGACTTTACTTTGCTTTTGAGTAGTTCTTCCCTAACCTTTTGGTGGAGCACTTGCATTCTCCTTTTCCTCTGGCACACGTAATCATCGTAATTGTATAGAGGTTCGGGGTTCCTTTTGAGATTATTAGGGGGTGGGTCATAGAAACCCCACACCGCTTCCATTGGAGTATGCTTACCCCCAACATGTGGTGCATGGTTACGTACATGATTGCTTCTTCAAGCCATTGGTCCCACTCTGTAATGTTTCCATCCACTATGTTTTTAAGTATTCAATCAAAGGCCCGTGTACTCTTTCCAGTGCTCCGTTTGCCTGAGGATGATATGCAGTTGTCTGAAGTTTCCTAACCCTAAACAGCCTGCATAGCGGCTTGAATAGATCGCTAGTAAAGTTTGCACCCTGATCTGTAACTACTGCTTTTGAGATCTTATATTTCAACATCAGCTTGTAGAATCCGTTGGCTACAGTAGATGCTTCTCCATTTAGCAGTGGCACGCAGTCAAATATTCGGGTTGTGTCATCCAAAAGTGTGAGAATGTATTTATGGCCATTCTGAGTTTCTGGCAAAGGGCCTACAATATCGATATATACTTTGTCAAAGGGTTTCTCGGCGACAGAACTAATTATCATATGCATTTTTGTATTTTTACTATGTTTATTCCTACTACATTTAACACATTGCTTAATAAACTTATGAATATCCCTTAATATACCTTTCCATTTGTAGCTTTTTCTTATACGCTTATACGTTTTATAAATTCCCAGATGTCCTCCTAGTGGTGCATTATGGTAATCACGAAGAATGGTATCGATATCATTCCGGTTACCTAAAATTTGCACATTTTCTTCTTCTTTCGACTCTGTTGAACTAATGGAATTAGTTTCTGAGTTTCGTTCATTCACAGTTTCCTTATTAGGGGTTGTGGGAAGTATATCTTCAATTTGGGTTACATTATTATTAGCTTTAGACCTATATCTAGTTACTGCGAGACATAATTTCTTGTCTTTTTCATTAGTCTCCGAGTCTATTCCACGATGGACTTGCGCTCTTGTAATTTTTTTAGTGTTATTAGGCTCTTCGGTTTCGCTGTCCGCGCTATCTCCAGCATTTGTTCCTTTAATAACGTTATTGTTCGCAGGCTGCTCACTATTATCGCTGGGTATTCTGCTTAATGCAT
This sequence comes from Dioctria linearis, assembly GCA_963930735.1. Taxonomy (NCBI): domain Eukaryota; kingdom Metazoa; phylum Arthropoda; class Insecta; order Diptera; family Asilidae; genus Dioctria; species Dioctria linearis. The sequence continues at coordinate 98,578,060 of OZ005741.1, forward strand.
CTGCGTTCTTTTTGTATCTCCCCGGTTTATATTCGATATTATACTCATACTCTGAGAGCTTATGATGGAATCGGATTAGTCGGGAGGTCGGATCTTTAGTATTAAAGATTCCTTTAAGCGGCTTGTGATCTGTATAGATTGTAAATTTTCGTCCATATAAATAGCATCGAAAGTTTCTTGTTGCCCAAACTATTGCTAATAGCTCTTTTTCCGTTGTGGAATAGTTCCGTTCCGCTTTATTCAATGTCCTACTTGCGTATGCAATAGGTTGGTCCTGGCCAATCTCATCCTGAGATAAAACAGCACCAAGTGCCTCTCCACTAGCATCTGTGGTTAATATAAATGATTTGTCAAACTCTGGGTATATTAATAAAGGTGGAGTAATTAATGCCTTTTTTAGTTCTATAAAGGCCTTTTCGCACTCCTTCGACCATTTAACGAAACAATTTTTACGCAAGAGTTTATTAAGTGGCTCTGCAATTTTAGAGAAGTTGGGTATAAACTTTCGGTAATAATTTGCTAATCCCAGGAACGACTGAACTTGTCTCACTGTTTTCGGCTTTGGAAAGTCTTTTACGCAACTTACTTTAGGGATCTGGTAGAGCCCCTTTACTCGAGCATTTATGTCCTAAGTAGATCACTTCTTTTCTTAGGAAATTACATTTTTTTTATTTTCAGTTTTAGATTGTTCAATTTCAACCTTTCTAATACCTGTCGGAGCTTGTTGTTGTGGTCTAAAAGATTTCTTCCGTATATGACAATATCGTCCAGGTACACGAAACACTTAAAACCTTGGAGCCCAGTTAAGACATGGTTCATCAAGCGTTGAAATGTTGCTGGCGCTCTTTTAAGTCCAAACGGCATTCGTTTGAATTCAAAATGTCCATGTGGAGTACTAAAGGCTGTGTTAGATTGATCCTTTTCCTCTACTAAGACTTGATGATATGCACTAGCCAGATCTAAGGTAGTAAAATATCGAGAGTGCCCCAGTTGGTCGAATATATCTTCGATCCTAGGAAGTGGGAATGCATCTCCTATTGTAATAGAATTCAACTTCCGGAAATCGACAACAACACGCCATTGCTTTTCCCCATTTACTCCTTCTTTCTTGGGAACAACAAGGAGGGGTGAATTCCACGGAATACAGTAGTGCTCGGAGTTATAATGTCATTTCTTAACATTTCCTCCACTTGGTCTCTTATTATGTTTTTTTGTACCTCTGGTAGTCTTTACATCTTCTGATTAATAGGCGAATGATCTTGTAGAATAGGGATTTCATGTTTAATAGAATAAGTACAGGTTAATTTATCTCCTGGTAATAAGAATATATCGTGGTACTCATGGCATATATCAAGCACCGCTTTTCTCTCTTCCTTGTTCAGGGTATCATCCCATTAAAATTTTTCCTCATTCATTCGTAGTGTTTATGCAGAACGCACTAGCTTTAATTCTCGCATTAACGTTATTTTGTTGACTTGCTTTTATGCGCTTAACCTTCTTGTTGTGGCGGCATGCAAGCTTACGCGTTATAGTTTCCGCGCTAAAATCTTTTAAAGCAATAACATCGTAATCTAAGATTGGTTTTATTTCCATATCTATAACATTTAAACTTTGTTCACTTTCATTAACATTAAGTAGAGCAACTGTTATTTCCTTATCTACAGACTTTGTCAGACAGTTTCCTATAAAGATACCTGGTTGCAATTCTTTCGAGAAGCACACAAATTCATCATTAATTTTTGTGGGGATTTTTACCAGTTTTTCTGAACGTGCAGGTATGTGGATTGCTTTCTGAGTCTCAAACCTTTCGCTTTCGGCTGGCTTGTGTGTTTTCGCTCGGTTTGGAAAAACGTCCTTTAGTTACCTGATTCAGTAAGTTCATCTCTTTCAGTTGCCCTGTGTTTTGTGTAAGTGATATTTTGCCAGGTTCTTTTTCCTGACTTATGATCGGTCTAACGCAGTCAGAGCTCCTATGGAAACTACTATTTCGCTTCAATTCCTCTAAGCGAGCGTGAGAACTGAGTGGTATCGAGAATGGTGTCCTGCTCGTGTCTGTTATTGGAAACTCTAGTGTTCTTTTGGGACACTTAACATTGCAAGTCTTTGACAGGAAGTTATAGCCCAGTATCCCATCATATGGAACGTTATCCTCATCGTTATCTTTGACCACATGGAATTCGCATGTTTGTGGATTCTTTAGTAAGAATTTTCCCTTACATGTTCCTGTCGTCTCGCCTTCCCCGAAGGCACAATTGAGGCAATTGTTTTATTCCTTTCGTTGATAGGAATGTTCGATCGCAACGTAGTTTTTTTTAAAAGGCTAACGTCAGCGCCCGTGTCGACTAAGAGTTCGACCGTGGATCTAGCTGCTATATCCAACGGTAATTTTACTGAACACTTAGGATTTTGGGCGGGCTGACACCATTTTCATTCGTCTCTTCTTCGGTGTGTTAAAACCTTAACATGCGAGATATTCGCCAGAGCTCAGTTTCCAGAATATGGTTAAGAATAAAATCTCAACAGTGTGTTAAGACTTTAAAAACTGTTTTTAACTCCGATGAAATGAACTGCTAAGCGACTGAATAAAATCTTAACGGTGTGTTAAGACTTTAAACTTTTATGTTGATTGATTCTTTGAAGCTCGAAGGACCATGTGCGGTTATCAATTGTACCTAATTCAACTGTGGTGTTAAGTCAAATATACAATTGAACGTCTATAACCGTGGTTCGTTGTTTCATTTCTTTACCTTACCTTTGTAGTCCAGTCAAATAAGCCGAAAAAATGCAAAAGATCGTATTTAATTCCTTTCAGGCTGCAATTTGGAGGGTTGGTGTACGGTGGTCCTGGGAGTATTGTCACAAAAATGCGGCGTCCCAGGGCCAAAACAAAGGGGTGAAAGATAATAAAAACACCCCGGAACGCATCATTATCTATTTGCCATGCGTGTGGACCGGAAGTGGTAAAATTTTTAACAAATTTAAAAATGCTATTTTGTTCGAAATATGATTCTAAATAAAAACGTCCATGGTGACAAACCGCTATCTCGTAAGGGCGCGGCAGGGAAAGCGAATGATGCAAAGGGTGGACACATCGCTATATCCACTAACATGTGTCCGGTTATTTCAATTCTGCAACATTTTAGTTCAAGAGCTAGCAACCAAGAGAAGCGTGAATGTTTCGTTGGAGGAGCAGAAAAACGGGTGGAGTGAAGAATGTTATCGGATTATATGTTGCACAATATTTGCGTTCGTGTTTTACTGTCGTGACGTGTTTGGAACATTTTTGATTTTTTCTTAGAAATTTTGGTTGGTTCTGCAAAGCGAGACGAGATATGATGATTTTGCTTTGAATTCTTACTTTTTAGCTCATTATGTCTGCAGTTTTACACACTCGATGTTTTTTAGGGTTTTAGATAACTGCGATTGCATAAGCGTGGGAAAAAATAAGCAGAGAGGATTGTGTGGATTTCTTGTTTGCTTTTAATTTTTGTAATGTTTCTTGACGGAAGGGGTAGGATATGGGATTGCAGGATACACGGGAAGAATGGGATGTAATATATTAATGATATTAAATGTGGGTATTTAGAAATTTAGTTTTACAGCTTACTTGTGGTTGTTAGTGCTGTTCCACGAATAGTTGTCAACCGCCCAGCTATGGACAGGTCTCGGCAAGCAATATTGAAATGCTAAGAAGGGGTGGGGTGGTAAGGTATGGTGGGGGGGGGGGGGGGGGTAGTCCCAACAATTCGGGTGAAAGTTGTATACTTCAAATTTTATGAACTAATATAACTACTGAGCAAAACACCCTAATAAAAATACTTTTATCTCAGATGATAGTAAGCCATTCAGACTTACCAATTTCTAGCCACCTATATAAGTCAGCTTCGACCACAATTAGAATAATTTTTAACGATTTTCACCCCAAAATACTTTCTTGCAATATTTGGAAACCTTAGAGTATTACAGGTCATCAATTGCTCCTCACATGTACCTATAGTTGCTGCGGGGGATGTGTATGAATATTTATTGGAACGCTTGGACGGTTTAGTCTGAGCTGAAATGCATCTTAATAGAATATATTGTTCAAAAGTTATAGTGTGATTGATTCATAACATTTAAAGGTACGGCCTCCTATCTCAAATATTTAGGATTTACTACCCCTTGCAAACAATTTTTTGCTTTTCTAACTGGGACATGAGTGCAGCTCATAGTCTTAAATTGCTCTTAATATTATCTTATTTGCTCTTTAGTATATGTATTCTAGTTGTCTGATCTGGTTTCCACCTATTCATAATAATGAATGAAATGAGTTTATTGTTTATTTTTCTGATTTGTTAATCTTTAATATCATACTGCCCAACGTTCTACGTAACTAAAAAATGCCTGGTACATGAAACAAATGCTTTTTAATTTGATTTGATTTTTTGATTTGAAAATGGTAAGAGACATTTATTGTAGTAAATCATATTGGGAATTAGTAAAACTTTTTTTTTTATTTAAAAAAAAGAAAGCATCTGCAAATTTTACATTACTACTTTGATTTGTCAGTAATAAATTTTTAAATAATGTAACGCTTCTATTTTTAACCATCTAAATATCCCAGATCCCACCCATCTAGTCTATACCATTAATATATTACATCCCATTCTTCCCGTGTATCCTGCAATCCCATATCCTACCCCTTCCGTCAAGAAACATTACAAAAATTAAAAACAAACAAGAAATCCACACAATCCTCTCTGCTTATTTTTTCCCACGCTTATGCAATCGCAGTTATCTAAAACCCTAAAAAACATCGAGTGTGTAAAACTGCAGACATAATGAGCTAAAAAGTAAGAATTCAAAGCAAAAATCATCATAACTCGTCTCGCTTTGCACAACCAACCAAAATTTCTAAGAAAAAATCAAAAATGTTCCAAACACGTCACGACAGTAAAACACGAACGCAAATATTGTGCAACATATAATCCGATAACATTCTTCACTCCACCCGTTTTTCTGCTCCTCCAACGAAACATTCACGCTTCTCTTGGTTGCTAGCTCTTGAACTAAAATGTTGCAGAATTGAAATAACCGGACACATGCTAGTGGATATAGCGATGTGTTCACCCTTTGCTTCATTCGCTTTCCCTGTCGCTCCCTTACGAGATAGGGGTTTGTCACCCCGGACTTTTTTATTTAGAATCATATTTTGAACAAAATAGCATCTTTAAATTTATTAAAAATTTTACCACTTCCGGTCCACACGCATGGCAAATAGATAATCATGCGTTCGGGGGTGTTTTTATTATCTTTCACCCCTTTGTTTTGGCCCTGGGACGCCGCATTTTTGTGACAATACTCCCAGGACCACCCTACACCAACCCTCCAAATTGCAGCCTGAAAGGAATTAAATACGATCTTTTGCATTTTTTCGGCTTATTTGACTGGACTATTGGTATGGGGTGAAATCAAAAGATTCTTTGAATAAAGACGAAGTTATGGCTTTGAATTGCTAACTAGAACTTGTTTATTGATAAAAACTCAATCAATTTATATTGTCATAAAATTGCTTAGCCTATAAAAAATAATAAACGTTAAACTATTGCTTCACTGAGTCATTATTTGGTGAAAGAAATAAAATAATTGAAATTTGATATGTTGCATATTTTTTATAGCGAGTTGTGGTCAGCGCAATAAAAAATAAATACATGAAAAAATGAGAGCTTGCAAATTGAGTGGAAGTAAAAGAATTTAGGCCATTAGATTTCACTGTGACCAACAAATAATGACTCAATGAACGAAGATTACATTGCTATGGAAATTGCTTAATTAGTTCAAGCTTTTAAGTCATAATTTTATTTATTACGCAGGCATACAAAATAAAATTGTTATGTTCAGACCTGAACAGCTGCTGTTAGCAGAGGCTTTTTTTGCTGGGCGAAAACGTTTAAAATTTTGTTCTTTGAGCCTCCGCTGAAGTGTCATTGTTGAAATTTGAATTCCCGCCTCATGCATTAAATTCGTTAGCACTTTTATACTTCTTTTTCTGTTTTGTACGCTAATATCCCGAATTTTACGCTCATCTCTGGTCGTTGTAATCCGTTTTCTACCACAATGTCCAGCACGGCGTGGTGTTAGTGGCACATTACTTCTCATTTTATTTTTAATTATGCTAACAGATGACTGAGAGACATTACATATAGCTGCAATTTTCAATTATTCAGTAAGTTTCAGCAAAGACTGAATCTTCGATATTTCAGTTGGAGATATGTCTTTAGTTTTACCCATCTTTATTTATAAGTCAGTTTTCTAATCCCACTATCGTTCAAAAAATACGCGCACTGTATGGGTATAGTTTTACCCATTTTTATTTATAAGTCAGTTTTCTAATCCCACTATCGCTCAAAAATACGCGCAATGTACGGGTATATTGTTTAAACGTAACACTTGTTAACAATGTAAATATAAACAAACTCAAAAATTACTAAAGGCCGAAACACAATGCGAGCATCGGACATCGGCATCATCATTAACATCAGCATTGAATTTTTCCCAGCCTCGGCATTAAAGCCTGCTATCAGAATGACAGCATTGTGAATTACAACATTGAAAGGTAACTGAACTGTCAAAAAGAAAAATTTTAGTGAAGTGGTGAAATATATTGTGCGAAAAAACATGATAAATCGGAAAAAGGCGTCAAAAGTAGTTGCTGTTACTACGTATGGACTGATAATGCTAACAATACTACGGCGTTTCTGGGTGCGGGATATATATTTACAAAGAGCCGAGTATGGTTTCTTTGAAACTACCTACCAAATTATGAAATCAACTGACCACTAAATGTTTAAGAAAACATTTCGGATGAACGTTGGTACTTTTAATAGCCTCCTGTTATTGGTTTATGGGAAGTTGGAAAAAAAATCTATAAGGAGGCCAATACAGCCGGAATGCCGATTGTCGTTGACGTTGATGTAAATTGAAACTTTTCCAAATAAAATGGGATTATACATATTAAAAAATGTTTGTTTCAGGTACTTGGCATATGGAACTTCAAGACAAATCCCTGCATTAAAGTTCAAAATGGGAGTTTCAACTATAACCAACATCATCCTTGAGACTTGTCAAATACTTTGGGAAACTTTATCACCAATTTATTTAAAGGAAAAGACTCGTGAAGACTGGTACCAAATAAGCGAGAGCTTTGAGAAAATGTGGGATTTTCCCAACTGCGTAGGAGCGATCGATGGAAAGCACATTAATATTGTTTGCCCTCCAAATTCTGGCTCTGAAAATTTCAATTATAAACACCGTTTCAGTGTTATATTGATGGCAACTTGTGATGCAAATTATTTGTTTACTGCCGTTGATGTGGGAGCCCCTGGCAGACGAAGTAATGATGGTGTTTTCGCTGAAAGTACGTTCGGTGAAAAGTTGCTTCAACATGAATTGGATTTGCCTGCCGAGAGGGAACTACCAGGTAGTTCGGTGAAATTACCCTATTTCTTCGTCGGCGATGCTGCTTTTCCCCTGCGAACCAATTTAATGAGGCCTTTTCCCGGCAGAGCTCTTACAGCAGAACAAGAGCATTTCAATCGCAGACTATCTCGTGCTAGGAGGACGATAGAGAACGCATTTGGTATAATGTCATCTCGATGGCGAGTTCTTTTGCATGATATTCATTGTCTTCCCCAAAAATGTGGTAAAAATCGTTTGTGCAACAGTGGTCCTACACAATTATTTGAGACGATTATGTACTGAATATTGTCCATCTAACTACAGCGATAACAAAATAGATGGTTCCATCAGCGAAGGTCAGTGGCGAGAAGAAACCCAACAACTACAAGCAGAAGTTCTTTTCGGCAGATCGAACAACGCATCTGCATCAGCATTCGCAATCCGTGAGAAACTCTGTCGTTATGTTAATAGGACAAGGTTTGAATAAATAATTAAACGAAAATTGAAAATAAACTATTCTTTATTTTTTCTGGTTCCTGTAACACTTTAATTTTCTATTAATTAGAATTAGCAATGCCTCTTGCAATTCGTCGGTCTGGTCTTCGTCCAATTCAGCGCACTCGATCTTTGCTGTCATCGATTGCATAAATGCTGCAACAGGTGATAGCTGCGATTCTCCGAGAACCTGCTTCGCGCCCGACAGAAATTCTTCATCCTTATCCTCCAAACTGATTAATTTTTTTTTGCTGAAGTCACTGGCGTAGTGATGAACAAAGCATCAGGAGCCTCTCCCGACGCCGATGGCAATACATCTCCAGTTGTTGGCGTTGGTAATTGAGATCTATCGGCTAAAACCCCAGCGGATTCTCCTTCCAAACTTCAAATCCTCCAAATTCAGAATCGTTGGCTGGGGAAGTTTCGGAGTCGTGCCATACTTTGTGACTGTATTCCTGTAAAACAAAGAATATATTAATTGAAATTTACAACAATTTTCCTTCACTTACGCAGCACGCATATCTTCTTCCAAAAAAATTCATTAGCTGAAAATACTGCCACTTCACATCCTTTGCAGCACTTCCGGAAGGAGTTTGGTGTATTTTCTTCAGCTCGATCCTGTAGGAGTTTCGCAGGGACTTCCACCTCGATTTTAGTTTCGCTTCTGAAAGAAAACATAAAGCAGTTATGGAATAGTTTCGAATAAATTGAATGAAATCCGTATACATGTCTTATTTTGCCAGAAAAAGAAAATTCAATATTTATAAATTTTCAATAAATTCTTCCAAAGGCAATAATAATCATATTTCAAACATTTCTTACCTTCAATACCCATGCGAGTGCAGATGTCTTTCCAAATTTTATCTTTTTTGATTAAGTTTTTATAATCCTTATTTCTGCCTTTGTATAAGCACGGATTTTCCCGCACAAATTCCACCAACTTTTCTTCAAACGACATGACAGCTGCTACTTGATGCTTGATGCCGCCTAGAATATCAAATATCAACTGATGTCGGGAATTGGCGAAAGAATCAAACGATGCCAATGCCGCCATTGTGTCAACCTTCATTACCTTACACGCGGTTTGATTTTGACAGGCATCGGTTCAATTTCAATGCTGATGTCCGATGCTCGCATTGTGTTTCGGCCTTAATTCTTAAACACATCACAAAAAAAACCGTTAATACTCAATGGTTGACTCACCCCGACAGAAGAAAAAAATATGAGAAATGTGATGACCTCATGTGCTAATATGCAACTAACCTCATAGTAATGCGATGTAGTAGTGTTACCACATCTCTTTTTAAAAGTTAAAAGTCATGACACAGCATTAAAACCGTTAAATACCGATATATAATAAAATTTCTATTAATATTTTTATAAATTTTTTCAAAATTGTATGATTTCGGAGAGTGATTATAATAATTTGATCACCCACTGTATTTGTGAAATTTAATCAAAATTGCAGATGGTCGATGCACAAATTTACAAAATATTTACCGATTTTCTGTGGACTGAACCACTCCACTCCAATGCAGTACCTACTACCTTTAACTATACTGAATACTGATACTGATTTTCAACGAAATTATTGATTCTAAAATGCTGTCTCCGGTAAGTAGATACAAAAGTTTACTTTTTTCATTATTTTATAAACAAAGCAAAGAAATTTTCTATTAGAAGCACGTAGAACAATTTTATAAAACTTCTTTAAAACTTAAGTTGTATATGTTGAAAAAGTTGGTTGTATGTGCACTTTTAACAAGAATAAAGATGTAAAATGTTACATACAATAATTGCATGCGGACGTAAATTCACTATAATCTCCACACAGATGTATAACTGTTTTAAACCGTAGACTGTGTTGCTCCAAGGTGGCATAAAAATAATAGACGTAATTGGCTGTTAGTGCGTTAATGTATATATGCATGTGTGTGGAAAGTGATTTAATATTCGGGACAGCATATACGATTCTTACTATAGTTGCTATTAACTGCAACAATCAGGTATTTTACGTTCGATTCCCTAGAGCAGCCAATATATGAAAGTCAGTGTCCCTTTTATTGAATTCGATTCAATGAAAAAAAATTTATTGCGTAAGACTAGGTAGGTATGTTCATATGAATCTCAAATGCAAAAAATTTCACGAAATCTGATAGTAAAATTCACAAAACAGTCGGCTGTTTCGTGGACTTTACATATACATATGCACCTACCCTAGTCTTACGCACTCGATTTCCACACACACATTCACACACTCAAATTCACTTTAAAAATAACATTTAAATATTCAATTTAAACTGTTGAAAAAACCAACTGCCACTGTAGCTAGCCCCAACGCCGGCGAGTGTCCCAATCCCTGCCTGAGCCTGATGATATACTTATTGTAATGTGCTACCCTGCGGCAGTCAAGGGACTCATCTGCTTGCGCATACGCATAGGCAGGGCAGGGCATTAAAGACTCGTTCATTAGTTCACAAGAAATGCTTGAAGACAATTGTGACTGCGATGACTTCTATGAAGATATTGGTCAAAGTTGGACATCACCGGTGATATTCATATCAAGTACAATAGCGGCGCCTAATTGCTATCGGTTCGCTTTAGTTCTCGGACAGGGCATATTGCGTAATTTTATCAATGACTCTGTTGTCAGCTTTCTTTTAAGCGACCCACACACGGCGAACATGTTCTCCAGCTTGGTGTGCCACACATGAAAACTTTTTCTCCACACACTCTCAAACATCGTTTCCAACATTAGGACAGGAACACATATCAGGATCTGCTAGAACTGTTAATTGTTATCTTTTCTTCAATAGAGTCTACTCAAGAACGACGAATGCGTGACAAACATCGCGCTCACACGGTTCAATATGATGCAAAACACGTAGCTCCGCCCCTAAAAATTAAAACTAATTTGATTTTCGTCCAACCGCTTGACATACTGCATGTCATACCGCACACAGGCCCACACACGTTCAAATCTGCGTGACAACATCGTTGTCCGACTCGAGTTGGCCAACATATGTGACCGTGTATGGGCCCTTTTAGAAAACATTGCTCACAATTCAATTTCGACGAAGGCGCGTTCTGCCGCCGAAGTCGCAGTCATGTCATTGTATTCATTTTTCTATTGTTTAATCGAACAACGTCCTATTCCGCCGTCGTAGTTGTGTTTAGACTATACAAAAATTTCGTGCAAATAAAAAAGTAACATAAAAAGAATCACCTAGAATTCCCTTAGGAAAGAAAGGCGCAATTTTCAATTTTGAATAAAACTGAAAGAGAGAAGTAGTCATTGTACATTCCACAATTTCCTGTAATTGGTCAAAAATTTTTGAACAATTTATTTCAATACCCCAAAAATAATTTTGTGATACCAATCAGAATTTTCTTTTGTAATAAGAACAAAATATGGAAACTTGACAAATTTGCAACTTTCCTTTCAAAATTATAAAGGAGGATTTACATTATAATGACATGCATTTTTTACAGAAATTGTGAGGGAGATAGTACATCGTATACGGAAATTTATTGATGAGTGACGAGAGAAGCAGACGCGTCCTGATTTTTTTCGGGCGACGATTTGTCCCTGTGTGCGTATCCGGAACCATAAAAAGACCTTAAGCATAGGGAGTTTATATAGTTACTGAAACTAAAACATTGTTACTGGCAACTCTAATTTGTCAATTTCGTCCAGCCGTGCTGCCATATTGTTGTTGATGCCATAATTTTATAGAAAATATTTATTAAATTAAATTATCAAAATAAAAATAAGTTTTTAATTTGTAATTAAACGTTGCGAAATCGAAAGTTTTTACATATTTGTTTATAGAAAAGATTGAAGTTATTTCGGACATTGTTTTTCGCCCAATTTTTAACAACAATTATTATTACAAACGATTAAAAACTTGACAACGTGACAGTTTGCAATTTGTACCGTAAAAACTGGAGGGGACTGTACGTGTGAGGTATTGTGATAATTGCTTCGGCAGCATTTAAATTTCAATAAGCTATCTCCCTCAGAATTTCTTTAAAAAATGCATGTCATCATAATGTAAAAACTCCTTTCAGTTGAGTGTGGACCAATTATCGTTCATGTCATTTCAACATATTATAACATTTAAATGTTGATTTGTTTAGCATAATTCGATTCATATTTACTATGTAACATATACTTCTTTAATTCACTTGAATTTTCTAAATCTAATCATGTGCAGACAGTTTAAAAAATAACCTGCGCATGCGAGAACTGAGTATTAGCATAGATGGCACAAGAACTAGATGTCGCATGGCATACTAGAGCATAGTATACAGATTGTGAAATGGGTAGTGCATTCTGGATGGAGCATGACATGTTTAAGAGCGTGCCGAAAGCAAATGTTTTCATACTAGCAGTTTTTTATACATTTGATCGACTTCATCAACACTGCAGTTACGAAAAAATATGAATCACTCGACGTAAATGTTGTATTTCAAATGTGGTGGTCCATTCCGGAATGGACCACCCAGCCATATGTTATAATTTTCTGAGGAAAAAATAAAAGGGATAAATAACACACTAAACTTCCAGATTTTAAATTTATTATTTTTGAACTTAGATCTCTCTGCTAACTTTGTTTTGAGGTGCGCGCACCGCGATAACTTCAATTCAACTCCTCGTATCTCGTCTTCATTAAGAAGTGACAGCCGTAAAACGAAAATGCTTAATTCGCAAAAAATGGGCGACTCAAGAGTTATATGTTCCGGTCTGGCTCGCAATACAAATATCCGTGTTGGCAAAAATTAATATATGAGCTTTGATCACGTTGGAGGAAAATGTGACGAAAGTGCATACGTAATGATTTATTTATTGTTATATTTAAATTATTACCGAATATTTGAATTGTTGGGGATCGCCTGATTCACCACATCCCTCCCCCCTTAAAAAAAAGAAAACTGAATTTGTAAAGTTTTCGAAGCGAGCACACTTCAAATATGATTTAAACAAACTTAAATTATTTAGTTTATTATCCATTAGACTGTGGATGGTATGCTGATGTCTGTAACTTCTTCACCTTTAGCAGTTTGCAGACCTTCTTGATTAGCTCACTCAGGAAATTAGTTCCCTGATCGGTGACTTTGGAATGCGATAGCGCGTGACGATTTCATTGAAAAAGACTTGCACCACCGTTACTGCTTCTCCATTAGGTATGGCATACCAATCGCCAAATTTGGTAAGGCTATCTTGAAAAGTTAAGATATATTTATAACCTGATATGCTCTCTTCTAGTGGACCTACTATATTGAGGTAAACCTTGTCGAAAGGTTGTTCTGCGATTTCCGTTATTACCATGGGCATCTTGAATTGTGGAGATGCCTTCATTGTTTGGCACTTAGGGAATTTTTTTATGTACCTAAGCATGTTTTTGCACCAATACTTGCGTCTAATTCTTTTATAAGTCTTAATGACACCCTGATGGCCGCCGAAATGAGAGTCGTGATAATCCTTTAGGATTGTTTGAACTTCATTGGGGCTCGTGATTATCTCAGGTGCCTTGACTGGACTTATATCTTGTTCAAGCGTAGCAGGGGGCCGTGTTTCCGCCTCTGGGAGTTTAATTTATTTATTTTCCGCTGCCGCCGTGGGCTGTGTTTCAGCACTGGAGTATGGGCCTCCTGGGTGTAGGGAATTTACTATGAAATTACAAAAATACGTCTGATCTGTAGTAACACTTTATTTAGAAGAATAATTTAACAAGAGGTCATTCGTTAGCTCTGAGGACAGAATCGATCGATCGTTATCAGTGATCACGCACACATATAAAGAGACAAAATATCAGCTCTCAATTCAATGACTATAGTAGATCGGCTGACAACAACCGAACGGTTCGTTCCTTCACAACAATATTACCTATACACTATTGAAGATAATAGACAGCACTTATACAGTAAATACCTAGACCTACAAGTATACATACAACGAAAGCGATCAAAGTGATGGCACATTTAACAAATATGAGTCTGAGTACCATCGGTTGATATTAATTTACAATCTGATAAAATTGCATCGACTACATGGGCTATTTGTTTTTGAGCTCTGTTAACAGCGAAGCAATGAGCGGGTTTCTTTATTTTCCTTTTATTTGGGGAATTATTTTCCTCCACATCAGAGTCCATAGTGTGGTGGACTTGGGCTTGCACCGTTAAAGTGTTGCATGTATTGTCTTCGTTTAATACTTGTGGAATCCAGCTTAATGCATCCGCATTGGTATTATACTTCCCTGGTTTTTATTCGATGGTGTAGTCGAATTCTGATAATTTGTGGTGAAATCTCACCAAACGGGAAGTGGGGTCTTTTACATTAAAGACACCTTTGAGAGACTTGTGGTCAGTATAGACCGTGAATTTCCTGCCTTGAAGGTAACATCGGAAATTTCTAGTTGCCGAGACTATAGCCAATAACTCCTTTTCAATAGTGGAGTAATTTCTCTCGGCTTTGTTCAGGGTTCGGCTTGCATAGGCGATATGCTGGTCTTTTCCCACTTCTCCTTGGGAAAGTATAGCTCCTAAAGCTTCGTTACTGGCGTCCGTTGTAAGGTTGAATGGTTTAGAGAAATCTGGGTAGATTAAAAGTGGTGGCGATATTAGAGCATTCTTGATGCTTTGAAATGCTTCTTGGCATTTCTCGGTCCAAGTGAATTTTACATCCTTGCGGAGTAAATTCGTAATTGGACGAACGATTTTGGAGAAGTCCGGAATGAGCATCCTGTAGTAATTGGCAAGTCCTAGAAAGGACTGAACTTTACTTACTTTTCTAGGAACAGGAAATGTTTGGACGCAGGCCGTTTTGCTGGGGTCTGGTAATGCACCTTCGGTAGAGCATTTATGACTTAGATAAACAACTTCTCGTCTCAAAAACTGGCACTTCTCTGGCTGCAGTTTGAGGTTATTCTCTTTCAATTTGTCGAACACTTTTTGAAGTTTATCATTGTTGTCATTTAGGTTTTTACCATAAGTGACGATGCCTTGTAGGCTTCTCAGAACGAAGTTCATGAGGCGTTGGGGGCTCCTTTGAGTCCGAAGGGCATACGCTTGAATTCGTACTGCCCGTAGCTAGTGCTAAAAGCTGTCTTATGTCGATCTTTTTTATCGACTAAGACTTGGTGATAGCCGTTGGCCAAATCGAGAGTGGTAAAATATATGGCATAACCTAGTTGGTCAAGAATATCCTAGTTTAATTTACGAAAATCGACAACGACGCGCCACCTTATTTCACCTTCAGGTCCCGCCTTTTTGAGGACAACTAATAAGGGTGAATTCCAGGGGCTTTTGCTAGTTTGGACTATCCCGTTGTCTAGCATTTCTCGCAATTGTTCATTTATTCCTTGTCTCTGGGTCTCTGGTAATCTATAGACCTTTTGGTTTATGGGCGCTTGATCTTGTATTAAGGGAATATTGTGGGTGATAGCATTTGTGTATGTTAGCTTGTCACTTTTGAGAAAGAAGATATCATTGTAGTCGTAACAGAGTTCGGATATCGAAGCTTTTCTTCCGCATTTAGATTTGGGTCTAGGCTGAGCTCTTAGTCTAACCTGTTGACCCGCGGAGTATGTTTGGGATCTTCATGATCCGGGAATAACTATCTTACGTGTTGTGCTTTCCGAAAAGCTTTCATTATTTTTAGGTTGTTGTAACCTTTTTTTGTGAGTATTTTTATTTACTTTACTAATTGGCAGGGTATGTGCTTCCTGCTCTGGTGGAGTACCATGTTTTACGGGTACTTTACTTGTCCGAGTACTCGCACGCATTCGTATTATGGCTTATGGGCCGTGGAAAGTTGGTTTTTCTTAACCCTATTTGACGGTGGAGCCAACTTTGCTTCCAATGAGGTCTTACGGATCTCGCACGCGTCTTTATAGGGCTCTCGGGCCGCGCTTGATTCTAGATATTAATGTTATTAAGTGGTGGAGTCTTACTGAGCTCGCACGAATTTGTGGTATGGCTCTTAGGCCACGGTTGTTCCTTAACACTACTGTTACTAAGCGTGGAGTCGACTTTGCCTTTAAATAGGTCTTACTGAGCTCCCACGCACTTTTGATAGGGCTCTCTGACCTCTGATGTTTCTTAACACTAACTTTGTTGAGTGGTGGAGTCGTCTTTGCCTTAGAATAGGTCCTATTGAGCTCACACGCACCTATTGTTGGGCTCCTTTGCCTTGTAATTATCTTACATCAATGTATACTGGACGGAGGAATCATCTGCATTTGGCTTGACGGCATCTGGATTTCGCGCGCATCTCTGCTTTTGCTCTAGGGCCATGTAAAAATTTTATAACTTATTTTAGTGGACTGTGGAGTCATTGTTGCCTCTACTTGGGTCTTACTGAGCTCGCACGCGTCTGGTATAGGGCTCTTGTGCCTCGATGGTAACTTATATCTAGGTATTCTGGAGAAAGAAGTCTTGCTTGACTTCTGTTCCGCCTTGGAAAGCTCACTGGTGTTTGTGTTACTCGCTTGCGATTTATTCGGCTTGAGAACGTGTTGTGTATCTTCTCCTATTGGGATGACGGCGTAGTCATGTATCGGTAGCGGTTGTATTAGTAAACTGTTGATGACTTCTTGGAAATTGTTAATGTTGAGTATGGCAACTAGCACTGCTTCTTTCCCAGCAGGGAGTAAAGTGTTGGCCAGGAAGACTCCATCGCCTATCTCTTTTGCTAGACAGAGCATTTCTTCCTTCACTCGCTACGGGATGTGGTGCTGATTTGTGACCTAGCAGGTATGCATATTGGTTCCTTGAAGGTAAGGAGATGCTGCCTCATTTCGCTGGTCTTTTGATCACCCAGACAGCTCCTTTCGCATTCCAGTGGTTCTTGTTGAACATGGCAGCCAGCATTGCTCTTTTGGGATGCCTTGGAGACAGTGCATGTAGATAGCTTAACGTGTTTAGGTTCCATCTTTTCTGCAAGTGACCTCACTTTGACTGCTTTTCTGGTATAAAGCTTTTCCGTTTTGCATGACAAGGGCACAGTAAACTCTTCGGGATTTGTTTCCGTACAAGGAAACTTGAGTGCTTTATTTGGGTCTTCAACATTACAATTGTTTGATAGGAAACCGTTTCCTAATAGGCCGTCATCAGAAAGACCTGACAGGTTTTGTACCACCTGAAACTTGCAGGGAATTTTATTTTTAAAATTGAAGTTGCCCTTGCAATTTCCCAATGTTTTTCCCGTTCCAAACGGGGTCTGTAAAGTGCATGCCTCATTGGAATTAATTATTTTGAGGTCTTTAATTGCACTTTTCTTAATAATACTAACCTCAGCGCCAGTGTCCACTACTAGTTTTGTTTGGCCGTTTAGGCTTATGTCCAGTGGAAGTTTCACTGTAGGGACACCGGATTCGGGCGCTTGAGGTGACCCTTTTGAATTTTTAGTTGGGCTTATATCGAGCCGGGGAGTTTTGGGTCGACTGCATGTCGTTTCCCTGACTCCGGGCTTCCCACTTTTTCTTTTGTCGGCAGTTTTCATCAGCATGTCTTCGGCGACCACAAAAGGTGCATTTGAGTCTTATATTAAAGACTTGAGGACTTTGCGTGTTGTTTTGATCTAGTGTAGATCTATTGGAAAGGCGTGGAGGAACAAACTGTAGGGTCTGTTGACTTTTTCTGCAGTTTGAGCAGAATGGAGCGTTCTTGCGTTTAAGGCAATCTGAATAAGTATGACCCTTTCGCTGGCAGAAATTGCACGTGATGTTACGGACCAGTGCTTCTGTGTCCGATTTTCTGAATCAGTGGAGCTGGGTTATTCACATTGCGTGAAAACTGATTTGGGTTTGGAGCTCGTGGTGATGCGAACATAGGCGTAGATGGCATTTGATAGTAGGGAGCTCTATAGTATGCCCTCACCCGTAAATCTGGGTCTGCTGGTGCAACTGGGGGAGCTTGTACCAGAGGACTCTGGACGAATGTAGCACTTTGCTGTAGTTTCTCCATGTCCAGGGCTTTTTGTATGAGTGACCCTAAATCACCTTCTTCCTGCGTGAGCAAATACTGAAACATATATGGGTTAGTGACTCCACTTTTTAAAGCATTTTTGGCAAAATCCATGAGCTGTGTTTTGACAGCACCGACTGCCTCAGCTCCATACTTCTGTGTCGCTGCCTCCTTGCAAATCGTCAACAACTGCTTCAATCTTGTAATGAAAAAGTGAGAGATTTTAACGGGTTTTGTCGGGTAGAAATCAATTTGTTCACCAGCTCTTGGTATGTCTCAAGGGGAAGGTATGTTCTGTTTAAACGTTCTTCTACTTCAGTAAATGAAGCAGGGACATCTGAAGCGAATAACTGATATGAGTTACCTCTGAGTCTCGTGGGAAGGACCTGAATGAAAGCCACTTTTTCCTCAACATAGTTTGTTTGCAGCAGCCGATGAAGGTTTGTTGTTCTCGTCCCAATGTGGGTTATTTTACCCGAAAATAAAGGGACGAGTTGAGCTGTTAGCTTAGCTACTTTAGCGTAGTCCACCATTGTGTGTAGTCTATTGACCGAAAATTTGATTTTGGGTGGACTAACTGGGCTTGTTTCTGGGCTAGTTTCCGTTAAGGTTTCTTCGAGCCAATCAATCAGCAGATTTTCGGGAGCTGGCTCAGTCACTTCACCGTCACTATCACCGTCGGCACTTTCACTATCACTTAAATTAACACTCTTATTCTTCTCTAAATCTAAATAAAGCGAGTGCGTGAGTTCGGACAGCTGTTGTAGTTCGTTTCTGAACTGAACTGTTTCTTCTCTTAATTTTTTAATTTGGGCGAGTCTGATCTCGCATTCTTTTTTGAGCTTGTGATCTACAGCGTCACAGTGGGCTATCGTGAGCTTGTCCGAATCCCGCGCTCTTTCATACAATCTTGTTAAAAACTTATCTAAAATTACTTGTATATTCGGACCTGCCAAAAGGTTCCGCTTCGAAGTCGAAGTCCTGTTGGGAAAAGCTCAGCAGCAGATGCTGTGCCTTCACCGGGGCGCCTTTTGCTGGCACCTGGGGCTGTTCCCGCGTCGGCTAAAGGTGGAGGATTTTCCTTCGCTGCTGCGTCTGTTTCCGGCTGAGATGGATCTAGTTGAAAGGGGGCTTATGAGCCGTCTGCGATTTTCTCTCCAACTCCGGATCGTTGACTGCTAGTGTTTGGTTGTCTGCTTGGCTGAAACTTCGGACTGTTTGTTGAGCTGTGTCCTGGCTGGCTTGTAGTCGTCCTTCTGGGTGGTTTTGGACGTTTGGGCACTTCCTTCTTTGGAGTTTTCATTTTTAGCCCTCGGTGGTGCCTGTACACTAATTGGGGTGAACTCTTTCCCGCCTGGAGCAGAGGCGCCTAGCGATGGTATCTACCCGAGTGTTGGGGGTGATTTGGCCTGAGTGGTTTTGTCAATGGGGCCCCTTAGGTTTGAAGGATGAAGGACTTTTAAAGCTTTTATGATCTTTTGGTGTGACAAAGATTCCTTGATCCGACCGGCTGCGCTAACTTTGTTATGTAAGGGGTACTCACTGAACGGTTAGTACTTCAGGTACAACACCGTAGCAGCACCTTATCCTTTCTGCATTCACTACAATCTCTCAGGTGTTGTCATTTTCTCTGTTACTTACTCTTCGTTTAAACAGCACACAAACTTTCTCGAATTATTGTCATATCAACCTTTATTCAATGATTTTGTTTAACAACACTCTATTGTGGTTAATTTTAACACACTAGTCTAATACAAACTCAAAATAAACTCCTTGAGAGCTTTTTACAACTAAACTTCTTTCTTAAATATACTGCCAAACCGAAACTACTTTTCATACCTGTCCGCGCCGAGACCACTTTTTCCAAACATTTTTTTACCACTCCAAAACGACTGCCGAAAACTGACTGCCTCGAGGTTTGATTTTCTGATTGTCAAGTCTCTTCGTTCAGGATAGGAAAATGCTTAATTAGCATTCCTCTTCTGAGAAAATTATTTGCCGCTGGACATGTTTAAACATGCCCAGAATTATCGCGACGAACGATGGCTTGAAGTGTAATTTGATATTTTTTGTAAATATCTAGCCATCGTCGTGCTATCGTGCATACATTGTTGCGTCCACATGTATGCAGCTCCTGACAATTTGCTGATAAGAGTTTATTCGGTGAAGACTTGATCGTTTCAGTCTTCACCGAAGTAAAATTTTATGCGCCCGATATATATGTATATATGTACATATACATACATATATCGTATTTACGACAAATTGTCGTGGGGATTTTTTCTATTGAATCGACTTGGGATGAAACTTAAAGCTTTTATTTTTTCCAAGTCGTTTTATGGGAAAATATTTTAATTATTTTACACGTTCAAATGAAGTGTAATTCGTTCTGTTGTAGAAACTGCTGATGTGGCTGTTCCTCTCGATCGAAAGATAAGCTGGGCATGAAACTTTGAATTATGCATTGAATTATACATTTCAAATACCTTGTCCTTGTCCAAATTCCTTTTAGGAATTTTTGTACACAACAACGACCTCAAGCCACGGGCCACAAGCCACTTGAGGATTGTGGCCGACATTGTTGTTATTGCAGCCACTCCATGCTCCGAAAGGAGAGAGCAGTCGCCGATTTTGATAAATCAAAAATAACCAAAGAAGACACACTTTCGTTTTTGTTTTCGTTCTATTTTATCTAATATTATTTTTATTAATCTATTTTTTTTACAATCAAGTATTAATTTATTTGTTATATTATCTTTACACTTCAATAATAGTTTTTTCGATGGTAATTATTTATTACCGATTTATTTTTTACACGTTCTTACTCGACGGGATTAAAAAACGAACTCCCCGAGGTTTGGGCAAATTGCACCCGGGTACCCACGATCGCTTCAAAAGCTCTTTCTTTCTTTTTATTGTTTTCTCACGACGTTATAAAAACGTAATTGAGAAAATGCAAAAGTTTTGAGGCGAGCTCAGGGATGATTGGATGGGTTTAATATCGGTGTTGTGAGCCACAGTTGCTGTACTTGTATTGCACACAGATGTAGGTAGGTTCTATTGTCCCTGTTGATTTCCCGAAGCCATTACGTATTTACCCTTTCCAGACCTCCGCTCACTAAAAGCCTAAAGGCTCTGTACTTCCACTATACCTGCCAGGACGATTGCTAAGCCTGCTTGCTATCAACGTTGACAGCTCCTCCTCAGGCTTTACCTAACGAATGGACCTCCATCATCTCCCAACAAATAAACAAATTAGTAATTCATGTTTTATTTATACTGACTTCAATATATTTCTAATACAAAAGTATTTAGCACGCTTCATCTTCTCCATCCAGATACCAGAGTATTACATAATAAAAAAAAAGAGAATAAAAGATAACAGAGTGTGCAATGAGGGCTAATCCAATTCCCCGAACCGTTACGAGTTTGGCGATATCTTATTGACCATCTATTGCGATCCTTATCACTAAGTACTATTCAAAGATGAGTAAGTAATTATAGGTTCTATCTTATGTTCTATACTAAGATACCACGCGCATTTCAAGCCGGCAAAAAAGAAAAAAAAAATATCTGCTGAACGTCCACTTAACTAGGATACGTACTGCCTATATGGGCTGCTCAATTCCTAGTTAATAACAACAAATTATTAGGATATAGATTAGCGATCGTTGTATGGACTCTAGAAAGCACACACCAGAATATTTTAGGCTATATAATGTAACTTTTTGGAATATCGTATCATGTGTTAAGCAAAACTTTACCAAATAGATAGTAACTGGTTTGTAGTGATTGATATGCTATAATATAATGATTAAATTAATTTGGTTATTCCCAACCACGCCACCCCGTAAAGTTGGGATGCCGATCTTAACGCTGTGGTTTTCCGCACAAAAACCACACAAAAACTGAAAGTAAATGCGGCACGCAAAACAAGTGATTAAGAAATATAGTATCCAAATGCAGACTCACCAGTTTAATTTCCCGCTACACTACACTGTGCGTACTTTCCTAGTTACATAACTTTCAATGATTCGCAAGACTGAAAGAATTTTATATATGAAGCCTAAGCTAGTGAATGTAAAATACAAAAAGGAATTTCTAAATGAATGTCGCTGACTGAAGGAAGTCTTAATTAAGAAGACTAGCTAGCTATTATAAAATACTAAAAGAAATTTATAAACGAATGTCACGGTGCTTCAGGTGATCCTTTTTGCGCCGTCTATTGAATTAAATCTTTATCCATTCCACCTGG
Organism: Dioctria linearis; assembly: GCA_963930735.1. Taxonomy (NCBI): domain Eukaryota; kingdom Metazoa; phylum Arthropoda; class Insecta; order Diptera; family Asilidae; genus Dioctria; species Dioctria linearis. Next base: position 98,600,216 of record OZ005741.1, read on the forward strand.
ATGTACTTCCGACCCCACAGATATATAATATATATATGTACATATGTATAATTTTGCCAGAGCCTTTATAAAGGAGTTAAGGCTGTGCTTCCTAGGCCGCTTGTGCCGAGCTACCAGCTCGCACGTGCAATACCAAAATCAAAAATTCTCGCCTTGTCCGGTCACCTGCAAAATCCATCCAATAATGCAATTTGTCTGTACGTGATTTCTCCACTTACCTTGAATAAATATTTCTAGCCTTTTCCCTTTTTGTTTATTATAAAAGGAAAATTCGGCTTTCACCAACCTGTGCTCTACACTATAGGATACAATTCCCACACAGAACTTATTCCCCGATTTATTCGGTGGCCTTCACGTACTTTTATTTTAAAAGGGGATATTTTGCTTCCACACTTGTGCGTGTGCTGGATTCAAACAAATACTTCGTCTCATGTAAGAACTTCTCCAGCTCGTGAACTTGACAAAGGTTAAAGTCATTTGCCTGTCATCACCCTCACGCCATTAGCCGTCAGCCAGAGCCGAAGATTCTGAGTGTTCTGCACAGCCGCCCCAAAAATACAAGACATTCCCATTACGAACCACGTTCCGCCATTAGTAACGAAATATACTTTGCATTCCATATATCTTGCAACTGCCCAAGGATAAGCTAGTTTAGATTGCATACACCGTCACTTCTCGCGCGAGAATTGATGGGTATGGGAGCTGAGCTCATATACTCGTTCTACAAGGAGCTGCGTGTATTTACCGAACAATATCCAATTTAGTTCTGTGGGCACAGAAAGGAAAGAAATGACTGTTTAACACCATTTTTGTTTAATAACCCTTCGATAGCTCAATAGCAGCAGTGTTTTCAACGCTTTACAAATTACAATAAGATGCGATAAATTCATGAAGATTTCTGGGAACGTTTATTCCTTCAAGTAAGAATCCTAATTAATTAAGTCAAAAGCAGCATTTTTAAATCATAACAAAAAAAATATTTTGCCTAGTGACACCTCGTTATCTCAGATTAGGAAACAAATATCACCGTCACAGAAGCCCATAGCCCGACCTACACGTACCTAGCACGCAGCACGCGCTAATTGATGCACCTGTGCCTAGACATGTCATCCCAGACATTTTTGCATTTCTGCAGTCTTGCAATCTTTTTTGGTATTGATTCAGGATTTAAGGTTTTTATATCGAAATGTAAAAATGCTGTCTCTCCCAAATTTACATGGGGCGGAATCTTACCAGCTATTTTAATGAGAATTATTTGGGGGCCGTGTTAAATTTTACTTTATTTGTTAATTGTGGTTGTATGAGCTAGGCTAATATGATAAGATACCATTAGATATAATCTAGCTAGTTTTTAGTAAATAAAACGTATAAGTAAATGGAGTTTATAGTACGACATTCCTGTATGCCTTCTTAAGTTCGATTTGGTTTGCAAGCACCGTGGGCAAGCGTTGGACCGTTACAACAAACTTCCCGCCCTACTGAATAATCGACCAGCAACTCCTACCCCATCCACTCATCTTACTATTCTCCCTCTGTTCTACTGCAATGCAATGTAAATGAAAATTCTCTCAAAGTATTCTTGATCCAACCGGTTTCCTTGGGAAGAAGTAATAGAAGCAAATAGACCGCACGATGCAATGCATGGGCATGATGTGGAGTGCAGACTCTGGTTCTGGGGCTGGTGCTTTGAGGACCCGCCACTCGCCACCGCGGTGAATGGCGGATCGTCAAAAAGCTGAGGGTTTTCGTAAAATTTGTGAGAGCGGATCGTAACATTACGACCCGCCATATAAAACTTTTCAATATACCAGATGCGTATTCTCTCTGTTAGATGTAATTCCCGAACAATTAAAAAAATCACATGTTTTACCATGGTGCATCAGTGAAAACTTAGCCTAGCATATGTTTCCAGTTTTCAGATATACCACGAACCATGACTGCCAAAGCATACGTAGGTGGTAAATTCTCGCGAGTGTTACCATCATCTTGAATACCGATTACTTTTTTATGTTTCTTGTCATAAAACATATTTACCTTTAGAGACATTTCATTGATGCATATGACAAAATTCTTATTTATTATTATTAGAATGTTATCTAAACCAATGTACTTCAATTTAACAGTTTCAAAATATATATCGTGAAACCCTGCTCCGACTGGTCAGTCTTTTGTCATTTCTTGCAAACTTGACTTCGATGGCAAAATGAAAACCTTTGTCAGAAAGTTAGAGGCCACTGGAGCAATGAAATAAACAGTGAAAACTGCTTTATTTCTCTTGAATATCGAACTCCCAACTTTTTCCTTGAACGTTATTTGCCTGATTTTCTATAAAGGGGACAACTTGTGGAGAAATATATTTTTTTAGTCGAGTTTAAAAAATCTCTCTTGCTGTTCAATGTAGGTTTTATTAAAGCCTTGACTATTTTCCTTAATTCTCTGGATTGAGTCATTGCTTTCGCATACTTCTTTTTTAGTAGCAAGTATTTCCTCTTGTATGGACAATTTATGCATTTTCCATGAATAGTCCTTTTTGTTTGAATGGCTTTGGTCCTATTAGGAACATCTTTGTTCTCCTCGAAACATTCACCTACGTATGAAGTAGGTGTTTCCTCAGACAAAGATCTCTCAAAATCCTTAAGAGTATCCTCCCCATAAGTTTTCATCTTTTCTACAATATCTGAGGTATTTCTTAATCCCTCAACGATATCGAAGTCTTCTGATATTCTGTATTCGCGTGTTCTTCCTAGATTTAATTTGTTGTTTTCCTACACAGGACCAATATTAATATTTTTTTAAATAATGAATAAAGCCGGAAATAAAGCTAGGATTAGAATACAAATAATTAAATAAAAATACATGTAGGTATTGGAAGAAAAACAGAAAAGGAAGAATAAATAGAATTAAGAAATATGTATTGTATAAAATGAAAATTTGAAAATATAGAAATACAATACTCTATTTTCTCCAACCAAAATTGATAAAATCGGGATCTTGGTAACGAATGTTATTGCATTTCTTGAAGGTACCTGTAATCCACCTAATAGTATTGATGGCTTAAAATGCTCCCCACACAATCTAAAATTCCTAGCTTCGGAAATATCACTTAATATGTCTGATCGTCCTAAAGCATCCAGCCAATCTATTTCCCTAAGATAGGAAAGTATTGAATGCGTATCGTATACTGTTTGTAAAATATTTGGTGGTTAGGTAAATATTTTTTTGTATTGTCACCGTACTTTCAACATAGCGTTCATGTACGTAGATTCTGGCAATGAACCCCGAGAAACCAAGAAGTATCACGACTTGCTATGTAGAGGGCAAAAACTTCAACAACATCTTAGTCAAATTCTAAGAAAATGTTAGGAATACCCCGCAACCCAAAACATGATGAGTTCCACTTTAAAATAAAAAGAGAAAACAAGATTGTAGAATATAATATAATAATAACTTATTCATTTCATATTATCACTAACATAGTTATTGCCTCGGTGCCACTACTTTTTAAAAATCTACATATATTAGCATTTATCAAGGTATTCCCATTAAAATGTTGACATATTGCAGCTGATAGTCTGTAACGTAATTCTGTGAATGAATAAAAAAGGAAATCTGACAGTGACAGTACAGAGTATTCTCTATTAAAGTTTTTCTAAAAAACTATTGCTTTTAAGTAATTAAGAGTTATTTCGAAAGTTTCTAGTGTATTATAAATATCGAGTGCTATCGGTCAGAAATTTAAAAGCGCTCTGAAATTAATTTCGAATTTCAATAATACAAATTGTTGTTGACATGAAAGAATTTGGTGAAATTGAAGACAATTAACTAATTGGAAATATTTTATTTTGTGTTCGAACATTATTTGCTTTTTAGCCAGGCCTGCTATTTATTACCTCAATTACCTTTGATTTTGTTTATCGCAACAACAAAAACACGTAAAGCTGCACTGCACCGTTGAACTTAAGATTAAGCCATTCTTAAAAATTCTCAATTACAATCACTTGATGCCTACACGTTTAATAGTTCAAGATATTACATTTTAAAGGTGTCTGTCAAGGACCTGAAGGATCCGGTTAAGAGGAAAAAAGAACGTTTTCGGAAAAGAGTAACATTTGAACAGAAGTAAAAGGCTGGCAAAAACAAATGTTATGTTATTTCGGGTATATTAATATCTACAGCAACACTCGGTGCTCGCAGTACAGTGAACACCTCTGAATGTAGGTTGATAAAAAACAACACTTTTTCGCCTTTCTTTTATTACTTTTATCTATTTATTTCACTTAAATTGTTTTCTTTATTTCCATTAACAGCAAATAATTAATCATTAATTTAGTTAACCTCTAATGCCCATTTCAATTCTCTTTATCTTATCTTTTACTTTCACAGTCCAACCGATTCCGAAATTTTTCTCAAGTTTTTTTTCTTATTTCGTTTTACCTTTCGCGAGCGCGTGAGTTACGTCAGCAGATATTAAAATCCCACATGACTCTAATAATGAAATCATTAAATCAAACTCACCTTTTACGAAACGTGCACAGAGATCACATTTGAGAAACTAAAAATCCAGAATTCTCACAGACGGTTTCCTGTAATGTAGAACAAAATGATAATGTCAGCAAAATTGCAATGAACAGAATAATGAAATAGAAATTTGTGAGAAAATATTTTTCCTAATTGTACCTAGTCTTAAAAACTCCGCTGAAGCGGTTAACATAATAAATCTTTTTTAACGTAATAAATATTTTATTTTAGATCTTTAAAGAATTGTTTTTTTTTGTTATGGAATGATAACTATTGTTGTACCATTCGATTGCCTTGGACATTTTCTCTTTAATATTTAAATCTTTGCGTTCTATTCCTAACGTTCGGATTTTTTCGCTCAGTGTACTGTGCAACCTTCGATGTCTGAATTACCGGTGTGGTTATTAGATTTTACAAGGTGACGTTCTATATTTTCGTTTCTTAAGAAGTCTTTATTGTTTATGCTTTTAAATTCATTATCGAGTATTAATTTAATGAAATGGCCTCTTTGGGATTTGAACTCTCAGATTTTTTCAATTATTGTTTGGTTATTCCTATCTTCCAAGTAAAAAGCAGTAGCGAATTTCGAGAATCTATCTACGAATGTAAGAAAGTTCCCTTTTCAGTTGATATAAATGTCCATATGTAGTATTTGTTTTATATCTGTCGGTGTTTCTGTGTATTTGAATTTTTGTTTAATCGGTTTTCTGTCGTATTTAACTCTATTACATACATCACAATTATTTATATATTTATGTATGAGTATCTTAAGATTGGGATAATAGATGTATTTCTTGAGACCTTCATAGTTTTCGTTGATTCCAGTATGTCCCGTTTCCTTTTTGTGATAATTGTGTATTTGTTTATAAGTTTCATCTTCTGAGTTCATGTCTTTAGCATGATTTGAACATCTGAAAAACTTTACTGTCGGATCGTTATCCTACAATTCAATAATATTTTGTTGTAATATATTGTATTTATGGTCATCTAGTTCGGTGTATATACCTATTTTACCTGATTTTACATACCTTCGCAATATATCCGGAAGATTATTTTCTAGGTCTTGGGAATTGATATAGATTTTTCTATTTTTGTGCTTATTTTCAAATTCCGTCTCTTGATTGTCTGTTAGTATTATTTGAGTTTTGAAACGATTGACAGCGGTGTCTAATATGGGTATATGATTGTTTAATTCTTCTTGTTGGGAATGTATGGTTTCTAGGTCTTGATCGACATTATCTTGCACCGAGTTTTGATCGACGTTGTTATGCAGGGAATCTTCTTCAGAAGTTCCAAGATTTTGGATGGTTTCGCTGCCATCATTCTCCATGCTATTAACATTGGGTTCCTCCATGTTATTAATTTCGTGAGTATCAGCATTTATTCTGCTGAGAAAATCCGCAACTTGGTTTTCCTTACCCTTGATATAGTCCATGTTAATATTATATTCTCTGAGTTTTAGAAGCCACCGGTAGAGTCTTGGGTTCACATCTTTCCCTTGAGTTTTGGTGTACAACCATTTAAGTGGTTGATGATAAGTTAATAAGTCAAATTTAGCGCCATATAAGTAAGGGCGGAAATAATTAGTGGCCCACACAATGCCCAAGAGCTCTTTTTCCGTAGTGGAGTAGTTTCTCTCATGGTCGTTTAGGGTTCTGCTAGCATAGCAGGTAGGGTGGTTATCTTGTTGAAGGACAGCTCCTATAGCATAAATACTGGCATCAGTAATGAGTTTAAACTTCTTACCGATGTCTGGATACCTAAGCACAGGAGCTTCCGTAATTAACCTTTTGAGTTTTTCGAAGGACTTAATGTAATTTGTGTCTTTTGAACTGATCTTAACATTTTTCTTTAAATACCTCGTCATCGGCTGGGCTACTTTTGCGTAATCTCTTATAAACTTTCTATAGTAGCCGGTAATTCCATGGAACGATTTGATTTGTTTCTCTGTTTCAGGCAATTTTAATTTTGCTATGTCCTCTACTTTCGTAGGGTTTGGTTTTACTCCACTTGGAGTTAAAAGATGGCCTAAATACTCTGTTTCCTTCGAGAAAAATTTACATTTGTCGACCTGTATTTTAAGATTATATTTCCTTAATTTATTGAAGATTTTCTTTATATTACTAATGTGTTCATCGAGAGTAGCTGAAAAATCAATATATCGTCTAAATGTACTACTAAATATATACCTAAAATATATTTCGTGCGACACCAATCCAAATCCAAAATTCAACTCTCTGGGCTTTTTCTTTTTCAGGTGCCCAGTTTACCTGTTCATTCATCGTCAATTCGCTAACCCCGCAGTTCAACTGAAAATTGCCTTTAGTTAGCTTATTTGCAATTTCCAATTTCACCTCGAAGTCAACCAACTGATCGGAAAGTATTTTTCTTTTCATTTTTCTAATGTCGACCTTGCATTTTATTCTTTCGATCATACGTTTTGCCACCGTGAAATTTGATCGCTTGTTTATTTAAGTAAAGAATGAAAATGCAAGGTTGAAGGGCCGCGCATAAATATTGCGAGCTTTCTTTTATTTTGTTTCTTTGTTCTATCATGAAAGGTGAACCAAGCGCTAGTGCAATGTATTTCACCAGTTTGCATGATCTTAAGTTGAAGGAACTTTCGATGCACGCAAACGCGTTTCTAGGTGGTATCTTTAGATAATAGCACCAACCATTTTATAAGATCTTATTAAACTTAATAAAGGATAATGTAAAACATGAAGTACATGTATTATTTCTGATTTTAGCAAGGTATATTCGAAATTTGTTTGAAATAATTTGCATGTGGTAATTTATCCGTCTGCTTGTGTTTAAGGAAGTCCAATGTAGTAAAAGTTCACGGGAGCTAGTTTCAAGAGAAAGGTAATATAAAGAAGAATAATTGAATAACATACTTTTGGGATCCCGTCCTTTGTACCCTGTAGGAAGATACGTCATTTGTAAATTGAAACGACTGATGAATCGGAAAAAGTTTAAAGATGTTGTTTTAGTTATTGGCTAGGCTGAGGGTTTTGAATTCTTGTGATGTGTAATTTGGCAGCGCAATATTTTTGTGATCTCATGGTCGACAATTCAAAGAGAGTTGTGATTGATTTGAAACATTTTCAAAAGGTCGTATCGTCTTAAAATGAGGGGGATCTCATTACATTCAAGACCAGTTGTGCGAATTTTACCAGGGTGGATGATTAGTTTGCATAAATCACGGCCTGCCGTAACTTGTATTGGGTTTTTTTTCGTAAAGTTATCTAGTATTTATAAAAAATGTTCGATAAGTAAACAATCAAAAGCAAAGCTTACAGCTGCGTCATACTTTTTTTTCAAATCTAGCCGTCTTTACATCCTTTTTAATTTATATGGAAATGTACACAGTCGAAAGAGTTACATCTACCTGTGAACCTCTGCTTAGCTAATTCAAGGTTAAAATTATCTCCAGAGTCTTTTATGCTGCTTCATAATAATTTGTTGGCATCTTAATCATTGTTGTGATTTCGACGGTGGTGGAAACGTTGATTTTCTTAATTTGTTTTTAATTTAACCTCTATTATTTTTTGTAAAAAGGTCGTTAACATAACTTTTTTTTATAAAAACTGTAAACTGTAGACTCTCCTCTTTGAGTTGACTTATTACCTGTTCGTCGAGCCGTTCTAGAAATATATACGAAAAACCACTTCAAAAATCAAACTTGCATAGATCGGTGCTTTTTCGCGAAGCTTTCTGAAACTCAATCAGCTTGGGAATGGGATAACTCGAATAATATACACACGAACTTATAGTTGAAAGATTTATTTCATGAAATCCGAGAAAAATTGAATTAAAAAATATGATTTCTGCCTGATATCTAGTCTAGAATACAATAAACCAGTTAAGGAACTTTCACATCAAACACAAGAATCGAAAAAATATTAACCGAAAAACTCAATCTATTCCACTTTAAAACAAGATTTTTGTTCCAATGATTAATAAAATCATGGGAAATAGGACAAACTAATAATTTTACTAATAAAATAGTATATTTATCTTAGAATTTTTAGGAAAACACAACTTTTATGATTTATCGGACGAATTTTTCCGCCGAAAGAGTTTTTCAGCCGATAAAACATAAAAGTTGTGTTTTTCTTCAAAATCTGAAATAAATATAACTATTTTCTCAGTAAAATTCTTAGTTTATCCTATTTCTCTGGATTCTATTAATCATTGGAACAAAAATCTTGTTTTAAAGTGGAATAACATTTACATTTTTCTGTTCTTGTTTTTAATGTGAAAGTGCCTTTAGACTGATTGGAATGTGCAGATGTTCAACTGATAACAAAATTTCGTCATGAAATTAACAAAGCCAAACCTAACCGTAAGCCTTAACAAATGGCTAACAAAATGATTGAGAAAACAATGAGAAATTGTCTACAAATAGTTGGTTTTTTTTTACGTATCGATCAATCGGTGACCATACGAAATTTTATACGGGTACTCATCTAGGGTATCATAAGAATTGGTCTTAGACCAATTCTAGCTTTTTTACTTGTTATATTACAAATTATTTCCTTGATTTCGTGCTCGTTTGTCGGTTGTAGGTACAAGGACTTGGTTTTTACAGGGTTCTTGGCATACACAAATTGGTGTAGGGTCTGCATTTATCACGAGCTCTTTCCGCCGTCACGTGTCGTTGAGAAATGTGCATTCAGGTAGTTGAATATCTCTACCTTGTCAATATAATATGTATTTCCTTCATATTCAAATTTGGAGATTTCCGTAGTATTGTTTACCTTCTCTAAATTTCCTTGCTATAATTTAGAAGAATTATTCCCCGTATTTACAAGTAATCGAGTAAGATTTGCTTCTTTGGCTATCTTATTAGAGAAGTACCATAATTTTGCTTTCATCTAAAAAGTTTCTTAAATTGTGGTCTATTTGGGTATTTTGGTATTTTGCTTTTTTTTGTAATAATTTATCTGTTTTCCTGAGCTCCCTTAGTATATGCGGAGTAATCCAGGTATTTATTTCTCTCTACCACGGTATATTCTAGTTACAGTATTTTGCAGTTTTGCCATTTGTATTTCCGTCATTTGATGTACGATAGTAATATTAGAGTGTTCCACTTCGTTTTCAATAGCTAGAGCACATTCTTGGCGGTTCAGAATTGGTATTTGAATTTTCCTCACTGGTCCTAGTCTCTGAATATCTAAGTGCACCTGAACAAGTATAAATTTATGATCCGATATAGGTGTGTCATCAGCACTAACTTCACTTCACTGTCTTCCATTTCTGTTAATATATGGTCAATACAGATAGCCGAAGTTGTTGTTGTTCTATTAGCCGAATCTTTGAATATCGTTAGTTATTTTGAATGCATTGGTTTGAGGTCATACAAAATACCTATCTATTAGTGCAAATGAACTAAATAAGCCAATCCTTACATCGTAGGTATATAATTAGATCTCCTGTATCTGTCTAGGATGAGGTTCATTATATCACAGAAATTATCATCCAGATGCACTGATGGTCTATATAAAGTGCTTATATTATATTTTTGTTACCTAAATAGATTCCACAATAATAGTTTTATACTGAGAACTGGTCAGACTTATATGATAATTCAATTTGTTTTTAATCAGAATGGATATACCTCTCTCTCTTAAGGTACGTTTACACTTAGATACAAATATCCGGGATTGTATCGAAACTTGTGCCTACATTTGTATCGCCACGTTTTCAAATTGTATATATTCGGAAAAGTTTTGACTTCTGTTCACATTAGAGGGGGATTTGCCGATATACTAAGTTGTATTCCGCGTAGTTGTGATTAGTGCATGATTAGTCGTTTTTGACAAAATAAAAAATGATAAAAAGAAAGCGTAAGTGGTGGCAGCAAGAGAAAAACGTGAAACACATGGGGCATATAATATGTTATTTCAAAAACAATGTTCGAATGATTACGGTTGATTTTGAACTTAGTGGCGCCACTTATAGTAAAGAAAGAAACAAGGTTTAGAAATTCTATATCACCAGCCGACCAGCTACCGGTTATACATTAACATATTTTGCATTTGATTTATATCCATCGAATTTCTAATGTGCACTAGCTGACATAGTGAGAAATGTATCTGAGGCTATTTTAACTCCTGTGATATTCTTCTACATTATAATGTTTTTTTTTTTATTAAAGTCTTTATATGCTTTCGACCTGACATCCCAAATATCACATTTTCTTCTTTTTTCTATAAAAAGTAAGGTATTTTCTTTTGACCATGACGACATTATTTTTAGTTTCATTCAGTCGCCCGCACTACAGAACTAAACGCACGATAAACTGCACTGAACTAAATGCAAAAGTATCGCGACGAGGTAAATCAAGAGCAAAATCAACATATACAAAATGTATGAGCATTTGTGTGAGGCAAAACAAAATGTATAATCAGTTGTATTGCGATTTGTCGTATACATATTCTTGTTCTTCATACACATCGCGATACAAATTTCTAAGTAAAAACTAAGCTTTAGTTCGTTATTGCAATTTAATACTCATTAATATTGATAAATGGAAATGAACGGTACTACCTCAACATAGATCCAGGTTTTAGTTAATATAACTAAGTCAGGACTACTTAGTTGCTTAATTAATTTCATCAATTTATTTCTCAAACTACGTACGTCCAAAAATAATAATTCTAACTTACAATTATTGTTGCGTACAAAATTCATTCTAATATGCCGTACAACCAGGACCATTAATACGGTCAAGTCTACGAATATTGGTCTACAGCATGAGACGTGAACTACACACAACTTTCTTCAGAACATATAGATACTCGTAGATAGAGTGTTGCTGTCTGAGTAAATCAGACCATATCTTACGTCACTAAATCTGTATTGCGTCACACATTAAATATGGCTCTGCCCTTTTTATACTTGCTGCTCAGTGGAGACGGGCTGGGTCCCTTCTGGAAGGAATTTTGGGCGCCACTTGGTTTTCTAGAGCAACCAAGAAACTAAAAATGAGAAGCTAATGCGAGGTTTGGTAATATATATAATCATGTAATTCATTCCAGTTGTATAACTAAGCTACAAACAAAAAAACTTATGCGTTGTCTAAACTATTTCATGTGGTTTAAGTCAGTTATTTCGCATACGAAATACCTGATCGCTCAAACAAATTGGTCGCAACTAATTATTTACAAAAGAAAATATCTCGTGGGTTTACTTACTTGTACTAAACGTACATTCCTAGCGATGCAAATCTCCCCCTAAGAAAATGCTCCTTCCAAAATCACAATGCCGCAATTTCCACAGCTCTATCCTTCTCCTTAATTATGCCTCCAGAAATGAAGTCCAGCAGGTCTTTCTATATCCGATACTTTAAAAATGCGATTCCGCAAACCAAAATCGTCGCCAATGTCTGTAGGATTCAGACGGATTAAAAAAAAAGTAAAAATTTGTTCTCCAAAACTCCGGTTAGCTGACGGTCTGTCACTCTTCGAGTCCTCTGCCAAAAAGTGTTCCTGTTCATCGGAAATTATCAACATCTCGTTTCGTTGCGATTCTCGAAGATGTATCGTTTCGATCACAGAATTAAACTTAGGCTGGGTTCGCACTGACTTTTGAAGGTTGGAACATTTTCTTCGAGTTAGGAGAAAGCACGTAATAGTCTAACTTGGCGCTCGACTTGGCTACAAATTAATACATTGTAAGGCTTAAATATAAATTAAACATTTCATTATTTCGGCACAACTAATCCGATGTAATTGAAGCTCGTGGGGAATCTCCTTTCGCATCCAGTGTTGACTCTCCCATGGCGCCTCCAACGCGCTGCTGCTGACTCATGGTGCGATAATTCTGCTCGCCATTCTCGACGCTGTGTGGAGATAAAGAAAACCAAAGCAGTACAAACTCAACAAGTGATTATGGGGACGGCACGCATACTGACATCTAATAGCGAATAGTCATATCTGCATTCCGGTGGTGGGTGGCTTTGGATTTGTAACACTCCCCCCTTACTTCCAGAAGATTTCACCGAAATCTTCTCAATACCAATATATTCCTAAAACTAAGCGAGCCATGAAATATGTATGAAAATTTAGCTATTAAAAGCGTCCTATGACCGTCGATTGCAGTAACATTCGCTCGCCTCCTTCCGATGAATTAGCTTAGGTTCCGATTACTGCCGGGAATTTATCGAAGCCGTATTTCAACATATAAAGTTATTCTAATATCTAAGGTTTGGCTTCATTATCCAGCGAGCTTTTGATACAATTTGCCCTCTACAGTCTTGCCAAAACTGATTTGTCCAAAAAAGAAAACTGGCGATATCAAATTCGGTTAGATTAGTGATGTTTCGAGAACAAGGAAAAGATCTTCCGACAGCCAAATTCGAAATTAGCACTGATCTTCTATAGAGCGTATTAAGATCTCATTTAAATTCATTGATTTTACTAATATTTTCATTCGCGATAATTAATTTTTCTTAACAGTGACACCAAATTAAGATATATTGGCCCTGATTGCAGGTGTAACATAAAAGAGAGTTATAAGTAAACCATCTACAAAATATAACTAAATTTAAGTTTTCAGTTTAAGATTATGCCACAACCATCAATATTGGTGGTTTATCCGAAATAATTCCAATTTGAGTCAACCAAAAGCCGTCTAGAGAAGTATGTGCAACACCGGGAATCTAAGATGAAAGTAGCCAATATTTGCGACGAATTTAAGACCATATAATTAAAGGTGTATGACCCAAGAAAAGGTGTCGAAGTTTATTTTAAGGAAAATGACACCAAATTATCACATGTTTATTGCATTTCATGTAGTTATTGACTGAAGAGTTCAGTTCAACTCTAATAACTTCAAAACTTAAAAAAACTATACTAAGACTATAACTATATTATATTTAAATAGTTGCCTTTTATTATTTACTTATAAATTCTGTGGTAACATTTTATATTACGCTCCCTTTCTATACAATAACGTTTTTCCCATTAATTAAATTTTTCTTCTCCCTTAAAGACTACGCGTGTTATAATTTCTACAAAATCTTGCTTTCAGTTCTATTCCTTTAAACCAGGGATTGCTTTTGTCTCTTATTTTTCCTATCTATTTTATCTAAAAAGATGAACTTTTACGTTAATACTAATAGACGTGATTCTTTATGATATCTTTGGTTCCCATCATTATTATTTCGAAATTACATTGAGGAATTTAAACGACAAGGGAGGAACGTTGTGCCACATTGGAATTAGTTAGCGATCACCTGAAAGTAGAAGGGATTTGTTTTTTTTGAAAATAAAATAGGTATACTCTTAAAAGTTTCCTAAAGGTGTACCAGCCGCTAGGTAGGATTGCCTAAGCCTTAGATACCTGCCTTATGCCTTATGATACCCTGTCGTTGCAAGTCGGATGCCTTTTTGGGGCTACCGGGAGTTGTCTCTTAGTCATCGGGAGCTTTACGATTGTAAGATCGAAGATCTTTAGCATGCCATACCCCAGCGCTTTTACCTTCCTTGTTAACTAACTCAAATGTCCATGGTGATAATCGTTTCAAAATCTGATAGGGTCATACGTATTTTGGAGCTAACTTCGCATTGAAGTATTTGGCAGCATTGGATTGTACGAAGTTTTTCCCCCAGGCCACATCATTTGGGTAGTATGTGACATCTCTTCTCCGGAGATCGTATTTATTCTTACTAACGCGACTGGCAGTATCTAATAGTTTCCGCACATCTTCCAAAACTCAATTCATTCTCAATTCTCTCTTCTTGCGCATTTACCGTTGGTTAGCATTTCTCGTCCAAAATTTATGAAATACGGTGTGAGCTTAGTAACCTCGTGTACTAATGTTCGAATCGCGCATGCCACTTTCGCTAGCTGAACATCCCATAATCTATGATTGTCCGAAATATAAGCTCTGAGCATTTTCTTCACAATTTGATTTGTCCGCTCCGCCGGGTTCGCTTGGGGATGGTAGTAGGCTGTGTAGGATATGGACGTTCCATACTGGTCGCACAACTGTTTTAGGTCTTTGCTCTTAAACTGTACTCAGTTGTCGCATATTAGAGTCCCAGGTACACCGAAAATGAGGAAAACGTTATCTTCGAGGGTTTGAGTTATTATTATTACTGAGCGGGTAAAGTAATGCAAATTTACTAAATTGGTCTACAATAGTCAGGATATTGTAGTACCCTCTAGAGCAGCGGTTCTCAAACTTTTTGAGCGGCGGAGCCCTCCAAAGGCATACAAATTTCCACGGAACCCCACTGGTTCAATAAGCATATGTATGTGCATGTATATATATATATATTTATTTATATGTATATATATATATGTATATAAATATATTTTATTTTTAGTATTTTAGTTTATATAAATAAATATAAACAAAAAGAAAGAATGAAATTATTTCTACTTCAATAAAATCATTTATTTATCAACAAATAATTGCAAATATTATAAAAACAAACTTCATTGTTAGTGGGACGCATGGACTTGTTTCCTATTTTTACATAGTTCTTTTATGTCTGGCTTTATAGAGGACAGTTGAATCCTCATATCAGCTTCTGCATCGAGTCTGTTGCGGTATTTGGTTTTTGTTGCAGCATATGAAGAAAAGCCAGATTCGCACAGATAAGTCGTAGCGAAAGGAAGAAGTATTTTAACAGCTTTCATTGATAAATCTGCAAATTCTTCTCTCAAAGTGCACCAAAATTCTGGCAAAGATAGCTTTTCAAATATGGCTTGTAGTGAGGAATCTGTAATCATGGCAACGAACATTTCGTACTCCTTAGCTGTGAATGTGTCTGGCCTTTTCTGAACTATGAATGGGTTTCTAATCCATGTATAATTTTTAAGCTTTTCATTCTTTTCATCTGGAAAATATTGTTTGACCGAATTTAGAATATCTTCCAAATGTTGACAAATTTCATCACACAACATAGTAAGGTCATTTGCATCAATTTCTCCATTAATTTCATCGCAGAAATCTTTAAGTATTGGGAAGCTATCTAGCTCACGAGAGCGAATGCAAGTGATCCAAAATTCCAATTTCTTTTTGAAAGCTTGAATTTTATCATTGGCTGTGAACACTGTTACTTGTTTTCCTTGAAGTGACATATTCACATTGTTTATCTTTGAAAAAATGTCGGCGAGGTATCCAAGTCGAAACAACCATAGTTTATCTGTCAACCTTTCTTGTAAATCCATATTGTTTTTCATGAAAAAGGTGCCCAATTCGGAACGCAGCTCGAATAGTCGAACAAGTACTTCTCCTCGAGACAGCCATCGTACTTCGGTATGGAGCAGTAAATAGCAGTGAAATATGCAGTGGCCATTTGAGCAGTTTGGTGCCATGTTCTTGATTTTTGCGACAGCGCCAGCAGTTTTTCCTACCATTGCCTTTGCATTATCAGTGCAGATATCAACACATTTTTTCCAATCTAAACCATGAGCATTAAAAAAGTTATCCACGATATTAAATATTTCGGCACCAGTTGTATTGGTTGGCAATGGTTCACACAAAAGTAGATCCTCTTCAAGCAAATTTAGATGCTGATATCGGACAAATACAAGCAAGACTGCAAGTCCAGCTACGTCTGTGCTTTCGTCCATTTGTAGAGAAAAATTACAACATTGCAGACGAGATATCAATTCAGCCTTTACGTTGGCTGCTAAATCCTTAATTCGGCGAGCTACCGTGTCATTGGATAGTGGCACATTAGTTATTTCTTTTGCCAACCTTTCATCAAGCATACATTTAGCGATATCGACTGCACAAGGCTTGATCAATGTCTCAGCTATTGTATGAGCTTCGCCTGCAGGTGCAATACGATAACTGACAATGTATGATGCTTCAGTGGCCTTCTTATTGCCAGTTTTAAAAGTTGAAACAATTAGGTTTTGTCGCTTTAAGAGTTCATCACGCCTACGCATAAAATAATCAACTTTCTTATGTTTAAACTCTGGATGTACGGTTTCCAAATGGCGACGCATTTTAGCGGGTACCATAGAACTATTTGGAAAAAGCTTGCTGCATAAGACACATTGAGGCACAATATTAGCATCTACAAAACCAAGAGACAGGTAGCTCTCATCATATTTCCTTTTCTTAGTGGCGGGTTCACGTAATATGCTCGTAGTGGCAGCAGATATCTCTTTTTCTGGATTTATGCAAGTATCCACTGTTGTTTCAGTTTCAATGTTTTTGGATGTAGACGGTCCAGGTGATTGTTGAGATCCTGCAACTTTTGCTGTTCCTTTGATAAGCCAACGATCCATCCTTAATAACTTGCAGATTAAAAAAATAATTAAAAATTCGCTTTATAATGTATATACACGGTAACTTTCTTAAAGGCGAACGCAAGAACGAACGAATACAACAGTGATGCAAACTAAACCTAAGAAAAAGCTGTTTGCAAACGGCCACGCGGCAGACCGCATTATTGTCTTCCAACCATTTACCCACATGTGCGGTATGCTCGCATTTAAGAAACTAACCGTGTTTAAGTAATGTATAGAAATAAATAAAATAAAATACCTCAATATTCTTCCACTTCACTTTATAAAAATTTCACTTAATTTCAGTTTGTAAGACCACTCTTGGCGCAATCTGCGGACGGTGGAGAAAACGGT
Organism: Dioctria linearis; assembly: GCA_963930735.1. Taxonomy (NCBI): domain Eukaryota; kingdom Metazoa; phylum Arthropoda; class Insecta; order Diptera; family Asilidae; genus Dioctria; species Dioctria linearis. The sequence continues at coordinate 98,617,349 of OZ005741.1, forward strand.
CTGCACGGGCCGACTTTTGACTATTTGTACCCGGCCCGGCCCGATACGTCTCCAGCCCGAGTCGTCCAAGTCGTTTTTCGCTTTCGGGCGTACGAACAAAATTAGGGTGACTCAAGGCCACTCAAGTTAGCAACGCGCACACACTCACACACGCTTCACACTTTAGGACAGTGTTTCTCAACCGCTAAAAATCTAAAAAAATTCTATAATCTAAATTTTTTAGTTCATTTTTTATTAATATATATTAATTTTTAGCGGATTTCAATTTATAATTCACGGAGCCTTGGGGTAGCTCGCGGAACCCCAGGGCTCCGCGGAGCACACTTTGAGAAACGCTGCTCTAGAGGAACGGGGCAAAGGTCCGATTATATTGTTATGTATATATCTATATACACCTTATCAAATAGGGTACTCACAGCAACTTGGATAGGTATAATATTCCGGGGGATAAATCATAAGATTTGCACTTCGTGTTGTATTCACTCTTTATTTTCTTTTTTTTTTTAAACTGTGCTTAAAATTATCAACACTTTTTCTTTCGCAAGTAGTCAATACTATTTTTACAACATTTCCTTTTTTTCGTTTTACCAATTTCAAAGCCGCGCGCCAATCACATCGAAGTTCTACTTTTGTCTTCTAATCAACCTTTCTCTAACTTTTACTGCTTTAATTTTCCGCGGAGATCACGACTGCTTGTCTACTCAACTCTAAAAAACCGACTGTGTTCGACTTGGATTTTTTTATTCGCAAGTCTAGTTGTTCAGGATAGGAAAGTGCTTAATTAGCATTCCTATCCTGAGAAAATTATTTACCGCTGGGCATGTTTAAACATGCCCAGAATTATCGCGACGAACGATGGTTGGAATTGAAATTTGATATTTTCATAAATCCAACCATCGTCGTGCTATCGTGCATACATTGTTGCGATCACAATGTATGCAACCCGCGACAATTTGCTGATAAGAGCTTTTTTCGGAGAAGACTTGATCGTTTCAGTCTTCACCGACGTAAAATTTTCATGCGCTCGATATGTATGTATGTATATATGTACATACATATCGTATATACGACAAATCTTACTGAAGGTAAGATTTATCATGGGGCTATTTTTCTTTATCGAAACGACTTGGGTTGAAATTTAAAACTTTTATTTTTCCCAAGTCGTTGAAGAAATTGCTGATGCAACTTTCTTCGTATGCGCAGGAGATAAGCCATCCGTGCTTTTAGGCATGATTAGCTTATGAAAATTGTGATTTGTTTCTTGATGCCTTATGTATACATTTTGTATATGTAACATGCCTTCCCCCTACAAAAAAGAGAGTTATTCTTGGCAGAGGAATAACTCTCGGGGCAAGGCGATGGTGCAAGATGTTACACCGATTTTTTAGAAGCAAATTTTCTCGTTAGATTTCTTCTGGTCCGAGGTTTAGGTCCTTTTGACAGAACAAAGAAGTAGAATTTTTTGTGTTTTTTCGTGCCTCACATCCGACATGTTGCTAGTGGAAGCTGTCACTCACGAGGGTTTTCGCTGCCCCTCGGGGCTCACTGTCATGATATATGGCATCTATATCCTGCGAATAACGCCTGTCTGGAGAGGCCCTTTGCGCCTGGTGCTTCGTCGGAGGGGTTACCGCCCGATCACTATTTGGGGTGCAGATGCAGTTCCCGGCCACTATTACCGCGTTTTGCTGCCGTTTATCCCCACGTGGGACAGACGTTAATTGCTCGAGGTGAGTTTGCGTCCCCTTTTTGGGAAATTTTTTTTTATTGTTTGTTTTTTTTTTTGTTTTTAGGCTGCGTACTTGTTATTACCGGGGAGCACGGACTATGTGCATGCTGCCATGAAATTTTTTCCTCCCCCCTTACGGATCTAATACGGGCACTAATGGTCACCCGTCCCCTCTCTGGAGATGTCATCGAGGAGGAGTCCGACTTTGAGGACTGAATATATTTGCAGTCTTTTTTTTTAACACATTTTAATATCTCTTTTTTTTATATCTTTCCTATTCCTCTTCTCTTTTCCCAATATATATAATAAATTTTTTTTTTTCTCTAATACTAATGAGATGTTGTTTGGTTCTTTTTGTTTTGGTCTACCTTATTTTCTTATTTTCAGGGATTTTGTTTTTTTTGCTTTTGGTTGAGGTTGGTTTAGCTGGTTTTGGCTGCAATTGGCATAGTTTTGGTTGGTATTATATTTTTTCCTATATTATGTTGTTAGGTTTATATTTTATGTTTTTTTTTTCTTACTTATATATTGTGTCCTATTCTAGGGTTAGTTGTTATTTAGTTTCTAGGCTAGGTTAGATTTGTTATTCTACTTGTAATTTTAATTCTTGTTTCATTTCTTAAATACTATTTATTATAACGATTTGGTTACAAGGGGGAAGATATTTTTGTTTGCGTACATGTTTTTGCTTTCTGCGCTTATGCCTATATTATTTATTTATGCATTTTTCCCACTACACGGATGGGGTGGAGAACGCCTTTTCTGTTCTCTTTTTTTTTGTATGTTCCTGTATTAACAAATTTTTTGTTTTTTCTTACTTCTATGCTTTTTAATACTATTTATTTCTTCTCCTCTATTATATGTATATTCTTATTATTTATTTCGGTTTGTTGAAACCACTTACATTTATTTTCTAGGTGCTCTACTACTAGTGATAGTGCTTATGACCGTTTGAAGTGGTGACACTATACCACTTGCACTGACTTAGTAGGTGGCAGGGTGCGGGTCCTTTTGAGAGGGGTAGGTTCAAATATTTCTATTCCTTCAATTTGTTCGATTTGTTCCTCCGCCTCTAGGGTTTTTTCAGATTTACGTGGAAGATAATTTTTCATGAATGGGACGAGCCATTTGGCGACCAGGTACAGTACCATACACGTGAGGACAACACCAGTTAAAGATACTGATGTTGCGGCTAGGACATGTGTAGGGTGGTGACTGATATGAGGAGCTATTTTTTCTAATTTTTCGTCCATTTCTCTTAATGACTGGGTACCTTCTAGGATGATGCTGTTAGTGTCATCTCCTGAATATAGTTCTGTCTGTATTTTTTCCGACTGCACTTTGTTTTTGGTTTCATTAAGATATTTATCCACTATTTGTTCTAATGGAGTTATATTTGGGAAATAAGTGGGTTGTTTGAGACTCAATTGCTGGATATTTTCTGCCTCATAGTGTACGATTTGTGATCCTACTTGTAATTGACAGGGATGGTTGATAGTAATTATTCCTTGGCCTTCTATTTTTGAAGTTAGGAATTGTTGGGTACACTGAAGGTGTACAATTGTTGGTTCTATTAACGAAAATATCCAAGAATTCGCTTTACTTAGTTTAATAAGTAGGTCTCTGGGAGGTATTTGTGCTCTGAATTGGCACTGCGGCTCTTCCTTTAGTGGATTAAAGAGCAGCTTCACTATACATTCTTTAGACATTGTTGCCTTTGTTACAGGAATGCTTAGCTTGGTGACGTAAGTGTCCTCTTTTGAATATTGCGGGATCTTTTTGAAGATTTTAAGATCTTGTGTTTTTAATAATAATATGTCCTGTGTCTGTACCTGGTGCGCTACGTGCGAGTACTGTATATCGGGTACCAATGATTGTTTTTTGTTAATATGTATGGGAAAACTGTGTACTCTATACAACTTCATTTGTGGTAGATTGAAAATCGGAAGTTCTATTCGAATGACTAATTTGTCTTGGACTAGACGAGCCTTTGTTACCGCTGTCTGATATAGCAGGGAGAGACAATTTTGTGCATCTGGACAAGTAGCGTGGGACTTGTGGTATATCTCTAATAGACTTTTGGGAGACACCACTAGCGGATGCAACTGGTGATTTTTACTGGAGATTATTATGTCGAGTAAGGCTTGCTGCCTGTGCTCAATCTCGACAATTTGTAAGGTCAGGCTTGAAATTATTTCCTGCCTTAGTTGTCTCATTAGTAAATCATCAGTGATGTTTTGCATTCTATTTACCTGGAGATTTATTTGACGTTGTCTTTCCAGCAGAGATGTCAATGGTTTTGACTACACTGATCTGCTGTCTTTCCAGGTCGGCTAGTGCTTTTGTATTTGTTTCGAGCTCCTCGAGTCGACTGTAGACTTCTTGTTCATTAGTGCTGTCCATGGTTCCGAATAGGTAGTGCATTACATTGCCTATTCCATCCAAGATAGATCTTGTTGATCTTGATTTTGGGACCACTTCTCGAATGACACTTGTTCTTCTCTTGATATTTTCCAAGAGAGAATGAACGTGTTTTTGTTGAACCAGACATAGCTCATCTGTTTGAGAGCGATTTGAGCATAGTCGGTGAACTAAGTGTTCCGTCTGTTCTGCCATAAGCGTTTGGTTGTCCAGTTCCATTAGATTGATCTCAGTTAGTATGTTCCATGCACTGTGGTATACTTGTAATTTTCCTAGGTCCTCATACAGTATTCCTGTATTGTTCAGGGGACTTATAGTGTAGGGTTCCGTTTGTATTTGTCCCATTGCCAGATGGAAACAGTATATTAACACCAATATGTGCTTCATGTTCTGTAGAAAATGAAGAATTGGCTTCGTTAGTCAATTAGTCATACTGCATAGCATATAATATTTACATATAGTATTGCTTAATTGAATTGTTGATAGTTTGTATAATGTGGGCTTAGTTGCTAAAAGGAAGACGAGATAGAACAGGATAGTAGGACTGTAAGTCAGTTCATGCTAAATCTCGTCAAAGTATGAGCATTGTACTCATTCAAAAATTGAATTGGGAAGTTGTTTAATTTACTACAATGAGTAAAAGTAAATCATGAAGAGGAATACAAAACTCTCAAAGCAAGGTATGACGGATGCAAGTCAAAGCATTCCAAACTCCATCATCTTCTCTATGAGCTTTTAGGACGATGAGAATTGTACCTTTTCAAAATTTTTAATTAGGGAAGCAAGTCAAGGCAAGCAAGATTTTTATTGGTAGAATTTTTTTTTTATATTTACTCATAGAATGTATATATGGGTACGTTTATTTAGCGTATTTTTTATTGATTTAAATAAAACTTAGGTAAGGGTCGACTTCTTGAGTCGTAGTAAATAATTCCGAGTGCGGAACGTTTAAGTAGGTAGTGTCTAGTTTAATTGGCGAATTTTGTTTCAGTGGAACTTATTTTCTAGAGATATATGTACCAGTATACTACTCATAATAGGGCTTCAAACGGTTGTTGTGTACGACAACCTTCCGCTTGCCTATTTTTATGGTAGTGTTTGTTGGACTGGGTACATTAATTACCAGATATGGGCAAAACCCAGATTGGAGACAGTTTGTGTTTGCGGCTTTCACTTTTGAGGAGGACTTTGTCTCCTAGGTGGAAAGTGAGAGGACTGACTGTTTTGTCGTAATATGCCTTTGAGCGTTGTTTGCTGGCTAAGAGATTTTTACGAGACGTGGCATACGATTTTTGGAGTCTGTATTTGAGCATATGGTAATAACTTTCGTGGTTGTAAACAGGTTCAGGATCCCGTTTTAAATTAGATGGGACATCCGCTGTGATGCCGTAAAGGCAATCCGTCGGGGTTAATTTAGTACCCTCGTGTACACTGTTATTGTACACGAATGCAGCGGTGCGTAGGAATTGATCCCATGTTTTAGGATTTTCATCTACGATTGTACGCAGATATTCGATTAATGGTCTATGGGCACGCTCTAGTACTCCATTAGACTGTGGATGGTATGCGGAAGTCTGTAACTTCTTTACCCTTAGTAGTTTGCAGACCTTATTGAATAGCTCACTCAGGAAATTAGTCGGTGATCGGTGACTATTCTCTTTGGAATGCGATAGCGCGTGACAATCTCATTGAAAAAGATTTGCACCACCGTTACTGCTTCTCCGTTAGGTATGGCATACCAATCGACAAATTGGGTAAGGTTATCGTGAAAAGTTAAGATATATTTATTACCTGATATGGTCTCTTCTAGTGGACCTACTATATCGAGGTAAACCTTGTCGAAAGTTTGTTCTGCGATGTCCGTTATTACCATGGGCATCTTGAATTGTGGAGATGCTTTCATTGTTTGGCACTTAGGGCATTTTTTTATGTACCTTTTTATATCGCTAAGCATGTGTCTCCACCAGTACTTGCGTCTTATTCTTTTATAAGTCTTAATGACACCCTGACGGCCGCCGAAAGGAGAGTCGTGATAATCCTTTAGGATGGTTTGAACTTCCTTGGGGCTCGTGATTATCTCAGGTGCCTTGACTGGATTTATTTCTTGTTCAAGCGTAGCAAGGGGTTGTATTTCCGCCTCTGGGGTTCATATTCTTTATACTCCCTCCGCTGCTGTGGGCTGTATTTCAGCGCTGGAGCTAGTATTGGCCTCTTGGGCTCTCTGTCTTTGAGCTCTGGTCACGGCGAAGCAATGAGCGGGTTTCTTGGTTTTGTTTCTATTTGGGGGATTATTTTCCTCCACATCAGAGTCCATAGTGTGGTGGACTTGGGCTTGTACCGTTAAGGTGTTGCCTGTATAGTCTTCATTTAATACTTGTGGAATGCGGCTTAATGCATCCGCATTGGTATTATACTTCCCTGGTTTATATTCGATGCTGTAATCGAATTATGACAATTTGCGGTGAAATCTCACCAAACGGGAAGTCGGGTTTTTAACATTAAAGACACCTTTGAGAGGCTTGTGGTCAGTTTAGACCGTGAATTTTCTGCCTTGGAGGTAGCATCGGAAATTTCTAGTTGCCCAGACTATAGCCAATAACTCCTTTTCAATAGTGGAGTAGTTTTTCTCGGCTTTGTTTAGCGTTCGGCTTGCATAGGCGATAGGCTGGTCTTTTCCCACTTCTCCTTGGGAAAGCACAGCGCCTAATGCTTCGTTGCTGGCGTCCGTTGTAAGATTGAATGGTTTAGAAAAATCTGGATAGATTAAGAGTGGTGGGGAAATTTTCGTAATTGGACGAACTATTTTTGAGAAGTCCGGAATTAACTTCCTGTAGTAATTGGCAAGTCCTAAAAAGGACTGAACTTGCCGTACTGTTCTAGGAACAGGGAATGTTTGGACGCAAGCCGTTTTGCTGGGGTCTGGTAATGCACCTTCGCTAGAGCATTTGTGCCCTAGGTAAACAACTTCTCGTCTCAAGAACTGGCACATCTCTGGCTGCAGTTTGAGGTTGTTTTCTCTCAATTTGTTGAAGACTTTGCGAAGTTTATCATTGTGGTCATTTAGGTTTTTTCCATAAATGACGATGTCGTCAAGATAAACGAAACATTCGAGGCCTTGTAGGCCTGTCAGAACGAAGTTCATGAGGCGTTGGAATGTAGCGGAAGCTCCTTTGAGTCCGAATGGCATACGCTTAAATTCGTAGTACCCGTAATTTGTGCTAAAAGCGGTCTTATGTCGATCTTTTTTGTCGACTAAGACTTGGTGATAGCCGTTGGCCAAATCGAGAGTGGTAAAGTACCTGGCATGACCTAGTTGGTCAAGAATATCTTCGATTTGCGGTAGCGGAAATGCATCGCCAATTATCTTTTCGTTTAATTTACGAAAATCGACAACGACGCGCCACCTTTTTTCACCATCGGGTCCCGCCTTTTTGGGGACTACTAACTAATAAGGGTGAATTCCAAGGGCTTTTGCTAGTTTGGACTATCCCGTTGTCTAGCATTTCTCTTAATTGCTCGTTTATGACTTGCCTCTGGGTTTCTGGTAATCGATACGCCTTTTGGTTTATTGGGGCCTGATCTTGTATTAATGGAATGTTATGGGCGATAGCGTTTGTATATGTAAGCTTATCACCTTTAAGGTAAAATATATCATTGTACTCATAACAGAGTTCGGATATCGAAGCTTTTTCTTCAGCATTTAGATTTGGGTCTAGGCTGAGCTCTTGGTCTAGCCTGTTGACTCACGGAGTATGTGTGGGATCTTCCTGATCCGGAAATAAGTATCTTACGTGTTTTAAGATAGCTGTGTTTTCCGAAAAGCTTACGTTTCTTTTCTCATTTTGTGTAGCTGTGTACTTACTATCTGTTTTACTTACATTACTAGACGGCAGGGAATGGGCTTCCTGCAGTTTTAATGGTGGAGTACCATGTTTTATAGGTTCTTTTGATTGGTACGAGTACTCGCACGCATTCGTATTTTGGCTTATGGGTCGTGAAAAATTGATTTTCTTAATATTACTTGACGGTGGAGCCAACTTTGCCTTCAATGAGGTCTTACGGATCTCGCACGCGTCTTTTATCGGGCTTATGGGCCATTTTTTATTCTTAATACTAATTTTATTAAATGGTGGAGTCGACTTTGCCTTTAAATAGGTCTTACTGAGCTCGCACGCACTGTTGATGGGGCTCTTGGGCCAAGGTGGTTCCTTAACACTAATGTTACTAAGTGGTGGAGTCAACTTTGCCTTTAAATAGGTCTTACTGCGCTCGCACGCACTGTTGATGGGGCTCTTGGGCCACTGCTGTTTCTTAAGACTAACTTTGTTGGGTAGTGGAGTCGTCTTTGCCTGAGAATAGGTCTTACTGAGCTCACACGCACCTGTTGTTGTGCTTCTTGTCCTTGTGATTATCTTACATCTAGGTATATTGGATGGAGGAGTCAGTTGCATTTTGCTTGTCGGCCTCTGGATCTCGGTCGCAGCTCTGGTTTGGCTCTGGGGCCATGTAACATTTTTGTAACTTATTTTCTTGGACGGTGGAGTCATTGTTGCCTCTACTCGGGTCTTACTGTGCTCGCACGCGTCTTGTATAGGGCTCTTGGGCCTCGTTAGTAACTTTTATCTATGTATTTTTGAGGAGGAAGTCTTGCTTGACTTCTGTTCCGCCTTGGGAAGCTCACTGATGTTCGTGTTACTCGCTTGCGATTTATTCGGCTTGAGAACGTGTTGTATATCAGTGGCTTCTCCTATTGGGATGACGGCGTAGTCATGTATAGGGAGCAGTTGTAACAATAAAATGTTGATGACTACTTGGAAATTGTTAATGTTGAGTATGGCAACTAGCACTGTTTCTTTCCCAGTAGGGAGTAAACTGTTGGCCAGGAAGACTCCGTCGCCTATCTCTTTCGATAGGCAGAGCATTTCTTCCTTCACATGCAACGGGTCTGTGCTGATCATTTGTGACCTAGCAGGTATGCATATTGGTTCCTCTAAAGTAACCAGATGCTGCCTCATTTCGCAGGTTTCTTGATCACCCAGACAGCTCTTTTCGCATTCCGTCGGCTCTTGTTGAACCTGGCAGCCAGCACTACTCTTTTGAGATGCCTTGGAGACAGTGCATGTAGATAGCTTAACGTGTTTAGGTTCCATCTTTTCTGCAAATGACCTCACGTCGACTGCTTTTCTGGAATACAGCTTGTCCGTTTTGCATGACAAGGGCACAGTAAACTCTTCGGGATTTGTTTCCGTACAAGGAAACTTGAGTGCTTTATTTGGGCCTTCAACATTACAATTGTTTGATAGGAAATCGTTTCCTAATAGGCCGTCATCGGAAAGACCTGGCAGGTTTTGTACCACCTGAAACTTGCAGGGAATTTTATTTTTAAAATTGAAGTTGCCCTTGCAATTTCCCAATGTCTTTCCGGTTCCAAAAGGGGTCTGTAAAGTGCATGCCTCATTGGAATTAATTATTTTGAGGTCTTTAATTGCTCTTTTCTTAATAATACTAACCTCAGCGCCAGTGTCCACTACTAGTTTTGTATGGCCGTTAAGGCTTATGTCCAGTGGAAGTTTCACTGTGGGGACACCGGATTCGGGCGCTTCAGGTGACCCTTTTGATTTGCGTTGTGTGTTTAAAGTCGAGCCGGGGAGTTTTGGGTCGACTGCATGTCGTTTCCCTGACTCCGGGCTTCCCATTTTTTCTTTTGGCGGCAATCTTCGTCTGCGTGTCCTCGGCGATCACAAAAGGTGCATTTGAGTCTTATGTTGAAGACTTGAGGACTTTTTGAGTTATGTTGCTCTTGTGTAGATCTGTTGGAGAGGCGTGGAGGAACAATCTGTTGCGTTTGTTGTGTTTTTCTGCAATCACGGACGTCATGTCCATAGATTTTGCAGTTTCAGCAGAAAGGGGTGTTCTTGCGCTTAAGGCAATCTGAATACGTATGACCCTTTCGCTGGCAGAAATTACACGTGATGTTACGGACCAGTGCATCTGTATCCGAGTTTCTGGCATCAGTGTGTGTAAATGGCCTTTGCCGTGACTATGATGAACCTGGATTATTCACATTGCGTGAAAACTGATTTGGGTTTGGAGCTCGAGGTGATGCGAACATAGGTGTAGATGGCATTTGATAGTAAGGAGCTCTGTAGTAAGCTCTCACTCGTAAATCTGGGTCTACTGGAGCCATTGGAGGGGCTTGTGCCAGAGGACTCTGGACGAATGTAGCACTTTGCTGTAATTTCTCCATGTCCAGGGCTTTTTGAATTAATGCTTCTAAATCACCTTCTCCCTGTGTGGGTAAATATTGTCACAAATGTGGATTAGTTACTCCACTTTTAAGACCATTTTTGGCGAAGTCCATTAGCTGTGTTTTCACAGCCGGGACTGCCTCAGCTCCATACTTTTGTGTCGCAGCCTCATTGCAGATCATCAACAGCTGCTTCAACCTTGTAGCAAAAGCAGTGAGAGATTCCAATGGGTTCTGGCGTGTGGTGATCAATCTATTCACCAATTCTTGATAAGCCTCACGGGGAAGGTATGTTCTGTTCAAACGTTCCTCTACCTCAGGGACGTCTGAAGCGAATAGCTGATATGCATCACCTCTTAATCTTGTGGGGAGAACCTGTAGGAAAGCCACCTTTTCTTCATCGTCAAGGCACTGCATAGTTTGCTTGCAGCAGCCGATGCAGGTCTGTAATTCACGTCCCATTTGTGGGGTATTTTCACCCGAAAATAAGGGGACGAGTTGAGCTGTGAGCTTAGCTACCTTTGCGTAGTCCACCATTTTGCGTAGTCTATTGACTGGAAATTTAAATTTGGGTGGACTAGTTGGGCTTGTTTCTGGGCTGACTTCCGTTAAGGATTCTTCGAGCCAGTCGATCAGAAGGTCTTCGAGAGTTGGTTCAGCTACTTCACCGTCACTGTCACTATCACTGTCACTTAACCTAACACTCTTATTCTTTTCTAGATCTAAACTGAGTGAGCGTCGAGATTCGGAAAACTGTTCTAGTTCCTCTCGGAACTTTATTGTTTTTTCCTTTAAGGTATTTAACTTGGCGAGTCTGGTCTCACGCTCTGTTTTTAATTTGTGATCTAAGGCGTTACAATGGGTAATCGTCAGTTTATCCGATTCCCGCGCTCTCTCGTATAATTTATTTAAAAATTTAGCTAAACTTACTTGACTATTCGGACCTGGCAGAACGGTTCCGCTTCGGAGTCGAGGTCCTGTTGGGCAAAATTCAGCAGCAGATGCTGTACCTTCACCGGGGTGCTGTATTTTTGCACCAGGGGCTGATCCCGCGTCGGCTAAAGATGGAGAATTTTCCCTCGCTGCTGTGTCTGTTTCCTGCTGAGGTAGAGCAGGATTGTCGGCTGGCATATGATGCGTTGTTTGGTGAAAGGGGGGCACCTTGCCTGCTTAAGCCCCTTTGCTGTAATTGAGAGGGGGGTTTCTTTAACCGCCTTCGAGTTCCCTCTGAATCCTGGTCGGTTGATTTCGGTTTGTTTTGCAGCTGGTGGGCCTTTGGGCTGTCTTAACTTCCCCTGGATCTAGTTGAAAAGGGGGCTTATGAGCCGTCTTCGATTTCCTCTTCAACTCAGGATCGTTGACTGCTAGCGTTTTATCGTCTGCTTGGCTGAAACTTCAGGCTGCTTATCGAGCTGTGTGCTGGCTGATCTGTATTCGTCCTTCTGGGGGAGTTTGAAATATTTCTCCTCTTCCTTCTGTGGACTGTTCACTGGTATCCCTCGGTGGTGCCTGTGCACTAATTGGGGTGAACGCTTGCCCGCCTGGAGCAGAGGCGCCCTAGAGATGGTATCTACCCGAGTGTTGGGGGTGACTGGGCCTGAGTGGCTTAGTCAATGGGATCCCTTAGGTTCGCAGGATAGCGGATTTTACAGCTCTTATACTTTTCTACTTTTGGCTTTTCGAAAAGCAGGCTTCCACTATCATACCGGCTGCGCCAATTTGTTGTATATTTTCGGGACTCACCTTAGCCCAAGGCAATCACTCCACTCTTTTTCGGGAAACCACGATTAAGATAACTCACACACTTTTTTTTTTTTTTTTTAGTATATTCACAAACTTTTCTTAACCAACTTCGTTTTATCCTTATTTTAACAAAACAACTTATCTAAACTACTGATTTCTTACTTGTTTGTAATTGAGACAATTTAGGTAACAATTAGTGTACCGCCTCCCGTGACCAACCGAACCGTAATTTTTTTGTACTTTTCCGTCAAAATCAAACCGTTAGTCTGCTTGAATACAATGCTAAAAACCGACTGTATCGAGACTTAGATTTTTCAATCGCAAGTCTAGTGGTTCAGGATAGGAAAGTGCTTAATTAGCATTCCTATCCTGAGAAAATTATTTACCGCTGGGCATGTTTAAACATGCCCAGAATTATCGCGACGAACGATGGTTGGAATTGAAATTTGATATTTTCATAAATCCAACCATCGTCGTGCTATCGTGCATACATTGTTGCGATCACAATGTATGCAGCTCGTGACAATTTGCTGATAAGAGCTTTTTCGGTGAAGAGTTGATCGTTTCAATCTTCACCGACGTAAAATTTTCATGCGCCCGATATGTATGTATGTATATATGTGCATACATATCGTATATACGGCAAATTTTACTGAAGGTAAGATTTGTCGTGGGGTTTTTTTTTCATTGAAACGACTTGGGTTGAAATTTAAAACTTTTATTTTTCCCAAGTCGTTTTGTGGGAAAAATATTTTTATTTGTTGCAAAGGAATTTGAAGAAATTGCTAATGGCAATTTCTTCGCCTTGTAGACAGATAAGCTAACCATGTTTTAAGCATGGTTAGCTTCTACATATTACAATTATATATTTACCATTTTTAACTTCTTTTTAGGTATATTGTATTGTGTATACAACAAATCAAAATCAATGATACCGAAACAAATAAACATTATCACACGTAATATGGCGAAAAAGCAGCAAAACGGAATGGAGAAAAGTGATAGCGTAAAATCAGAGCAACTCTATATATGGGAATGCACATCCATCTCCGACATAAGATATAAAAAAAAACAATTTGATACAGCGTACGCAAAAGAGAATCTGATAAATAAAAGTTTGCCAGAAATATATATAACTAAGAAAGGGGTAACCGTTCAGTACAGCGATAATCCTATATTTAACTCTGGTTACATAATGGAGAAGCTGATACAAAAAATGAACGAGAATAATATTAAAGAATTAGCACTGGCAAAAGACGATGCTGTATTTAATCATATTAAAATAGATGAATTTAAAGAGAAATGCAATAAGCTGCAGCAAAACAATAAACGTGGTAAGGCAACACCATTGAAGATATTACTTTATGAACCCCCAATAAGGATAAAAGATCCAAAGAAGAAACTAGAATTAATAAAAGAATGCCGTGACAGCATCCATGGTGGGCACGCTGGAATTAAACGCTGTATAAACAAATTAAAATAAAGGTACATATGGAAAAACCTTAACAAAATGGTAAAGGAGTACATAAATAAGTGTGATAAATGTGCGAAGAACAAATTAAAAAAATACGCAAAAGAACCTCTGGTGGTAACAGACACACCAAACAGTAGTTTTGAAACGATCTCAGTTGACACAGTAGGACCTCTAAGAATGTAAACGGTTTCAGGTACATCCTGACGCTGCAATGCGAATTGACAAAATTCATTGAGGCATATCCAATGGAGACAAAAGAAGCCTCCTCGATAGCAAAGACAATAGTCGAAAGATTCATTGTAAAGTATGGATGCTTCAAAACATTGAAAACAGACAGAGGTACAGAATTTGTAAATGAACTACTTAAAAACATTTGCAAATTTCTGAACATAAAACATGTTACGTCCACACCGTTCCATCACGAAACTCTAGGAGCAATTGAAAGACACCATAGAGTATTAAACGAATACGTGAGAACATTCTCAGAAGAAGACAATTGGTATGAACTAATTCCATACTATGTATTCTGTTACAATACAACACCACACACATATACAAGTTATACACCATTCGAATTAGTATTTGGAAAAATAGCAACACTACCGGCAGAGATTCTGAAAAGTAGGGAACAAATAGATAGCATACACGGTTATGCAGAAGAACTTAAAGTAAGGCTAAAAAGTGCTCATGAAAAAAGCAAGGAACTATTAGAAGAAGCTAAAAAAGAGCGAAAAATAACGAAAGATAAAAACTCTAACCCCTATATACTTGAGAATGAATTCCAGGAAGAAATATTAAAGTCCTTACGACGGACCATTTAAAATTATTAAACGAAACCACGGTCAAGAATCACAAACAAAAATCAAAACGAAAAATAATTAAAATAAACAAAGTTTGTACGACCCTAAGAAAAATTTGCAAAGCAAGCGAATTCCACTATGCAAGCATAATTCTTGATTGATAAAATATTCATACCCGAGGTCATCGCTTTACACGAAAATTCAAATGGCTTGTGATCAGATAAGCTGACACAACAAAATATGTTTAATTCAATTATTGCAATTCTGCAATAATCCCCACCTTTTGTATAAGCACTGTATAGGGAAGTCACCTGTATAAATATCCTGTGACAATTGAATAAAATTCAGAATTAAATCATTCATCAAGGTGTTTCTTTGATTCTCACCCCAAGATCGGCATACTCGCCAGTAATTATTTACAGCGGCACACTCTGCCAAAAGGACTACCTAACAGCGGCATACTCTGCCATAACATATATATAGGCATACCCTGCCAGTAAAAATAAAACAGCGGCATCCTCTGCCATATTAGTAAAAGATTGGCAAGTACCTGCCATCAGATAAAAAGGTCACAGTGGCTCTTTAGCCATAAAAACCGTATGTTTGGCAATTCTCTGCCTGGTATAAATTAAATAAATAAACCTAAATAAAAAAAGCTTCATCATGATTAGCATCCAGAGATATTGTGAAGCAAACCTACTACAATGTATATATATGGAAAAAAAGTAATTGACTTATACCCTAGGCAGACGGGCAAAATCAATGATCATTCATTCGTAATTGATTTTTTCAAAAATCAACTTACCCAAGATTTTGTGAACTAAAACGAAAGTCCTGTCAATTTCTATATGTAACTGACAGCATATTTTCAGTGATTAAAATTAAAATTCAAAGGCAAAGCGATTTTTGAAAAATTCAATTACGAACGAATGATCACTGATTTTGCCCGTCTGCCTAGGGTATTAGACTATTGGAACAAAAAGATTTTTTTTTTAAATTCTTTTTTGTTTTTTTTTAATTAACAGCTTTAGTTAAAGGTATATTCCTAAATGAGGATTCTACTTTAACATTAGCTTGACTTACATCGTTTTCAGTGGTTTCTAATGTTGCAGGTTTTTTCTTAATATAGTTCTTAATCACTCTCAATATAATAACAATCGAAGCTATTGCTACTAAACAGTATATGAGTAAATAATGGTGAACGTCATGTGGGGTGACGTTTTGTAATTTAGTTTTTTCTTTACTTTTAAGAGATTTAATGTCTTCGCTGATATCAAAAAGTTCTTGATGATTGTTGTTTCTTATCGTAATCTCTTGTGGTACATGTAGATTAATTCTTTCCATCAAGGATGTGATATTAGTTAGATTAATTGATGGCAAATAAAATTTATCAATTGTTGTTGTTCCTTCAGAATGTCCGTAGAGTGTTTGAAAATCGCTTCGAATATAGCAGGTGGGTCGAATTTCTAAAATTCTGGTACCTTTTAAGGTTAGTTGTTTAATTTCGCCATTGCATATATTATCTAAAGTGAGGGGTGTTCTGAGACTGTAGAGCCATTTGTTAGGATTTGCCAATTGTATCCATAAGTGTTGTATTGTTAGTCGGGATGATGTAGGTCGTAATAAAAGATGCGGATTCCAATTATTTAACTCTTATATTTAATAATTATAAGGACTTCTGTTCGTGTGTTACATTTCCTTACAAACTTCAAAAAGGAAGAGAGTGAGTTGTCATCTTCAGTGTTGCCACGCATATAATTCCATATAGTAGCGACAAATGACGCTAGAGTGCTTTCTAGTAAGGCTAAGAATCCATGAACATAACAACTTTCCCCTTCCAAGAAATGCTTCCAGTAGCACTTCTATAACTTACAGGACTACATCTTAACTTCCTATTATGTACTCTTACTTATGGTAGCACTAATTCCAATAATTCAATTTTCAATAACATTGTATCAAGTAGGATTTCTGTCATACTGTAGATGTATATCTTATACACTAAATTATAATACAACAATAATAATTCATAATACATATTTGTTTATGTAAGTAGTATGACATGTAAATCGCATATGCAAATGTAAACGGAAAAGGCAAGTTCACTTAACTACGTGAAAATCTATCTGAAGGTCGTCGTGTCCTCGAGCTCTTACGACTGAGTGGTGTTTCGACCTTCATTGGAATAGTCGATGTATCAGTCAATTGACTCGTGTCCGGTAATGTAATCGGTTGGACAGGGTGCTGTTCTTATAGTTTGAACATTTTGTTAAGTGTCTTTAAGGAATGGCAACTGATCATCAACTGGCGGCAAATTGTGGCTTATCTCGTATTGTTTCTTAATCTCTGGTAGAGGCAAATCGAAAGCTTCATAGTCCCTAACCTGATCACCAGTCTTACTTAACTGATCAATGTGCCTTACCCATGTCAGGCCCGTATCGAGTAATACTTCGTAATGTAATCTACCTCTACGCTTATGAATCTGTCCGAATGCCCATTTTCTATCACCTGTATATTGTCTAACCGCGACTCTTTCCGCTTCCGAAAATTCCCGAATATGTACGTTTTCGTTAAACAATTCCACAGATTTTTCTTCGCTTGGCTCCAGAAGTGTAAATCTGGAACGTAACGGGTACCTGAAAATCAGCTCCGCGGGTGATTTCCCTGTGATTGGGTGATTCGTTATTCTATAGTGAACTAAGATTTGCAATAAATTGAACTGAATTTCCGATTTAGAGCATTCTAGTAAGGCTAAGAATCCATGAACATAACAATAAGGAAGAGCCTTTTAGGGTATTTAACGTGCGAGAAGGCGGAAGATCTTGGGTATGTTTTAGCAATTCCATTTCGCATTGGTTATCTCTAGAATTAATATTGAAGATAGGGTGAGTCGTCTGACATATATAATGATGAGGAACATTTTGTAAACATTGATGGAAATCTTCGTGATTCATAGGATAGTGTTTTTCTCGGTTCGGAGTGACTAATATCTTTGAACATGCCTTGCCAATTGTAGATTCTTTTTATTTTGCTTATAGTTTTGGCTTCATCTTGATGACCGCCTAACGGAGAGATATGATGCTCTTTTATTACATGAGCTATATCTTCAGGATCCGTTAGTTTAATTACTTTATTAAGAAAGAAAATTGGTCTAGTGCCTGACTTTTCAAATTCTTTAGAACATAGAAACTTTAGTTCGCGATAACTAGTGTTATCGGTGATTGGTATGGCTATAGAGATAGTTTTCTCGTTCTTTGAGTAGGCCTTAAATTTTAAAAAAATATTTATTATTTGATTTCGATCAGTTTCATTTCTGACAGGTATAGGAGCGCGTCCAACAATGTAAGAAATTTTGCCTTTGTCAAATTCAATAGCTAGTTATCGGGTAAATACGTACTTAATGAATTTTCCTGTATGGAGTTATGAATTGGCAATAAGAAGTATTTTTTCTTAATATGACGAGTCTCTAGAAGATCTTTCGTGTTTTCTTCTACATAAGTCGATGTAGGATTATTGTTTGTTTCCTTTTGGGACTCGATTTGGACCTTATTTTGACTTCTAGTTACCATCTGTATAGTTTTACTTGTATCAGGGATCGCTCGGCTGAGTGCGTCGGCATTTAGATTTGCTTTTCCTGGTTTGTGTATGATTTTGTAATCATACTCTTCTAACCTTATTCTCCACCTCATTAGGCGAGAAGTGGGGTCTTTCAGGTTCATGAGCCACGTGAGGGGCTTATGATCTGTGATGATAGTGAACTTTCGACCGTACAGATAAGGGCGAAATTGCTCGACGGCAAAAATTATCGCTAATAATTCCTTTTCTATGGTGGAATACCTCGTCTGGGCCTGATTGAGAGTTCTACTTGCAAAACAGATGGGTTTATCTTCACCGATTTTTCCTTGAGACAATACACTACCTACAGCGTAGTCGCTTGCGTCTGAAGTCACTAAAAATTCTTTATCGAAACATGGGAATTGTAATATCGGAGCGTTAATCAATTTTTTCTTTAACGATTGGAAAGCTTCATCGCAAAAAGCATCCCATTTGAAAGTAGCATTCTTTGGCTATCTTTGCAAAATTTGGAATGAAGCGCCTATAATAGCCGGCAAATCCTAAGAAGGATTTTACGTCTTTCTCCTTTTTAGGAATAGGATATTTAGGAACTGCTTCGAGCTTAGCGGGATCTGGTGATACTCCGTTTTTGGTTATTAGATGACCCAGATAGGCTATCTGCTTACTGAGAAAGTGACATTTCTCGGATTGTTGCTTGAGATTATGCTCTCGAAGCCTGTCAAAAGCATAATAATGTCGTCCATATAAACAAAGCATTCTATGCCTTGGAGACCGACTAAAATATTATTCATCAGCCTTTGAAAAGTGGCTGGAGCTCGCTTTAGACCAAACGGCATACGGTTATAGTGGTAATGACCATAAGGTGTACTAAATGCAGTTTTTTCTTTGTCGCTTTCACTCATGGGTATCTGGTGAAAGCCGTTGGCTAAGTCCAACGTGCTAAAATATTTGGCTTTTCCCAATTGGTCTAAGATGTCCGTTATGTTTGGCAATGGAAATGCGTCTCCCACAGTTATATCATTGAGACGTCTGAACGCTTGAACTGGGACTAATAGTTTCGTCTTCTAACATTTTATTAATTTGATTGTTAATTTCTTCACGCTGAGCTTCAGGTAATCTATATGGTTTGACATTTACGATAGGTTTTCCAGGTAAGATATGAATGTTATGTGTCGCTGCATCCGTGAATGTCAGGGAGTCTCCTTCCAAGTAGAATATGTCGTTGTACTTACGGCATATATCTAAAATGCAAGCTAGCAAGCCTTTCCTGAATAGGATCCCTTTGAGGATTTAGTTTTATAATATTAAATTTATCAGTTTCATGTAAGTGAGGTCTTATGTCCGTTTTGCTAATATGAACATCAGTTTGATTGAAATTGAGGATAAGAATATTCGCTTGACCATTTTTGTCTGGTTTTATAAGCGTATTCCCAATAATCACTCCTGATTCCAATTCTTTGTGTTCGCAGAAAAATGTACCTCTTTTATGCATGGCTATTATAGCTATTACCTGTGTACGACTTTTCACTTTATTTTTTCAGGAAATCAAAAAAATAAAAGAAAGCTTTATTTAATTTCAGGAACTTTATTTTATTTCGACTAATTCGATTAAAACACGATTAAGATCTAACTACCTTAAAAATATCTTTCCTAATTTTTAATTTAGAAATTTTTATTTACGCTAATTCAGCTAAACGTGCCGACGTTGAGTTTGTAACTCGAGATATTTGTTTTTCACGATTTCGCGAATGAAATCGTGGGAAGCTTATTTTTAATAAGAACGGAAATAATTACATAATGCATATTATGTGAATATGTTTAGAAAAACGCTGAGTTCGCCGGGAATATAACTCCCCCCTCGTTAAGCTTGATGTCCTCCTGGACTCTATCCTTTATCGATCTCGTTAGCAACTCAACTTTAACATAATTGGATGTTGTTTTTACAATATATAGTTCTACATTTGCTATTAATATTACAATAAATGTAGCACTTACATAAAAGGTGATTTTATTATTCCTTGTTAAATTTTTTATTTCCTTTATTTCATTGATATTTTTAATTTGCTTTAAATGCAATTGCTTCATATTTACCGCTTCGCTGATATTTCCTATTTCTAAGTAATTGGGTAGTATTATATGTTGGTTAAATTCCTTCTCTAGGTTCTGAAATTTCATATTATCTATTTCTACACTGCAATTATGAAAGTTTATTATATAATTTTCATTTAATTTATATT
This sequence comes from Dioctria linearis, assembly GCA_963930735.1. Classification (NCBI taxonomy): domain Eukaryota; kingdom Metazoa; phylum Arthropoda; class Insecta; order Diptera; family Asilidae; genus Dioctria; species Dioctria linearis. The sequence goes on from OZ005741.1 coordinate 98,637,573, forward strand.
CTAAGTCATTACAGGTATTTTGCATTTTTACATTATTTGCATTTATGATCAAAATTAAATTTTGCTTTAGTTCTCTTACCTCAAATTGAACGTTTTTTATCTTTTTGCATTTTTCTAATTTGTTATTCACTAAATTCTGGGTACATTCGTTTGCTAATTTTAAATTTTTTAAATAATATTGACCATCGTCCAGATAAGCTTTATTTTTAAAAAGAAATATATCTGTTTCTTCAATGACCAGCTCTTCATGATCGCCATTTGGAATAGGAAGGAGTTTGTATTTTTTCGCCTTTTGTTTATAGAGCTTTGGGATAGCAATTACAAGTATTAGTTTATTTTCTATTTGCAGTAAAGAGCTTTTAATTTCTAGCATTTTAAAAATATCTATTTCATAAAAATCTATTTCTTCTGGGGTGAGAATTGGTCGGCTCATTATGTTATGCTTTGCAAAAATTATATTTTCTTGGATTCTGTTTATTTCTTCATTTAATAGATTTATATTAGTAAGAACTTGAATGAAATGTAATTACTTTATGTTTTCCTCATTAATTTTAATTGAGTTATTTAATAGGCTAAATGTCAATTTCTGATTTTCGTTAAGTCTGTCGGTAAGTATCTGTAGGTTTTCTTGTAGATCGTTGGTAACCTTAATCTGTTTGTTTAATGTGTCTATGAAATTGTGATTATTTATGTCGGTTGATTTTAAATGTTCTTCTATCTGCTCTTTATCGCCGTCGTCTAGTGTGCCAAAAACCCATTTGAGAATTTTCCCCCCAAGATTTATCAGGCCCCTCTTTTGTCTGTATGGTATTATTGTCTCTATGTTATGACTTGTTTTCCTAATTTGTACGTTTAATTGGTTAAGAATGGTTTCATCCTCCCGTATATCAAATATACTATCTATGTCGGTCTTGATTTGTTCTAAAGTCTGTCAATTATATGTAAAGCTTTGTCGTACCCTTCAATTATTTGTATGTCGTTCTGTTGTAATAGTGTGAATCCTCCTTTTGTTTCTAACTTTTCCATGTTAATCAGCGCATTAGTTGGGTTCATTAACAGCATTAACGTCAGTATTATTACCTGAAAAATATTTAAATTTTCGCTTAATTCTGCAAGGATGTATATTACGATTTTTAGGATCCGTTAATTTGCTATTAGAAAATTTCGTTTTTATCTTAATGTATCGAGGCTCCGTTTTGTGCCTTTCTATTTTGGGATTCTTTACCCAGATTTCTTTTTCATCACCTAAGACTAAGCTTTTTCTATCTTTATTTAACTTAGATATATTTTCTATTTTCTTTTTACGAATTCTATCTCTAACCCTGTCTATATCACTGATCTTATTGTTGAGAAAATCGGATGGTTTCGTTAAGGTCGTTGAATGGATGGTGTTATTGTAATTTTCAATAGCTTTTAGAACCTTTTCTTCCGGAGTTAGTTTAGCTTTTTCTACTTCGAGGATTCTTAGGTGTTCGTTTAGAGTACCCCTTTGTTTAGTTACAGAAAAGTTGTAACAAAATTGGCGCAGCCGGTAGGATCAAGGAAGCTTGATCAAGTAAAACGATCGTAATAGCTTGAAAAGCCTTGGTCCTACGAACCGAAGGGGTCCCATTGACTAAGCCACTCAGGCCCAGTCACCCCCAACACTCGGGTAGATACCATCTTTAGGCGCCTCTGCTCCAGGCGGGCAAGCGTTCACCCCTATTAGTGCACAGGCACCACCGAGGGATACAATTGAACAACGCCAGTTCAATACTAAGAAGGACAAGCTCTTAGGCCAGCCCGAGGAAGCCCGAAGTTTTCGCAGGCAGCTCAACGCCTAAGTAGAGTTCAGCGATCCGGAGTTGGAGAGGAAATCGAAGACGGCTCTCTAAGCCCCCTTTCCAACTAGATCCAGGGGAAGTTAAGACGGCCCAGAAAGAAAAACAACGCAGTGAAGATTTAAACTTAGATTTAGGAAAGAATAAGAGTGTTAGGTTAAGTAATAGTGAAAGTGCCGACGGTGATAGTGACGGTGAAGTGGCTGAACCGACCCCTGAAGATTTGTTGATAGATTGGCTGGAAGAATCCTTAACGGAAAACAGCCCAGATACAAGCCTAGCTAGTCCACATAAATTCAAACCTTCAGCTGACAAGCTAAATACAATGGTGGACTACGCAAAAGTCGCAAAACTCACAGCCCAACTTGTCCCATTATTTTCGGGTGAAAGTACCCCACAATTGGGTCGTGAGTTGTAGACCTTCATCGGCTGCTGTAAACAAACCATGCAGTGCCTAAATGATGAAGAAAAAGGGGCTTTCATCTAGGCTCTTCCCACTAGACTACGAGGTGATGCCTATCAGTTGTTCGCTTCAGACGTCCCCGCTACATTTGCAGAAGTAGAGGAACGTTTGCACAGGACATACCTTCCCCGTGAGACGTATCAGGAATTGGTGAACAGATTGATCACCACACGACAGAACCCATTGGAATCTCTCACTGCTTTTGCTACAAGGTTGAAGCAGCTGTTGACGATCTGCAATGAGGCTGCGACACAAAAGTATGGAGCTGAGGCAGTCCCGGCTGTGAAAACACAGCTGATGGACGTCGCCAAAAATGCCAAAAATGGAGTAACTAATCCACATTTGTGTCAATATTTACTCACGCAGGGAGAAGGCGATATAGAAGCTCTCATACAAAAAGCCCTGGACATGGAGAAACTACAGCAAAGTGCTACATTCGTCCAGAGTCCTCTGGCACAAGCTCCTCCAGTGGCTCCAGTAACCCAGAATTACGAGTGAGAGCGTTCGACAGATCCCCGTATTATCAAATGCCATCAACACCTATGTTCGCATCACCTCGAGCACCGAACCCAAACCATTTCTCACGCCACGCAAATAACACAATATCACAGCCACGCCACCGAGTACCTGTATACTCTGAAACTAAAAGGTCGGACACAGATGCACTGATCCGTAACATCACGTGTAGCTACTGTCAGCAAAAGGGTCATACATATACAGATTGCCTAAAGCGCAAAAACACCCCTTTCTGCTCGAACTGCAAAAAATATGGACACGACGTTCGTGATTGCAGAACAAATAGGCAGACACACCAGGACTTCACTCAGTCTCAACAAAATGTTCCTCAACGCCTCCCCAGCAGACCACCAACAGAACAGCATAACACAAAAGGTCTTCAGGTCTTTAACATAAGACTCAAGTGAAATTTTTGTGGCAAAAGAAAAAGTGGGAAGCCCGGAGTCAGGGAAACGACATGCAGTCGACCCAAAACTCACGGGCTCGACTATAAACCCAACTAAAAAATCAAAAGGGTCACCTCAAGCGCCCGAATCCGGTGTCCCTACAGTGAAACTTCCACTGGACATAAGCCTTAACGGCCAAACAAAACTAGTAGTGGACACCGGCGCTGAGGTTAGTATTATTAAGAAAAGAGCAATTAAAGACCTCAAAATAATTAATTCCAATGAGGCATGCACTTTACAGACCCCTTTTGGAACCGGAAAGACATTGGGAAATTGCAAGGGCAACTTAAATTTCAAAAATAAAATTCCCTGCAAGTTTCAGGTGGTACAAAACCTGCCAGGTCTTTCCGATGACGGCCTATTAGGAAACGATTTCCTATCAAACAATTGTAATGTTGAAGGCCCAAATAAAGCACTCAAGTTTCCTTGTACGGAAACAAATCCCGAACAGTTTACTGTGCCCATGTCATGCAAAACGGACAAGCTGTATTTCAGAAAAGCAGTCGAAGTGAGTTCACCTGCAGAAAAGATGGAACCTAACGAGGTTAAGCTATCTACATGCAGTGTCTCCAAGGCATCTCGGAAGAGAAATGCTGGCTGCCAGACTCAACAAGAGTCAATGGAATGCGAAAAGAGCTGTCTGGGTGATCAAAAAACCAGCGAAATGAGGCAGCAATTGGTTACCTTAAAGGAACCAATATGCATACCTGCTAGGTCACAAATGATCGCCACGGTCCCGTTACGAATGAAGGAAGAAATGCTCTGTCTATCACAAGAGATAGGCGATGGAGTCTTCCTGGCAAACAGTTTACTCTCAACTGGGACAAAAACAGTGCTAGTTGCCATACTCAACATTAACAATTTCAAAGTAGCCATCAGCAGTTTATTACTACATCTGATTCCGATACATGACTACGCCGTCATCCCAATCGAGGGAGCCACAAATGTACAAAACGTTCTCAAGCCGAATGCATCGCAAACGAGAAATGACAACAGTGAGCTTCCCAATTCAGGGCCCAAGTCAAAAAAGACTTCTTTATCCAAAATTCCTAGATATAAGTTATTTACAGCGCCCGGGAGTACTATGGGCGACGTGTGCGAGCTCAGTAAGACCTATTTAAAGGCAAAGTCGACTCCACCACCCAGCAAAACTAGTATTAAGAAGCAACCATGGCCAAAGAGTCCTATAAGAGGTGCGTGCGAGCTCAGTAAGACCTATTTAAAGGCAAAGTCGATTCCACCACACAGCGAAATTAACTTTAAGAATCAAACACGGCCTAAGAGCCCAATTAACGACGTGTGCGAGATTTGTAAGACCTCCATGAAGGCAAAGTTGGCTCCACCGTCAAATAGTATTAAGAAAAATAATTTTTTAATGCCCATAAGCCATCTTACGAATGCGTGCGAGTACTCTCAACAATCCAAAGTACCAATAATATATAGTACTCCACCAACCAAACAGCAGGAAGCACATACCCTGCAATTTAGCAATGTAAGTGAAAGTAAATACAATAACCCACAAGGTAAAAATAAAAGCTTTTCGGAAAACACAGCTATCTTACAACACGTAAGATACTTATTTCCGGATCATGAAGATCCCAAACATACTCCGCGAGTCAACAGGTTAGACCAAGAGCTCAGCCTAGACCCAAATTTAAACGCGGAAGAAAAAGCTTCGATATCCGAACTCTGTTACGAGTACAATGATATCTTTTTCCTCAAAGGTGATAAGCTTACGTATACAAATGCTATCACCCACGGTATACCTTTAATACAAGATCGGGCCCAATAAACCAGAAGTCCTACAGATTACCAGAGACCCAGAGACAAGTGATCAACGAGCAATTAAGAGAAATGCTAGACAATGGGATAGTCCAAACTAGCAAAAGCCCTTGGAATTCACCCTTATTAGTTGTCCCGAAAAAAGCGGGACCTGATGGTGAAAAAAGGTGGCGCGTCGTTGTCGATTTTCGTAAATTAAAAGAAAAGACAATTGGCGATGCTTTCCGCTACCCCGAATCGAGGACATTCTTGACCAATTAGGTCATGCCAGGTATTTTACCACACTCGATCTCGCCAACGGCTATCACCAAGTCTTAGTCGATAAAAAAGATCGACATAAGACTGCTTTCAGCACTAGTTATGGGCACTAGGAATTTAAGCGTATGCCATTCGGGCTCAAAGGAGCCCCAGCTACATTTCAACGCCTCATGAACTTCGTTCTGACAGGCCTACAAGGCCTCGAATGATTCGATTATCTTGACGACGTCGTCATTTACGGTAAAAGCCTAAATGACCACATTGATAAACTGAAAAAAGTCTTCGACAAATTGAGAGATAACAACCTCAAACTGCAGCCAGAGAAGTGCCAGTTTCTAAGACGAAAAGTTGTTTATCTAGGAAATAAATGTTCTAGCGAAGGTGCATTACCAGACCCCAGCAAAACGGCCTGCGTCCAAACATTCCCTGTTCCTAGAACAGTTAGGCAAGTTCAATCCTTCTTAGGACTTGCCAATTACTACAGCAAGTTCATTTCGGACTTCTCAAAAAGAGTTCGTCCAATTACGAATTTACTCCGCAAGGATGTAAAATTCACTTGGACCGAGAAATGCCAAGAATCATTCGAAAGCATTAAACATGCTCTAATTTCCCCACCACTCTTAATCTATCCAGATTTTTCTAAACCATTCAATCTTACAACGGACGCCAGCAACGAAGCATTAGGCGCTGTGCTTTCCCAAGGAGAAGTGGGAAAAGACCCGCCTATCGCCTATGCAAGCCGAACGCTAAACAAAGCCGAGAAAAACTACTCCACTATTGAAAAGGAGTTATTGGCTATAGTCTGGGCCACTAGGAATTTCCGATGCTACCTTCAAGGCAGGAAATTCACGGTCTACACTGACCACAAGCCTCTCAAAGGAGTCTTTAATGTTAAAGACCCGACTTCCCGTTTGGTGAGAATTCACCACAAATTGTCAGAACTCGATTACAGCATCGAATATAAACCAGGGAAATATAATACCAATGCGGATGCATTAAGCCGCATTCCACAAGTATTAAATGAAGACTATACAGGCAACACTTTAACGGTACAAGCCCAAGTCCATCAAATAGAAAGAAACCCAAAAAACCCGCTCATTGCTTCGCCGTGACCAGAGCTCAAAAACAGAAAGCCCAAGAGGCCAATACGAGCTCCAGCGCTGGAACACAGCCGACGGCAGCGGAACATAAAGAAAATGAACCCCCAGAGGCGGAAATACAACCCCCTGCTACGCTTGAACAAGAAATAAGTCCAGTGAAGGCACCTGAGATAATCACGAGCCCAAAGGAAGTTCAAACAATCCTAAAGGATTATCACGAGTCTCCTTTCGGTGGCCATCAGGGTGTCATTAAGACTTATAAAAGAATTAGATGCAAGTACTGGTGGAGACACATGCTTAGCGATATAAAAAAGTACATAAAAAATGCCCTAAGTGCCAAACAATGAAAGCATCTCCACAATTCAAGATGCCCATGGTAATAACGGATATCGCAGAGCAACCTTTCGACAAGGTTTACCTCGATATAGTAGAAGAGACCATATCAGGTAATAAATATATCTTAACTTTTCAAGTTAACCTTACCAAATTTGTCGATTGGTATGCCATACCTAACGGAGAAGCAATAACGGTAGCGCAAATCTGTTTCAATTAGATTGTCAAGCGCTATCGCATTCTAAACAGAATAGTCACCGATCAGGGAACTAATTTCCTGAGTGAGCTATTCAAGAAGGTCTGCAAACTTCTAAAGGTAAAGAAGTTACAGACTTCCGCATACCATCCACAGTCTAATGGAGCACTAGAGCGTGCCCATAGACCATTAATCGAATATCTGCGTACAATCGTAGATGAAAATCCTAAAACATGGGATCAATGCCTACGAACCGCTGCATTCGTGTACAATAACAGTGTACACGAGGGTACTAAATTAACCCCGATGGACTGCCTTTACGGCATCACAGCGGATGTCCCAACTAATTTAAAACGGGAACCTGAACCCGTTTATAACCACGAAAGTTATTACCATATGCTCAAATACAGACTCCAAAAATCATATGCCACGGCTCGTAAAAATCTCTTAGCCAGCAAACAACGCTCAAAAGCATATTACGACAAAACAGTCAGGCCTCTCACTTTCCACCTAGGAGACAAAGTCCTCCTCAAAAGTGAAAGCCGCAAACACAAACTGTCTCAAATCTGGGTTGGCCCATATCTGGTAATCAATGTACCCAGTCCAACAAACACTGCCATAAAAATAGGCAAGCGGCAGGTTGTAGTACACAACAAACGTTTAAAGCCCTATTATGAGTAGTATACTGGTACATACATTTTTTGAAAATAAGCCACACTGAAACAAATTTTCGCCAATTAAACTAAACTAGCCACTGCCTACTTAAACGTTCCGCGCTCGGAATTATTTACTATGACTCACGAAGTCAACCCTTACCTAAATTTTATTTAAATCAATAAAAAATACGTTAAATAAACGTGTCCATATATACACTCTTACGTCTTAGTAGCTATGAATACATCAAATGTCTACCAATAAAATTTTTCTTGCTTACCTTGACTTGCATCCCTCATACCTTACCTTAAGAGTTTTTCCTCTTCATGATTTACTTTTACTCATTGTAGTAAATTAAACAACCTCCCAATTCAATTTTTAAATGAATACAATGCTCCTACTTTGACGAGATTTAGCATGAACTGACTTACACTCCGCCTACCCTGTTCTATCTCGTCTTCCTTTTAGCAACTAAGCCCCCACTATACAATTATCGACGATTCAATTAAGCAATACTATATTTAAATATTATATGCTATGTAGTATGACCAATTGACTAATGAAGCCTATCCTTCATTTTCTACAGAACATGAAGCGCATATTAGTGTTAATATGCTGTTTCCATCTGGCATTGGGACAAATCCAAACGGAACCCTACACAATCGGGCCCCTGAACAATACAGGAATACTGTATGAGGATCTAGGAAAATTACAAGTCTACCATAGTACATGGAACATCTTAACAGAGATCAATCTAATGGAACTGACAACCAGACGCTTATGGCAGAACAGGCGGAACACCTAGTTCACCGACTATGTTCAAATCGCTCTCAAACGGATGAGCTATGCCTGGTTCAACAAAAACACGTTCATTCTCTCTTGGAAAATATCAAGAGAAGAACAAGTGTCATTCGAGAAGTGGTCCCAAAATCAAGATCGACAAGATCTATCTTTGATGGAATAGGGAATGCAATGCACTACCTATTCGGTACCATGGACAGCACTAATGAACAAGAAGTATATATGTAGTCGACTCGAGGAGCTTGAAACAAATACAAAAGCACTAGCCGAACTGGAAAGCCAACAGATCAGCATTGTCAAAACAACCCTCCAGCAGATCCAAAAGCCGTTAACATCCCTTCAGGAAAGACAACGTCAAATAAATCTCCAGGTAAATAGAATGTAAAACATTACAGATGATTTATTGATGAGACAATTGAGGCAGGAAATAATTCTAGCCTCACTTTACAAATAGTCGAGATTGAGTACAGGCAGCAAGCCTTACTCGATATAATAATCTCCAGCAAAAATCATCAATTGCATCCGCTGGTAGTTTCCCCCAAAAGTTTATTCGAAATATACCACAAGTCCCATGCTACATGCCCAGATACACAAAATTGCCTGTCTCTATTATATCAAACAGCAGAAACAAAGGCTCGTTTAGTCCAAGACAAATTAGTCATTCGAATACAACTACCGATTTTCAATTTACCACAAATGAAGTTGTATAGGGTACATAGTTTTTCCTATCCATGTTAATAAAAAACAATCATTGGTACCCGAAATACAGTACTCGCACGTAGCGCACCAGGTACAGACACAGGACATTTTATTATTAAAATCCCAAGATCTCAAACCGGTCAAAAAGATCACTCAGTATTCAAAGGAGGACACTTACGTCGCTAAGCTAGGCCTTCCCGTAACAAAGACTGCAATGTCCAAGGAATGCAAGGAAGAGCCTCAGTGCCAATTCAGAGCACAGATACCTCCCAGAGTCCTACTTATTAAACTAAGTAAAGCCAATTCATGGATATTCTCGTTGATAGAACCAACAGTTGTACACCTCCAGTGTACACAACAATTCCTGACTTCTAAAATAGAAGGCCAAGGAATAATCACTATCAACCATCCCTGTCAATTAGAAGTAGGATCCCAAATCCTACACTATGAGGCAGAGAATATTCAGCCATTGAGTCTCCAACAGCCCAATTATTTTCCCAACACATCTATATTAGAAAATATTGTGGATCATTATATAAATAAAACCAATAAAATGGAGTCAACCGAGAAAATCAAGACAGACCTATATTCAGGAGATGACACAAATAATCTCATCCTAAAGGGTACCCAGTCATTAACAGAGCTGGACGAAAAATTAGCTAAAATAGTTACTCCTATAAACCACCATCCTACACATGTACTAGCTACAACATCAGTGTCCTTAACTGGTCTTGTCTTCACATGTATGGTGCTGTACCTGGTCGCCAAATGGCTAGCACCAAGCATAAAAAAATACCGCTTAAGGAAATCTGACAAAACCCCAGAGGCGAAGGAACAAATCAAACCAATTGAGCAAAGTAAACTAGTCGAACCTACTCCTCTCAAAAGGACCCGTACCCTACCAACTACCAAGTCTGTACAAGTGGTATAAATTCACCACTTCAACAGGTCACAAATGTCTACGCCACTAGCACTATCAATCTCACAAAGAGACAGAATATAAGCGGTTTCAATAAACCCAAGTAAGTAAGTTGTAAGAGAACGAATAAGTAGTTACAAAGAAAATTATTGTAATAAATCTAGGTATATAAGTAAATTTAAAACGGAAAAATTTTTTTTTAGAAAGTAACAATTAATAAATAAGATAGTCATTGTTATTTCCACAGAGTTTTGTGAAAGACTTGATAGGAGGTTCAATAAAATGAAACTCTTTTTTGCTAATTTCGACTATTTATTTTTGATGTTTACAAGTATACTTCCTGAGTGCTACTGATCGCCTCGCAGATCAAGAGATGCTGCCGGCTGCCTGATTTACTAACTGATAACAACAAAACCGGTTTCAAGATAATGTGAAACAATGAGTTACAACTGAAAGAATGCATTATAATAATTCGAAATACTTTGACAGTAGGAAACAATTTTATGTCAATTATAAATATCTAAACTTGCTTAAGTAATCTAGTACAATTTAGCAATTATACATAAATTTTATTTATTGTGATACTGAAGAACTTATCTTCATATGAATATACTAATGTGCGATGTCGTGCATTAACATATGCCGCCCGCCTTGAAAGAACTGGAGGATCTTTCAACCTTCCATTGGCAAAGGTGCAATCTTGTGGATAGGCCGCCTGAGGACTCCGTTTTTCGTCTTTACGTCTACTACTCGGGCTCTGCTGTCAGTTCCACTAATTGTAGATGCGAGTCTACCCATCAACCCTTTTTGTGGTGGAACATTGTCTTCGGCAATTAGAACCAGTGTGTCCTTTTCGACATTCGGAAATGGCACTTTCCATTTGGTTCGCTTTTGAAGTTCTAGCAAATACTCACGCGACCATCGCTTCCAAAAATGCTGTATTATGGCTTGCAGCCGATTCCAGCGGTTCAAGTAAGAAAGTGTTGTATTGGATTTGTCGGGCGACAAATTAGTTACCAGTGGAGCCCCGATTAAGAAATGTCCTGGCGTCAGCGCTTCTTCGTTGCTCGGGTCAGTCGCCAATGGCGTGATCGGGTGAGAATTTAAAGTTGCTTCGACTTGTGCCAGAATCGTCGACAATTCTTCAAAAGTGAAAGTAATGTTTGCACAAGCTTTACAGAGAAGTCTTTTCATGGCTCCTACCGCGGCTTCCCAGAGCCCGCCAAAGTGTGGAGCTCTAGGGGGAATGTGTTGAAATTCAATGTTGTCTTCTGCACAAAAGCGACGGATATCTTCCGGAAGATCCTGCTCAAAGAATTTTTCACGAAGTTCACGTAATTCATTCCTTGCACCTACGAAATTCGTTGCGTTGTCGCAAAAGATAATATTGGGCAGTCCTCGACGACCCATAAATCTGTGAAGTGCAGCGATGAATGCTTTTGATGAGAGATCGGACACCGCTTCCAAATGCAGCGCCTTCGTACAGAAGCAAACAAATACAGCGACGTAAGTCTTGAGTATTCGTGCTCCGCGTAGTGTTGATGATTTTGTCCAAAAGGGGCCACAAAAGTCAAGTCCCGTTTTTCGAAAAGGCCGATCCTGCTGCACTCGATCACTTGGCAGGTCACCCATAATTTGCTGGAGTAACTTCGGTCGATAACGAAAACAATGCAAGCATCTTCTAACTATCTTGGTCGTGACTTCGCGCAATTTGGTTGCCCAGAATTTTTCTCGAACAATGTACCAACATATGCCTGAGAACCTGCATGACAATATTTATTATGTAAATAAGCAACATATGATAGAATGAAAGGATGTTTTTTAGGAATGAGGATTGGGAATTTTACATCAAAAGGTAAGTCTGCTTTCTGCAAACGCCCACCAACACGTAGCAAGGTGCGTGATAGAGTTCTATCAAGGAAGGGATTTAGATTTTTGATAGAGCTCTTTGGGCTAATCTCTTCGTTGTTTGAGAGTCTTGCTCTTTCTTCGGGAAAGCCAGTCTTTTGAGCGATATTGGCCATAAGATGCTCTGCATTCTTTAGTTCTGAAGCTAGCAACGGACCTGACTGCTTTGGTTTGTTCTTAATCGACGATATCAAGTTCTCGATGAATCTTAGCACATACGCAAAAATATGTCGTAGTTTGGCAAATTTATTTACAAATTTGCACTCGACGATATAATCTGTAATTTCAGAAGTGTTTGCCAATAAAACAGCTTTCGATTTTCTTCGGCCGTCCACACAATTCTTAGTATCTGCATTAGTCAGTGCTGGCCAAGCTTCCTCAGAATTGTACAGAAACTTTGAACCATAGAACCATGAAGAATTCAGGAGCTTTGACGGTGTTCTGCCACGAGAAATAATATCTGCAGGATTCGAAGTGGAATCTACGTGTCGCCAAGTGCAACCTTCAGTTAATTCCTGTATTCGAGCTACCCGATTGGCAACGAAGGTGGCAATGCTAACCAATTTAACACAATCGACGAATCTGTCCACAAATAAAACTTGCTTACTGACTTTGGTAGAAGCTTCCGAATACGATTCAGTAAAGTAGCCAGAAGATAGGATGCACACAGTTCCAATTCTGGTAATGTCCGGGTTTTTAAGGGGGCTACCTTAGATTTTGCGCAAATTAGCTTGACAGTGGCGTTGTTTTGAATATCTACTACCCTCAGATAAATGCAGCACCCGTAACATCGCATCGACGCATCTCCAAAACCATGCACTTGAATGTCTATTGCTTTGTCGTCAGATAAAACGAAACGAGGTATTCGGAGTTCATTCAAGGTGTGTAATTGTTGTCGAAATGAGTCCCATTCGGTATATAAATGTTGCGGTAAGGACTCGTCCCAATCTAAATTTGACTTCCATAGTTCCTGTAGAAAAACTTTACCTTTCACAATGACAGGATTAATGAGACCTAATGGATCAAAGAGTTTTGCGAGGTCAGATAGAACTATTCGTTTAGTTATCCGTAGCGACGTTGAAATTTCAGGAACAACGAAACGGAAGTAGTCTTCTGTCGGCTCCCAAATAAGGCCTAACGTTTTGATGAATTCCAAATCATTAATTCTCACCAACTTCTCTCGTTGATCCTCAGGAATTCCGCTTAAAAATTCTTCGTGATTAGAATACCATTTTTTTAAATCAAATTTTGCAGAGCTCAGAATATGATCGACTTCCAACTGAAGTTGCTTGATGGCTTCCAACGAATTTGCACCAGAAATTAGGTTATCTACATAGAAGTCTTCTTTGATTATGTTTGATGACCGTGGATATATATCCTTGAATTTATCTGCTAAGTAGTTCAAACAGCGAGTAGCAAGGAAGGGTGCGGGTGAAGTTCCATACGTCACGGTAGTGAGGCGAAAATATTTAAGCTTTTCATTCGGATGCTCTCTCCAGAGAACGATTCGATGTAGTTCGACACCCGCCATCAAAAACAACGCGTAGCTTGGTAGATGAGCTGTCTGTACGGATCACACACTGATGAGGCAAGAAGTATCTTAACGACGAGATTTCACTTTCCGAAACCAACTCCATATGATTTAGCTCTTCATATTCTCGAAGAAATTGAGAGTATTGGGCCTTAAGTTCACAATTGCGATTTAGTCGCCTCTCAAGGCTGAGAAATCGTTGTTTATCTATGACCAGTGAATCACCAAGGGCATTGCTAGACTCTTTGAAAGGTAATTTTACTGTCAGGCGCCCGTGCGCGGCCTGACGACTAGTTTCTAAAAATAATCTTTCGCACCTCAATTGTTCTTCTGTATAGAATGTAGATTCACCCATGGCATCTTCAATGAGCCAAAACGCTTCAACTAGATTCTCTAGTGGCTCATTTTCTTCGGTCCATTGTGCTGATGCAACAGAACAGATGGTCTTATAATCTGTAGAGAGGGAATTATTGCCTGACACAATCCAGCCCAATTGTGTCTTTTGTAATGTAGGTAGAGTAGCACCTAATCTAATCTGTCCAACTGAAAGAAGCTCAAAAAAGACCTCTGCTCCTTTTAACAGATCGATCTTCTGTGCCCGGTGGAAATATGGATCGGCTAACTGGATGTTAGCAGGTATGCTCCAGCTGCTGATGTCAATTTGTCTTTCTGGTTGTGTGTTCGTAATGGAAAGTAGAACCCATAAATGTAAGTTCCTTTGAAATTCGTTGATTCGTGATTTTATTACAGTGTTAGTTGTAAATCAAACTCGGGTATTCGAATCACCAATACCTCCAACATTACCATTAAAACGACCTTTTTTGAGATGAAGTTTTGCTGCCATATTCTCGGTGATGAAGCTAACTTGCGAAGCAGAATCAAGTAGTGCACGGACTGTGTGAAAGCAGCCTGACTTGTCCTTCACTTCAACCAGTGCAGTTGCTAAAATAACATTACCAGACGGACGCTCAATTTGCTTGGAGAGTAAGGTACTTCCAGTATGCTGCTCCAAACTGAATGGCTCCGCTGTTGCTTTCGAAGCTATTGCAGCAGACGGATTTGCAGCAGTATCTAAAGGAGCTGAGAAGCGATGTAAGAGGGTATGATGTGGCTCTGAGCATACACGACATCTTGACGAGTTGCATCTTTTAACTGAATGACCCTGTGCCAGACAGTTGATGCACAAAGCTTGACGTTTGACTTCCTTGTATCGATCGACTACTGAAAGAGCGGGGAATTGTGAGCACTTGTGTATCGTGTGAGTAGATTTCTTGCAAAAAGTACAGACATTGCTAGACACAGCTGCTGCGGTAAACGACGATAATCGACCTTCATGGAATTTGCCCTTACGATTCTCATTGACACGTTTTTGATTTCGAGAAAGGGGATTATGTTATTCGAAAGTCTTCTTAGCATGAACTTCTAGAAATTGACATCTTCTATTGACTATTTTTTCAAAATCGGCCCACTTTGATAGCTTGTCGAGCTCGCGGTTCTCTTCCCACTTGGACGTAGTATCGTTATCGAGCCTCTCAGTTGCCAAAAAAAATAGAATGGAATCTAGAATTTCAGCTTCGGAACCGATAGATTTAAGTGCTGCAACATTTGTATTGATTTCATCAATTAAATTACGAAGATGATTAGCCGAACCCTTGGTGGCCTTTGGAAGATTGAATATCTTGGCAATATGTGACTCAAACATCAATGTTTTGACATTGAACCTAGTTTCTAGACTTGAGAGAGCCTTTTTATAATTTTCCGATGTGATTTCCATTTCACCAATAGCACTTTTCGCTTTAACACTCAGACAAGATTGCAAATGTCGAAACTTCTCAATTGAAGTTAACCTGGGGTTGTCATCTACAAGTACTCTAAATGCAGATATGAAGCTTGTGTAGTCTGTATAATCGCCGGAAAAATTAGGTAACTTCACCTTTAGAAGATTGGTTTCCACTGGTTGTGGGAATGATAAAGATGTTGCTGAGGTATCAGCGATACTAGTACGACGAGCTGTTATGAGAGAAAGAATCTTTGATTTGGTGTTTACGTACAGATCTTCTAGATCGCTTCGAATTTTTTCATATGTGTCATCTTGAGGAAGTAATTTTTCGATTTGATCTTGATCCGCGAGAAGTTGTTTGAAATAACTTTCAAGAATACCGAGTCTACACTCTAGCTCTGGCGTAGTTAGTGTATCTTGTTTTTGTTCAATGAGATGCTTTATTCGACTAATGCAGCCCTTAGTCGACGCGCGTGCGCTTTTCAAACTATCAGCCATTATAACAAGACTTTATGAGATGCAAGGAACAGAGAAATTAACAATATTGCACCGTTAGCTAACTACGATTATGAAATCTCTTTATTGTTTATGAAAATGTCCACCGTCTCAATCTATTGTTAAGTTCAGCTACAATCTAAAACCATTCACCGCAAGGTTATGTACGCACTTGTTCTAGTCTATACTGAATAGCTTGGTTTTGTCTGTATGTATGTATGTAAATTTTTAAATTCCTATTAGAAAAAAAACACATTTCCAATTTTAAATAAATTCACGTTCATAGTCCGCACAAATTTAAAATATTTCAGAAATTTAAAATTATGCCCATTGATAAATGTTTAATTGTTTTGCAATATAGCAATATACATATAGAAAAATCAGAGAATTTTTATTTACCTCGATTTCATGGATCAACTTACTGTATCGCTCAGCAATTCTTTACCTTAATCCGCTATTTGCAAGCAAGTACACTCTGTTATTCAGATTTGATCAAGTTCTCTATTTACTAATCCTCGATGCATAGATTATGATCTGATACACAGCCGGGTTGAATAATTCTTCGATAAAGATTAAATCCAACGACGAGTAGAAATTTTTGTAAAGATGGAATCCCACGACGAAAATGCAGTAATGATTAATTTATTATTGATGATTACTATGAGTGTTGGGAGTCCCTGCTCGGACGCCAATGTTATTTCCACAGAGTTTTGTGAAAGACTTGA
Source organism: Dioctria linearis (assembly GCA_963930735.1). Taxonomy (NCBI): domain Eukaryota; kingdom Metazoa; phylum Arthropoda; class Insecta; order Diptera; family Asilidae; genus Dioctria; species Dioctria linearis. The sequence goes on from OZ005741.1 coordinate 98,653,999, forward strand.
TAGGAGGTTCAATAAAATGAAACTCTTTTTTGCTAATTTCGACTATTTATTTTTGATGTTTACAAGTATACTTCCTGAGTGCTACTGATCGCCTCGCAGATCAAGAGATGCTGCCGGCTGCCTGATTTACTAACTGATAACAACAAAACCGGTTTCAAGATAATGTGAAACAATGAGTTACAACTGAAAGAATGCATTATAATAATTCGAAATACTTTGACAGTAGGAAACAATTTTATGTCAATTATAAATATCTAAATTTGCTTAAGTAATCTAGTACAATTTAGCAATTATACATAAAGTTTATTTATTGTGATACTGAAGAACTTATCTTCATACGAATATACTAATGTGCGATGTTGTGCATTAACAGTCATAGAAACAACAAAGGATAGATATATAATTTTTTTTCCCTTGTAACAAATAACTACAAATAATAATTAAGGAATAAAATAAATAAATAGAATTTTAAATAATAATAAATCTAGTAAATAGAGCTAATCTAGCATAGAGATAACAATACTAACCTAGAAATAATAACATAAAATATAAAATAACAGTAGGATAAAAACGACCAATTAAGCAAAAGAATAAAATAATGATACAAAAAAGAAATGTAAAAACAAAAAAAAAATCTTAAAGTCAACCGAGCCGGCCGAACCGCCTCTAAAGGAAAAACAAACCAACCCTGAAAAAACACAAAAAAAAGAAATAAGTAGCCTTTCTTTGAATGAAGCGATTAATTTTATTTTATATTACGGAAGAAGTAGCAAGATAGGAAAGATATACAAAAATTACAAAAAGATAAAAAATTTCACACAAAAGGTGGACGATGCAGAGTAAATCCAGCGCACCTAATCCTCATCCTGGGTTTCGTCCAGTCGGTAGCGAATGCAGGAAGGGGAGGGGTGGCGGTGAACTTCCGGGCCAAGTCCGTTGCCGGAGAGTCAAACGCGGCATGGCAGCACGTGCACAGCCCGTACATCCCGACCAGGGAAAGGACAGCAAAGGAAGACAGAAATATCGTAAAGCAAGAGTAATAAAAACAATACAAATTAACCTCACCTGCGGCCACCAGAGATTGCCCTCGGTGGGGGAAATAGGGGCAACAGCACCCGATGATACGTCCCGGCGACAGTCTCAGCAACCCAGACAGTGCTGGAACACTCCCCATCCATAAGAAGGACCAGTCGTATTGGTCCCTGCCACCCGGGGGACACCCGCAGAAACGTATACGGAGTAGAAGGTGGAAATTAATCCCGCCGGACTCCGCCACGGCTCCTTCTTCAACTTAACGGTAAACAACATTTGTAATACCTGTACGTATAAATACACCGCGAAAGAAAAAACAAAAGATGCTGTCCTCACGAGGGAAGAAAGTTAAATGATGCACGCTGAAGAAAGCCCCAATTATAATTTAGCATCCTTAGATAAGAAATTTTGTTGCCCACGCAACATAAACTTATCCATACCCACTTGAGATAAGATCCTAAGCAAAAATAAATAACCCAAAACCAAAACACAAAAAAAAATGAAATGGCCAACCTCATCTAGTACCTTACCTCTCTTTTCCCCTGAGAGTTATTCCTCTTCAAAGAATAACTCTCTTTTTCGCAGGGGGAAGGATTGTTGTATACGTAAAGTATACAAAAATTACCTAAAAAATACTCTAATTTAAAATAGTCTAATGTAAAATATTTTAATTGAATTTTCATACATATAAGCCAAGCATGCTTAAAACATGCACGGCTTATCTTCATAACGGCGAAGAAATTGCCGTCAGCAATTTCCTCGCATTCCTTTCAATAAACGAAAATATTCCCATAAAACGACTTGGGAAAAAAAAGAATTAAATTTCAAACCCAAGTCGTTTCAATGGAAAAAAGCCCCACGACAAATCTTACCTTCAGTAAGATTTGTCGCACAAAAACTTACTCAAAATAACTGACCTCAGCTAATTATCGCGCGCCGCATACATTGTGGGTGCAACAATGTATGCGCCAAAGGCAAGACGATGGCTTGATATTTAGGAAAATATCAAATTTCGCGATAATTCTGGAAGTGTTGAAACACGTCGAGTGGAAGTAATTTTCTCAGGGTAGAAAGCGCGAATTAAGCATTTTTCTACCCTGAACTTAGAGACTTGATAATTAAAATTATAAAAAAGTCTTGGCAGTCGATTTTCGAAGATTCGCGAGATCAGAGTCGATTTATTAGCGAGCGAAAAAGAAAGTCTTGGTCGATTCCAGGAGGTTGTAATATGGTCGGTCGGTAAAGAAAACGTGGGGTAAGAAAACCTTAGTGAGGCAAAGAGAGAAAATTGTAAAAAAAAAGTAGTCGTTTGGCGTAAGGAACATTTGTACACGAAAGTTTGGTTTAGTGAAGAAAAGGTTCCAAAGAGGAATTGTGATTCGGAGTAGGAATAAGTGTAAAAGCAATTAGTTGTATTGTCATACCTATAGATAAGGAAAATAGTGTAAAAAAAAAGGAAATAAATATCCAATTGGATAAAAAGGTTACTTGCGGTATTGGATATACAACGGGCGGAGATTCTTGCACACAGTGATAACCAGTGAGTACCCGCTTGTTTAGTTACAGAAAAGTTGTAACAGTTTCTAGACAATATTATAGATTCTATTCCGGACTAACTTATTCAGACTAAATATCGAACTTATTCTTTTTCTAAATCTTATAGACCGCCCGAGATTCTTTTCCAACCACTTATTTTTTCGAACTTCAAAATCCAACTCGACTCAACTCCTTTTAGAAAGAAACTCAACTCTTGATCACATTCATCGTGATCAAGAGCCGTTGTTCAGGATAGAAAATGCTAAATTGCATTTTCTTATCCTGAGAAAATTTTACTTTTTCAATTCTGGGCTTGTTCAAACATGTCCAGAATTATTCGCGTTGAACGATGGCTTCAAAAATGTAATCTTACACTTTTTAAAACATCAGCCACCGTCCCGTCGTTTGAAGTCGCGGCGCGCATATACATACAATGCATTTGTACGGCGCGCGTTTCTTATTACGAAAGTTTCTATCGTAATATGTACGTACGTATGTACATACATATTGAATTTTTCGCGGCAAATCGTACTGAAGGTACGATTTGCTTTTTGATTTATTTTTTAATTATATTGTTGAAATGACAAATTTTGCTGAAGGCAAAATTTGTCGTGGTAATTTTTCTGTTAAAACGACCTGGTTGAAAGTTGACACTTTTGTTTTTCCCAAGTCGTTTTATGAGAAAATTTTTTATAAGCTACATGGAATGTAAAGAAAATTGCTGATGCAATTTTCTTTATTCATTTAGTAGATAATGTTATGTAACCAAATTGCTCGGGCAAATCGTACTGAAGGTACGATTTGCTTTTTGATTTATTTTTTAATTATATTGTTGAAATGACAAATTTTGCCTTCAGCAAAATTTGTCGTGGTAATTTTTCTGTTAAAACGACCTGGTTGAAAGTTGACACTTTTGTTTTTCCCAAGTCGTTTTATGAGAAAATTTTTTATAAGCTACATGGAATGTAAAGAAAATTGCTGATGCAATTTTCTTTATTCATTTAGTAGATAATGTTATGTAACCAAATTGCTCGGGCTTCCTGGCACGATCAGAAAGAAGCAATTGGAAGGCGAAAATTTAAAATAACAACACAAATTATAACTTTCTTTATTCCGCACTAGTATATTTTAACAGCTATGTCGTATTCTTATATTAATACTTATCAGTTTCACATAGATTAGTTTCTATAACTAATTTGATTTCTTAATGGTTGTTAGAATAGATTTAAGAACAGATCTATAATTTTTGTATTTCACTTTGTAATTTTCCGATTTTTTATTTTTTACGAAACTACTCTCGACGGCTTTAAAATTCCAACTCCTCGAGGTTTGGGCTTGCCGGCCCCAGGTACCCATGATCACTTGCAGAAAAAGCTTTTTTTCTTTTTGCTTTCTCACGGCGATGATAGATCGTACGTGAGAATATGCGACTTATTTTATGTGCAATTCAATTTGCACGACGAAAAATGATATCCGATTACACGGCATGTAGGTAGATATACCGTGTGAGTGGAGTGCATTACTGATAACGAAATGCAATTTATGCTAAATTGCATTTTGTTGCAGTATGGAAATGCAACTTTAAATGCATTTGAAATTTTTGAAGGCAAATGAGAAATTTAAATGATTTAAATGAAAATTTAAATGATTTAAATGAAAATTTAAATTAAATTGGTTTTTCCTTTTCAGGGTCCTTTCTGCGATACATCAATATATTGCATAGGGCAATATATTGATGTATTCACCCTATGGTTGTGATTTAGGGCATTGGTACCTGAGTCACAACATCCCTCCCCCCTGGGGAAAAGAAAGTTTTATTTTTTGGGAACAAAACTTTCTTTATATAATCGAAGGAGTTGTCTAAAGATTATCTTATAATATACGTATTATAATATATATCTATATATTTATATCCTAGAAGAAAAATTTGTAGCTATAGAGCTATTAAACTTAGGATTGCCTTACCTTATTATAGTTTATAAAAGGAATTATATATATATAATTTTATTATGACTAAAAATTATTTATCATTTATTTATTTACTTATTTATTTTTTATAAAACAGGAGATGGAAGAAAAAAAATTTAGTTTTAGTAATTATAGGTAATAATAGAAATTAATTTGCATAATATATTCTCTTATAATATTAATAACTGCTACTTATTTATTTTTATTGAAATTACTACTCGTTTTAAAAGATAATTTGTTTCCTGGCATCATTAGTAAAACAAATTATTTATTTTATTCATTACACTATATATTTGCATACTTTTTTTTTTATATATATATATTTTTCATTTGATATTTATTTATTTGTATATACTTTTTTTTCTTTTTTTTTCATACTGTACATTATTTTATAAATTGTGGGAGAAAAAAAAATCTTCTAATCCGAATCCTGAAAATTGTGTTGCTTTTTTGAGAAGGTGAGGGAGTTATTAGAGTCATGAAATTTAAGTAAAAGGAGAGGTATTACTTTGAATATTTGTTTGGCTTGTGTTGTTTGGTTTTTTTTTTTTTGTGGCTGCACAATTCGAATTTTTCTTGCGAGCGTCGGGTGATTTGTTTCATAAACAAAGATAAGAAGAGAAAAAAAAAGAAATATTTTATTGGTACTTGTAGTTAAGATGCCTGGTTTCTTATGCGCCCTTGTCGTTTCGTCAGCTGTAACTGTATACCTACGTTGAGCTCTTTTTTTTATTTTTTTATTCTTGTTGTTGAGCTATGGGATTTTATGTATGCGTTTGTAGGTGTTGAGTGTGGGCGATGTTACTTACTTTGTTACGTGTTATGTGCTTATCGCGTTGAATTTTCGATATTGGGTCCCTGTTAGTTCTATTGCTCGTTTATCTGCTCGTAATTGTTTTAAGCTATTTCAGCATTTTTATGATATGCATTTTCTGCGCCGTATAGGAAATTTATCATTCGCAAAATGTTTTTCGAGCAATTAGTATCTCGCGCGGAATATCGCGTGCCGGCCCCATACGTGGTGATGATTACTGGGATTTTTGTTGAGCAGGTCTGGTCAGGTTGGCGAGGGCCAATAAGGCTTGTTTTCCGGTGCCCCGGCCGAGCCACTCGTACAATTTGGGGCGCTCCTGCCGAGGTTGGACGATACCACATCGTAAATTTTCACCTTTGGTCGGACTACAACATGTCCATCTCCGTCGGTGGTAAGTTACCTTTTTTAACATTTTTATTACTTTTACCCCTCTTTTCTGGAGTAGTAGAAAAAAAAATAAAAAAAAAATCTTTATTTCAGGCGGGTCTTTGGTGCTGACAGGGCTATCCTGCCTTCATGGCTTACCAGTGGCGGATCCTGAAAGGAATGGTCATTTTCCCACCAGACTTATCGAACAACCTGCAGGAAAGCTGCCTCGAGACGTATATGAAGAGTGGTAGCTGCCCAGCTGGACCCATCGATGCACCACCTCTCTTTATATTTCAGCAATTATTTTGGTGAAGTGCTTCCTTTTATTATTTTTATATAAAAAAAAAATAATAAAATTCTTGAAATTTTAATGAAATCGTGGATTTTCCCCTTTTTTTTTTGTTTTTTGTTTGCACTGTTTTCTGGGTTTCTCGATGGTGTTAATTGGGGTGAGTGGCTGAGTAAAAAACTCTGGACATGTTTTCTAGCTCGGGTTCGAGGTTTATGTTTTTTTTTTTTTTTATTACATTTTTCATTATTTTTACTTCCCTTATTACGGTATATTCATATAAATAATTTTTATATAATTGAAAGTCATGTAGCGATGGAAATTTTTTCTTGTTTGTGTTCACCTTTATTTCTCCTCTATCTTTTACAGTTTTTTTTAGAAATTGTAACATTTTTCATTTCTTCATTGAAATTATTGGAAATTGTGTTCTTTTTTGTTGAGAAGAGGGGGTTGTTAGAGCGATAAAAATTAAGGAAAGGAAAAGGTTACTGTTGTCAGTTTGTTAGTGTCCGTAAGTTAGACGTTTTCTGTAGTTTTTCTTTGTGGTGCAGGTGTCAATTTGAATTTTGACTTTCTATGAGCTGGTATAGGCACATCTTCTAATTTATGTTCCGGCAGAATATTTTTAGCTTTGCGGGCCCCTGATTTGTATCTCATGTATAGATATATGCAGAGAATAGATACGATCAAAGACACTGTTTAATATGACAGTGCGTAATGATGAATATGATGACTATTTATGGGATTGAGAGGAATTAATTCTTGATGTTTTTGGAAACGAATGGATTCTAGCACTTTCTTTAGATCCGCGTTTGTTATAATCTTTAAGGGATCTGTTCCTATATGCGTTTCCTTTGGAGAAGACGTCATATTCCATATTATTTTAGAAATGTTTATCGTTGGGATAAAATGGGAATTGAATTTGGACATTTTTACGTTATGTCCGTGCAGGATGAATTTTTTGCTGCGAACATAACAACCGGGATTTATGTGCATTGTTCCTATTCCATGCAGGGTTTGTGAACTAATGGAATCTTCACAAATAATATCTATATGGAGGGATCCTTTCAGGGAGAAAAGCCAGGCATTCTGCTGCGATAACTGCGACAAATAATAAACGTGCTCTAATGTTAAGATTGTACATTTCAATGTAATTGGTTCCTTTTTTATCAAGTTTAATTCACATTGGTTTATTTTTGTATTTGTGGTTTGTATAGGTGATGAGATTTTGCAGTAAAAATGCGTTTGGTCCAACGTTGCGCAATTGTGGATATCCTGGAGAGTTAATTCAACATGGTGCTCACGATTGTAGTCGAGCAGGATATATTCCTTTGATGGATTAATATACACGAACGATCCGATAAGGAGTGTAGGTAATGGTATCGCCTTAAATATTTGATAAGGTTCTTTAAAAGGTAGCGGAATTCGGAGTTCTATAATTATTTTGTTGTTGAAAATATTTGCGGATATCGTGCTTAATTTGTAGATTTGTGAAAATATATTGTCTCTGGAATTTATAGGAAGCATTAGTGAATTTGGTAATTCTTGCCTAATTTTTGATAAAAGATCTTCAATATTTTTCGGTGATATTAATATAGGATGGAATTTTCCATGCTTGGAATCTCTTAAAAGATCTATTAACTCTGACTGGGTATTCTGATATCTGAATGCCATTAACGAAACCAGTGAAATAAGTGATTCAAGTTCTATGGATATTTTGTTACCCAATATTCTGTTTTCCATCAATGATCTACACTGATATTAGTTTTTTATGCATGACCAGGAATTCCTTTTCAATTGCGGCTTTAGTTTTGTTGAAAATGTTTGCGGTTGCTTCGACTATCGCGGTTTGGCTTTTCATAAGTGATAGGAGGGAGTTTTGGTTAAGGGTGAGATTTCGGATTTGTTCATCATATAGCTTGGCATCATCTTCGTTCAATGTGCCGAAAAGAGCTTTAGAGATTGAGCCTATTGCATTGAAAAGTGCTCTTTGTTTTCTATTTTGGGTCACAAGTAACATATTCTTATATTCTATGTTTGCTATAATAAGATTGATTTGTAGTAACGTACCGTTACAAGTGTGGCTCATGGCTGAATGTTTGTCCAGTTTCCGGCAGGTCGCTGTAATTTGTTGGGCTATGAACTGGATGAATGTCACTAATTTCCACTCGTTGGTGTAGAAATTGGCTCTGCCAATTTCCTCAAAATAAATGCCTGCAGTAGCATTTAGCTGCTTTACCTCTATTCCTGAGCCGTAGGTTAAGGGGATGAAAATTAGAATGAATGCTATGTGCATCATTTTGGAAACCTGGAAGATGACACCATGTTAATATCTCTGAATGATATTTGAAGATGATGAAGTTTTTACTCTGAGAAAAGTTTTAGGTCATTGTTATGGACTCTTTTGTTTTTATTATTGATTTTAATAGTGGAATTTTCGGGGGAATTAATCTCCAGTATCTCATACGGACCTGACCATAGTGGTGAGAATTTGTTCTTTATCACCAGTATTAAATGATTTTTGGACGGAGTTTTTATCGTATTGTATTTTAGATTTTTCTTTATTTGCCATGGCCATGTCTTTAGCTATTTTGAATCTATGTTGTAGACGCGCTTTTAACTCGTTTGCATAGTTGTCGTAGTTATAGCAAACGGTTGGAGATGATTTCAAATTGTTTGGAATTTCGGCTGGGAATCCGTAAAGGAGTTCGCGAGGAGTATAATTAGTACTCGAATGAGGGGTTGTATTGTATACAAACATGGAATAAGGAATCCATGTATCCCAGTCTTGTGGATCTTTTGCTACATAAGATCGGAGATATTCTGCTAAGGTTCTGTGGTTTCTCTCCAATTCGTTTGAGGGTGATATGGAGTAGATTTGAGCCTTTTAATTCTCAGCAATTTAGATACCTCGGCGAACATGCCACTTATGAGGTTGGAACCTTGATCTGTGAGGATACTTTCTGGAATACCATGTCGACAAACTATTGTTGTCGTGAAGGCTTCCGCTAATGTCTTAGACTCGGTGTCGACTATGGGAATAGCCTCAGAAAATTTTGAAAGGTCGTCTTGAAATGTAAGGAGGTATTTATTTCCAGAATGTGAAATTGGGAGAGGTCCTACAACATCTAGGTACACTCTTTCGAAAGGTTTGGAGCTAATGCTCGAGATTTTCATTGGAATTTTAGGGTTTCTGGATACTTTGTTCACCTGACAAAGTTTACATTTTCTTACATATTTGACCACGTCGTCTGACATGCCAGGCCAGTAGAATTGCTTTTTGATTCTTTTAATTGTACGGGAAACTCCTTGATGGCCTCCTGCCGGTAATGAATAAAAATCTTTTAAAACTTGTTCGATGTCATTAATGTCGGATAAATATTTAATCGAATCTTGATGGAGCTTTATGTTTATTTGTTTAGTAGTGAAGTAAAAGCGTTTTTAATAATTATTAGATTCTGTGGATCTAATATAGGGAAGGAGATATTTATTTGTTTTAACTGATTTGCTTCTGTGTATGAGCAGATTTCAGTTAAAATCTTTTCGAGGTCTGATCTATCTCTTTGAGATCGACAAGGTAAATTAATTTTTGAAATGATTATTTTGGAGTCCTTTTTTGTGTAGAAGTTCAGTTCAGTTTTTAGAAGTGGAGATTTTTCTGAAAATTTTAGTTTCGAAGCCAACACTCTTTCAAGTTCTGTATCTTGCATTGGCAAGATGAAAAATTTAGGATTCGCATACTTAGTTAGTAGGAGAGGAAAATTTGTCTCAGTTATTATGACTGAGGAATTATTTACAGGTGATGGAGTTGGGTTTGGGGTAGTTACACTTGCGTTAGGTGTATTTATATTCACCTGAGCTCTGGCTTGATTTCTAGTTACCACATTTACGAAGGTGGTTGGTTCTGCAGAATGTTCGGAATTTTCCAGAATTGCTCTACTGAGAGCATCTGCATTTGTGTTGAGCTTACCTGATTTATGGACTATTTTGTAGTCATATTCCTCAAGACGTATTCTCCATCTCATTAGTCTTGAGGAGTGATCTTTCAGATTCATGAGCCATACTAATGGTTTATGGTCAGTTATAATTGTAAACTGTCTGCAATAAACGTATGGTCTGAATTGCTCAACTGCGAAAACGATAGCTAAGAGCTCCTTTTCTATTGTTGAGTAACGAGTCTCTGCACCATTGAGAACTCGGCTCACATAGGCGATTGGATGATCTCCTTGATCATCAACTTGTGAAAGAACAGCTCCGATGGCGTAGTCACTGGCATCGGAGGTGACGAAAAATTCTTTGTCGAAATTGGGGTATGATAAGATCGGTGCAGAAATTAATTTAATCCTCAATTCGCAAAATGCTTCATCGCAAATTGCGTCGAACTTGAAGGGCGTATCTTTCTTTAAAAGATTTGTAAGTGGTTTAGCTATCTTCGAAAAATTTGGTATAAAGAGGCAATAGTAGCCGACGAAACCAAGGAAGGCTTTTATGTCTTTTTTCTTCTGGGGTCTGGGATGTGACTGAACTGACTTGATTTTTGATGGGTCTGGTTTGACTCCATTTTCTGTAATTATGTGCCCCAAATACATAATTTCCTTTCTTAGGAAATGGCACTTGTCGGGTTGAAGTTTGAGGTTGAAATTGGGGAGACGGCTAAATACTGCTGTGAGTCTTGTATTATGATCTTTGAGATTGTATCCATGGACAGCAATATCGTCCATGTATACGAAGCAATAGATGCCTTGAAGTCCAGATAGAGCATTGTTCAAGGCTCGTTGAAAACTAGCAGGGGCGCCTTTTAAACCAAATGGCATACGATTGTATTCGTAGTTGCCATAGGGTGTGCTAAGGGCAGTTTTCTCCCTGTCCTTCGAGTCCATTTTTATCTGGTGGAATCCACTGGCTAAGTCGAGTGTAGTAAAATATTTCGACTTCCCCAACTGGTCTAATATATCAGTGATATTAGGCAGTGGGTACGCATCGCCAATAGTTATGTCGTTAATACGACGAAAGTTTATCACTACTCGCCACTTTTTGTTTCCATTCCCATCTGGTTTTTTGGGAACCAGGAGAAGTGGAGAATTCCAGGGACTATATGAAGGTCTGATGATGTCTGACTCAAGCATTTCTTGTATTTGCCGATTTATTTCCGTTCGGCTTGCCTCAGGAAGTCTATATGGCTTGGTATAGATGGGCGGTTTATCTTGGAGTGTTTCGATTTTGTGGATTATCGCATCTGTATAAGATAGGAAATCCCCTTCTATAAAGAAGAGATCGTTGAATTCCTTACAGATATTGCGAATACTCTCAGACTCCTCCGGATTGCAGTGATCCAATTTGATAAGGTTTTGCAGTTTCTGCCCTTAATTGGATCCCTTTCAGAGTCTGCGGAAATAACCACAAAGTCGTCCAAGTCTTGGTATACTGGGTTCACCTCGTAAGGGCCCAGATCGGCGTCCTCTTCATTTGTATTGAGGATGAGGACTTTTGCCGTACCATTGACTGGCTCGACGATCGAGTTTCCAAGAAATAAACCTGGCCTTATTTCTTTCTTAAAACAAACCGATTGATGTTGAATAGAGGGAGTTGGAATTTCAATAATATATTCTGATCGAGCCGAAATTTTAATTTAATTTAATTTATCCGATTCTTTCGGATTTTTAATAGGAAGGAGATAAGATTCCAACTTTTGTGGAATTTGGAAGGAGTTATTCGATGATTCCGACTCGATAAAATTTGAAGGAGATAAAACTTTATTGAAATTCTTTGACTTCTTTGATTTATTCTTGGAATTCACTTTTTGTGACTTTATTGATGAAGGGGATAGAATTTTATTATATTTAGCCTTTTGTGCGGCTGTAGATGGAGATATACTTTTACGTTCTTGCTTCATATCTTGTGAAGCTTTGGATGGAGATAGAATTTTATTTAATTCAGCCTCTTGTGTGGCTATAGATGGAGATAGATTCTTATCTTTATGCTTCACTTCTTGTGAAGCATTTGCTGGCAATCGATTTGCATTGCTTTTCGAAGCAATTGATGGAGATAGATTTGTATTAGTATTTATATCGGAGAATGTTATCTCCGTATATAAAAGGCTTTTTGTTTGAGATCTCCTTTCTGGGTCTTCGCTTTTCAAATAAACGTACGGATAATTGGAATAATATTCTTCGTACGGATAAGATTTATTTGAATCGTTTATTTCTAAATAAATGTATTTATTTTTATAATTGATACTAGCATTGTATCGAGATAAAAAGTCATGACCAAGCAGGCCATCGTATGAGAGGATGGAGTTATTTCCCACTATTTGAAATGGGTGTTCTAGGATGGAGTTATTTTGTGCAGATTCCAGAGTTAATTTCGCGAAATAATGTATTAATATTGCAGACAGCATTTCTGTAGCAGATACTGTCTCGTTTCAGTCGATGGAGTTTTATTAGGCTGATCTCTGCTCCCGTATCAATTAAAAATATATGCTTTGGAGCAGAGCAGATGTCAACAGGCAAAGAAAGCGTTAGTGAATTTTTATTAATTTAGACGGGGATACGAATTAATTTTTTTCTGGTTAGTTTTTCGTCGATATTGTCTCGGGATTGCGATGAGCTTGCGCCGTTGTTTCTATCTGCGAGGGGTTGCCGAAAACGACCCCCCGCTGCATCCAGTTTCCCTGCCTGGATGCCGATGGACTTTTGCTATTTCTCCCTTTGGAGATGGCGGTCTAGCCGAGATGAGATATTGGCATTATTATATCTCGGCGGTGGAGTTCGACTTTCTCCGAATACTGGCTGCTGCCAGTTCCTATTTTGAGGCTGTCTGTCAGCCGTGTTTGTTGGTGGAGTATTTTTCACCTTTTGGAAATTATTTTGATTTCCTGGGCTGTCGTTAAAGCGATTATTATTCGCAGTTCTTGTCCTGCATTCCTCGATTGTATGTCCCATCCGATGACAATATCGACATGAAGGAGATTGCGATGGATATTTAATTTTATTAAAATCTGGAGAGCGTTGTAATTGGGGGTTTAGCTTCGGACCTGCATTGAAATTTGACGTGGTGCGTTGTATGACTGGGCAACTTGATGCAGCATGCCCCAGTCTATTACATTTGAAGCAGCGAAGATTTGAATTTATTGCTTGCGCAAATGGAGTTTGATGTATCTTATTTTGTGCTTGGGAAACAAGTTGTTTCTGCTCTAAGCGGGATGCATGCTCTAAGATGTGTGATTTTAATACAGAAAAGGATTTTTCGGAATGCACTTTGGTTAAAGTTTGTAGTTGTTTATTGGATAATCCGTGCTCTATTGCTCTTACGGCCTGGCTCTCATAATCTTTTAATAAAGATTTTAGGAGTATCTTATCTGTTGTGTAAGAGTGGGTTGCCTCATTTAATCTGGATAGACTTGTGTTAAGTCTTTGGAGAAAATCCATTACGCTTTCCCCTAATTTCTGCTTGCAATTATTTAATTGCGATTGTAGGGCGGATCTGGAAATTTTTTTCTTCGAATGTTTGTTTTAAAATCGATTTTAGAGTAGGCCAATCTTCGACTTGATTGTACCTGAAGATATTGTATGCCTCTGCAGATAATTTACTCCTTATTAATCTAAGGAGGGAGTGCTTTTCGTTCACCGTCGATGTCGTTTTGTATATATCATCACAACTAGATATAAATTTGTGGAGATCTTTAGGATTTCCATTGAAACTGGGAATTAATGACCTTGCGTCTAATAAAGAGAAATTTGATTGATCTCTGAAGGAGACATTATGGTGATGATTCGTTAAATCATTTGTGGTATTTTATAAGTCTTGAAATCGCGAATCCAGCTGTTCTTGTAGCGCAATTATAGTATTTGAATATGATGTTTCCAATTTTATATAAACATCTTCTGTGAAGTATTCGCTGCCTTTATCTTCGGGGGCAGCATTTGAAATTATTTCAATATGGGTTATTTTGAAATCTTCCCAATACCCATGCAGCGAGTGTAGTTTTTGTGTTAAATACGCCTGGCTTGCAGTTGGTAGTGAATTAAGATTGATAGACTGAATAATATGTGTTATAGATTTTTGTCTATCTTCTTGCAGTCTAAATCGTATTATATTAGAGCGATCATCATCTCCACACTCTTGCATAGTCTCAGAATTGGTACCCTTTTGTGAAATTTTGGGAGCTGGGAAATAAAATGGGTTGTTTTCGTTATCCGCATGGCTAGAAATTGATTTTAATCTATCAGATAGTGTTGCTTTGATTAGATTCTACCAATCCTCTGCCTTGTCAGAGCAGGATTGCTTGAAGTATTCATGAGTTTCGTCGAAATTCTCATGTTCTTGAATGATGGATTCTGTTTTCTCAAAATCAGCCCATTGTTCTTCCAATTTCCGAAGTTTATTGGAAACAAATTCCGAAGTTCTATATTTTTTGTTTGTGCTGTGGTATTCCTTTAGGATTTTTCTGATTTCTTCGGTTTTCTCTACTTGTGATACGCATAGCTCGTCGAACGTTTTGTTTTCGTCAGTCATGTTTGTTTTGTATGTAAGATGTAAAAATTAGGAAAAAGGGGAAAGAGAGAAAAAAAAATTTTTCAGCAAAATCTAAGGAGTATACGCTAAGATGAAGACAAAAACACGTGATTATCAATTTTAAATGTACTCAGTTGTATGTATTGCAACTGCTAAACAGTAGGTTGAAAGAAACTTAATTCCAAAAAGTCGTATAGGGTGTATTTTGTTGAAAAATGTATTGTATCTATATTAATATAAGAGACTGTAGTGCTCTAATAACTTGGCAAATAACTAAATCAAATCGGATATGTAAGAATTTGCCTAGGTTGATTCTTATTCGCGAATATGTATTTGGTATAAGTCGGAGAATTGGGTTGAAATTTAGGATAATATTTATTAAAAATTTTATAAAAGAAGTAAGGAAAAATTTTGCTTTTAATTATACTTAAATATATATCTAATATATATGTGTGATTATAGTATAGAAGATGTGGTAGAAGTACGTGCACAAATTGGTTGAGACTCTCAACAATAGTGCATAAATATTTTGCTTTAAATAAAATTGGGGTTAAATGTTAGGAAAGAGGGGAAAAAAGAATTGTAGCGATAGGAGAAAAAAAAATTTTGAATCAACACCTTTTCCAAAAGGAAAAAAAGGAATTTTTCTATGCAACTTCTTATTTTCTTCCTCTTTTTGTCTATAATTTATTGTAATTTTCTCTATTTAAGTCACCTTATGTTGGATTTCCGCATCTACACCTTCACAATTATTTCGCTCATTTATCTGTTTATATAAAAAATTCAAATATGTAGACAACCGAAAAATGAGTAAATAACCAGAAAGTGCAAATACGTGAATAACCGGGAAATATGAAAGAAAAAAAATTGAAAAATTGTAAATATGGAAACAATCAGGAAAAATGTAGATTACCACGAAATATGCAAAAAAAATAATCTATTGATTGTTCTTCCAATCCATATCTTTCCTCTGAACGATAGGCTGGCAAAGTCGTATCGCAGGGGATCGATTATCGATTTATTCGAAGTCCTCTGGCCAGCAAGCTCACGAAGTCTTACCGCAGAGGTCGCTTCTAGGAAGAGCGTAATCGTATATAAATTTAATTAACTGAATTTAAGAAAAGATAGAAAAAAATTGCAAAAACCTAAACAACAAAAAAATTTTACACTTTTTACAAATAAATTTATGATGAGAATAACTTGTATATATATATATATTTATGAATTATAAATTATTAAATTCAAAGAAAAGAAAAACAGCTTTTCACGGTATCTTTCACTTTATCCAATATATTTAGATGTCGGATGTTATTGGCTGTAATTCAAAGTTTGTTGTATTGATGGTGGAAATTGATGAAGTTGTAGTCCGAAGTGTTCCTTTTGATGGGTGGTAAAGTTGGTGTAGAATGGTACGTCACACGTCCTGGGTGACGATTTCTTGTAGTCTTCCTTCTTTGTTCCGTCTTATTTGAGGCAGGGATGAAGCCTCGCTATATTCCCTCGTTGGAGCAGATTGGCTCTAAGCTTTTTTATTTTGTATATTTATTGTATATATATATATATATTTCCTCTAAGCACCCCTTTTTTGGGGTACCCGGGCTTCTTATATTTTTTTTTTTGATTTCTATAAATTGTCGATTAGATTATTGCCAACTGTATTTTCTCTTTTTTTCGGAGATTTAAATTTTGGTTTTTATTAGCACTGAGTCAGAATTTTTTTTTTTTTTTATTCACTGCTGGGGCACAATGATTAATCAAATTTAATTTAGATTAATGAATTTTATTTACTGTTGCCACCAAAATGTAATAGATTTTTTTTTTTATTTTGTAGGCACTGAGTTAATTATCACTGGGTTTGTTATAGTTGTGGCCGGATTTAAATATTTTAAGTAATCTTAATTATTATTGGTTTTTTTTTTATTTCTATTTTAAATTTATTTTTTCTAATTGTTTTTGAACTTTAAAAGTATCGCTGCCACCAAAATGTTATGTTACCAAATTGGTCGTGCTTCCTGGCACGATCAGAAAGAAGCAATTGGAAGGCGAAAATTTAAAATAACAACACAAATTATAACTTTCTTTATTCCGCACTAGTATATTTTAACAGCTATGTCGTATTCTTATGTTAATACTTATCAGTTTCACATAGATTAGTTTCTATAACTAATTTGATTTCTTAATGGTTGTTAGAATAGATTTAAGAACAGATCTATAATTTTTGTATTTCACTTTGTAATTTTCCGATTTTTTTATTTTTTACGAAACTACTCTCGACGGCTTTAAAATTCCAACTCCTCGAGGTTTGGGCTTGCCGGCCCCAGGTGCCCATGATCACTTGCAGAAAAAGCTTTTTATACCCTAGATGAAATCTAAAGGGGTATACTAAGTTTGTCATTCCGTTTGTAACACCTCGAAATAATGATGGTAGAGCAAAATGGATTGGACACCCACGCATAATATTAAATGTTATTTTGATTTTTGCATGTCCGTCCGTCCGTGCGCACGATAACTCGAGAACGCGTACACTTAGAGAGTTGAAATTTTGTACACAGACTTTAAAAAAAAAAGTAAAATTAAGTTCGAAAATGATAAAATAAATTTCGTTTTCCGTTATATATTTGAACACTGCCTGAGAACGAGTCGCCCTAGAGAGCTGAAATTTGACACGTGGTGTTTTCATTGTACTAGCAAACAAAATTTCAAAAATGGACTAAATCGGGCAACCCATTCTTGGTGTTGCCATATAAAAAATTAGGTTTTTTATGTATACTGTGAAAACGATCAGTCCAACACATTTTTATTGTACTAAAAACTTCTTCAGAATATGAAATCCTATAAAATTGGTTTTAATTATTTTTTCTGTCCGACGAACCGTTCTAGAAATAAAAAATCAAAATTGCTCAAATGGGTACCCATACGAAATTTCATACGGACATTCATCTAGGATATCATAACAATTGGTCTTAGACCAATTCTAGCTTTTTCACTTGTTTTCTTTTTGCTTTCTCACGGCGATGATATATCGTACGTGAGAATATGCGAATTATTTTATGTGCAATTCAATTTGCACGACGAAAAATGATATCCGATTACACGGCATGTAGGTAGATATACCGTGTGAGTGGAGTGCATTACTGATAACGAAATGCAATTTATGCTAAATTGCATTTTGTTGCAGTATGGAAATGCAACTTTAAATGCATTTGAAATTTTTGAAGGCAAATGAGAAATTTAAATGATTTAAATGAAAATTTAAATTAAATTGGTTTTTCCTTTTCAGGGTCCTTTCTGCGATACATCAATATATTGCATAGGGCAATATATTGATGTATTCAACCTATGGTTGTGATTTAGGGCATTGGTACCTGAGTCACAACAATAAGCTAATCATGTTTTAAGCATGAGTTGCTTGTGTATGAATTTTATAAAATATAATTTTTACTTATTACCCTTTTTCAGGTTTTATATGAGAATTCTCATTACTTTTTACTTATTACCCTTTTTCAGGTTTTATATGAGAATGTTATTTATTTTAGGTATATGACAGAGTCCTCTGCCGAAAAGTGTTCCTGTTCATCGGAAATTATCAACATCTCGTTTCGTTGCGATTCTCGAAGATGTATCGTTTCGATCACAGAATTAAACTTACGCTGGGTGCGCACTAACTTTTGAAGGTTGGCACATTTTCTTCGAGTTAGGAGAAAGCACGTAAATGTCTAACTTGTCGCTCGACTTGGCTACAAATTAATACATTGTAAGGCTTAAATATAAATTAAACATTTCATTATTTAGGCACAACTAATCCGATGTAATTGAAGCTCGTGGGGAATCTCCTTTCGCATCCAGTGTTGACTCTTTCATGGCGCCTCCAACGCGCTGCTGCTGACGCATGGTGCGATAATTCTGCTCGCCATTCTCGACGCCCTGTGGAGATAAAGAAAACCAAAGCAGTACAAACTTAACAAGTGATTATGGGGACTACACGCATACTGACATCTAATGGCGAATAGTCATTTCTGCATTCGGGTGGTGGGTGGCTTTGGATTTGTAACACATATGAAAATACTCAATCCTTTAATAGATATTTGAGCTCTACTGTTCAAGTTAGACTTTCACTGAAGCTGTTGTAACTTTTGAAGTATTTATTCGATTAGGATTTTTTTTAATTTGACTTCAAAATGAAATAAATACTTAATGAGTTATGTTAACACACAGAATCAGAAATTTTGAATTGAAATCTCGAAATTTCCAGTGTTCAATCCCTTTGTACGGAAACTAAGGCTTATCATTTTTTTTTCAATTAGTTAGAAGCCCTGTTGATTATCTTAATATTTACACCTAACACTTATACCTTTGATTAAGAATGCAACAATTGTTGTCGAAAATATCATAAACTTACACTGTGGAAAAATCGGTGCTAATAAAACCCCAAAATGGTGTTCCATGGAGTCCGACATTAGCTGGTGTTATTTTTACACCGAAAAAGTGGTGTTTCTGTAAAACAATTATCGGACAATATTAACATGAGTTCAAAGGTATAATAAATTTTCCTGGTAGATAATAAAATAACACCTCTTCAGATAATACATTTTATCCGGAAAAAAAATAACACTGAAAATGATTAGAGAATTTCCTTCAGTGGATAATAAAGATTCATTTCCGGAAAATAAAAAGAATAAAAAAGATAATAAATTTCTCTAATAGATATTAAAATAATACCTCTTCAGAATACATATTTTGTCATTGAAAAAAAAAATTACACCTAAAAATGATTAAATTGTCTTTAATGGATAACACAGAACCAATTTCTGCGTAGTATTGCCACTCCTTTGTTAAAGATAAATTTATCATCCGACGAAATTTTTATCACATTTACCTTGGCCCGAAAGAATTCTTTCGTTTGTATTATAAATATGCAGATATGCTAAATAAAAAAATAATAATATTTGTTATGCAATTCAAGATATTTCAGTTTATTGTGATTCAAAATGAACATATGCACATACATTAGATATTATTTTTATATGGTTAATTATTCCGATATGCATAATCATAGCTAACTTTTTTCTTGTTTTTCGTAAATGTATAGAGATCACGAATTTTTCATTTTCATTTCTATGTAAAATACATATATTTGTGTATATACCACATCAAGCGACAAATACTTTTGTTGGTATTATATATGAAAAGTTATCCATTTTGCAAATTAGTCAATTCAAATCTTTCATTATATCTTGACGTTTCAAACTTTTCTAATATTACTCATTGAGAAATCTTTATTTTATGAGTTTGCAAAAATGTATTAAATTCACCGGTGTCATACATCTGTAAAATAAAATAAATAGTTTGATCTAATATTAATATATTTTTTATGACACCGAAAGAAGGAACTTCTTCTTCATCGACCATAATACATATAAAGAATCCTTTTTTATATTCGTAGCTACATTTTAATATATTTATTTGTGTTAATATTCGGCATCTTGAGCATATAGACGCAATTATTTTACAAATATATACAGGGTGTCCCGGAAGGGTACCGCCATACTGCACCCATAGAATCTTGACGGAAAAAGGAACAGAAAAGTCCAACATGACATATGTCCTATCTTGCGTAGTTTTGGAGTTATTAAGGAAAAACTGATTTTTCTTAGAATCCGCTCCGTAACTTACAGTTTACCCTATAACTGGGTAAATACTTTGCGGAAATAAATCGCACCTAGTAATTTTTTTAGAGCAACAAATTAACTTTTAAACTGTTTATTAAAATTTTTCCAAGGTGATATGCCTTCCTTTATTTTTGACTTAGAATGTGTCGTCGTGCCTTTAGAACACAATAAAACCCAATTTGAAAGTAATAATTCTTGGAAATTTCTTATAAGAATGGGATGCGCAAGTATGGGAAAAACTTCTTCATTTTATGACCTCTTAAATTCCCGAAACAATCATTTACCTAAAATCAACGGTTTCAAAATCCCAAAGCAAAGTACGCCTCAGGTAGCCGAAACTTCTGCCACCCATATTCTACTAACTTTGGTTTAAGAAAGTGAGGGCTGGAGGACGTGAAGTCCTATTTCCAGGGATAGCTGACAGCTCACTTAATGGCAGCTTCGCCGGCCGGCACGCTAGCACCTCGGTTTAAGTGCGGAGAGTGTGGGGTGGGTTCAATATACAGAAAAACATGCCTGTCACTTGCCCATAAACAAAAAAAGGTATGTTGCGCGCCGGCAACAAGGGTCCAAGGGTTAATCAACCGTAGAGAATGTGTTGGGACCAACTTAACACTTTTTATTTTGTACAAATTTACACTTTTACAATTTACTTTAGAGCTTTACTTAGGACAAATATACTTTGACTTTAACACAATATTTTTCTTTATATTTTCCACTAGAGGCCTTACCTTGGGTAGGGGGACTCTCTAGCTTCAAGTGTAGAATATTTATGATGTTCCTTGCATCAGAACTCTCCATTTATTCAAAATCAATCTGCAGTGGTTAATACTCCCTTCCACTTGCAGATTGATTATTTAGCTATTTTTGTGGTAACCAATAAAAAATTACCAATTGAGCATTTTTCTTGTGAAAAACAACCCAAAATCACCTATCAAGCATTTTTTCCAATTAAGGTGAAAAATTTATTGCAATAATGCAATTTGATTTTTCACTCGCAAATTATAGAAAATAATTGAGAACAATTGTATGAAAACAACGGTATCAATTTTCACACGAGTCCCAAAACAATAATTCACTTGGTTTATTACGTACAAATGACAAAAAGAAATTAGACGCCGGCGCTTCCGCTAAGGCAATTTCATTTGGTCAATATGTTGCACAGCGGGTGTGCGTTAAAATCGTTTAGCGAGTACCATGCTTTACTTCTTATCGCTTTGAGTTAATCCTCCATTATACGTTTGGCTGATTTTTCTCAAGCAAGAAGTCCAAAGGTTCTTATTTACGTCTAGAAAGGTGACAGGCCTTGTCTACCTAAGAATTATTACCATGGGCTTGATCATAGTCGTGTGCGCATAGTTGTTTGTTTATTGTTTTGGTTCTCATTGTGGGATCAGATAACCGTGATTTATGAATGGGGATGTTGCTTGATTTTTTAGGTAATGCGTTATGAATCAGAGGCAATTGAAGTGGTTATTGCTTAATCATATTATTTGGATTATTTGGGGGATTCATAACAGGTATCGTGCCTAAAAAAAATTAATACCGAAGGTAGAACGAGACCTACTACTGGAGAAATTAAATAAAACACCACACACAGGTCCTGATGGGACCTCAAACAGCACTCACCCGAAGAACTCCATGAGGACAAGATGGTATGATCCCAGTTTGCCGTCCCCGGCCGCCAATGACACCACTGGCGGGAGATTTGCGATGTCCCTTATGTGTGCCTGTGAAAGAGAGAAGAAGAATGGTCCGGGAGGGAGGCGGAGAGAAACGAGCTAAGGTTTACTTCTTATCATTCATTTTATTTTAGCCCATGAGGCTGAATACCAATACCGAATTTTTTTATTTATTTATTTTTTCTTATAATCACCCCTGAAGCGCTATAGGTGCCGGCGAGTAGATGAGCCGTGCTGGTGCTGGGTCATTAATTACATCGGTGATCGATCCATTGAGATTTCCTCCTTCCTCCTTAATTGTAAGAATGCTTGCTTACTATTAACTCGTTTCGCGGTTAACGAGTCTCTAAAAGGCCTTCTGGAAACGTAATGCTATAAACGAAATTTTTACCGAAACGACACGCGGTCGAGGAAGAAACCTCTCGTTGGGGACGATACTATGCCGGCGGCTCAAACAGCCTAGACGCAACGTCAGTGGACAAGTCTCATCCAATTGTTTGATTCTCCGACACTCGAGATACTCGTTGCCTCAAATAATGTATTTCCTGCTCTGCCGGTGCTCCTCCGAGGAGATCCTTGGGACAAGTGCTTAATTTGCGTATGAACGCATGTGATGCACTACGTTAGTGATAATGTAGATGAGATCCTAACTGTTTTACCACAGCTGGTCTGTAAATTCCAATAATTGACAACTACGAAAGGACTGCGTTCGTAATGCAGAGTTTAATGAAATTTGCCAATTCCTATAATTGACTTTCGAATAAACTGCAATTACGAACGAGAATCATATATACAAGGCAAAAAAAAACTTCCCTTTCTGTGTATCTTAACTATGTTATTTACTAATGGCTGAAAGTAAATATTGATTAGAACTCAAGCTAGATCTGTGTAAAACTGACCTAATGGCATATTTTTTACACGATAAATAATTGTTTGAAATTTCGATTTACATAAGTTAAATAATTAAATGGCTGAAGCGAAGAAATTAGTTAAAGAGAATTCAATCGTTCTTGTTAATTTCATACATGTGTGTATGACCAACACCTGGCATGCAAACACAAATTTATGAGCAAAAATGAATAATTCGCAAAGTTACCTTTAATTTGATTTAAAAATTTGTAACTACTAAAATTCCACAAATGAAGTGACGGAAAATTCCTTGCTGTTTGCGAATTGCCTTGTAAATGACTGATGTTGAAGAAAATTCTGCTTCTGAAGCTGCCCAGATGGCCTTGTAGCCGTGGGCCCATTACATTAGTTGATAGTTAAGTTAGATTTAAGTTTTAATCTATGTAATTACAACTAATGACAATAAATAAGTAAATAAATAAATTCTGCTTCTGAAGTATTGCTGAAAATTCTATTTCCTTTTGCTGATGATGAGACTATTAAAATTGCAAAAATGTGGGAGGAATGCTCTACAGACATATGCTCGCACCTTGACAACTTTTGAAATAAGAAGCAAAAATGAAGAATAAAAATGTATTTTTCAATTTCTGGCTTAATTTGACTACAATATATGATTATCTTGTAGTCATTTGATGTCAAATTACAAATTGAATTTTTTGACATCTTTACCCATAGAAATTAGTTTTAATTTCGAGGAATTATGATAAGTTTTCCTAAATCTTACCATAATGTCAATTTACAAAATTCCTCTCATAATTCATTTTGTTCATCTTCATCCTTTTCCCTTTCACACCTTTGTGTCTCTTTCGCACTCATTGATGTAAAGGTAATTTCGAAAATTCTCGATTATTTCATAAACCGTGGAAAATATCTCGACGCGAACGCGCCCAGTGAATTTGTCGTCTCGTTTTACCCCGGGGTGACATTTCAAACGTCGCGAGAAATTAAAGTTCGATGTGTTGTTTATACGCGAAATGTCAGCCGCGCGCGAGTTTTGTTTTATGTTAAAAATTGTGTTAAATTCAGTGTTTATGTGTATATTAATTATTCATCGAGGGAATTATACATTTTACTACAGGTGAGTACATAACTTTCTTTCTTTTATGTATTAAGAATGTTGATTTTTCTGCCTTGTACGAATGGTATAGATACCTGTCAAGGTGAATCTATTTGCAAGATTTCACCTAAGGTATCTATGTATTCCTTGTACAAGGTAATTAGATTGTATGTTAGTGCCTTGTACTTAATTGTTTATGCCATTTTATGTTGTAGAACATAAAGTTTGTTGTTATTACATAGTGCCTATATAGTGCTATAAAACACAAGCTTGTTGGTGTAAAAATTCATATATTTATCTTAAGATTTCATATTTTAATTCGTTTTGTTTATTTCGGGTCGTCGTGGGATCATCTGCATCTGTGAATCTCCATATGCTGGTAAGACTTTTCTAATTTAATTTAAATCTAATTTTTCCCTTTGTAGGTTGGTCGAACACTAGCACTCTTCGCGGAAGGTACTAATTTGATTCATTTCCATACACGTGCTCCGATATATTGTGGACAGCTCTCGGTAAGTCTGTAATCTAATGATAGATGGCTATCTCAGCATAAACAAATTTAATAATCGCGGTTGTATTTCATTTCAGGTGCTTCGATATGTAGATAGCACCCGGTAAGTCTATAATCTAAAAATATATTGAACTTTCAGCACTAAAAACATTAATGATCGCGGTATTATTTCATTTCAGGTGCTCCGATATGTGGATAGCACCCGGTAAGTCTATAATCTAAAAAAATACATGGAACTGTCAGCACGAAAAACATTAATAATCGCGGTATTATTTCATTTTAGGTGCCTCGATATGTAGATAGCACCCGGCAAGTCTATAATCTACAAATATATTGAACTTTCAGCACTAAAAACATTAATGATCGAGGTATTATTTCATTTCAGGTGCTCCGATATGTGGACAGCACTCGGTATGTGTTTACTCTAAAAATATATAGCTCTTTAAAGCACTAAACAATTTAATAATCATGGTTGTATTTCATTTCAGGTGCTCCGATATGTGGATAGCACTCGGTAAGTTTATAATAAAAAAAATATCTGGAACTTTCAGCACGAAAACATTAATAATCGCGGTATTATTCCATTTCAGGTGCTCCGAAACGTGGACAGCACTCGGTAAGTCTATAATCTAAAAAAAATATATGGAGCTTTCAGCACGAAAAACATTAATAATCGCGGTATTATTTCATTTCAGGTGCTTCGATATGTAGATAGCCCCGGTAAGTCCATCAATTTACGTAGTATGTACTTTAATTAAAGTATATTCTTATAACATTTCGACTGGCCTTTCGGCACGTACGAGTTAGATCGTGGTACTTTACCGATCGTAGAGCCAAACTGGAAGATAAGAAACCTTGTATCCAAAAGACCGTCACTCAAAAGCGATAGGCTACGAGTTTCAATTATAAGGAAGGTAATAAAGAAAAAACAACACTTTTTACTGACTGTAGTTTTATTGATTTCTTTTATTGACTTTTTGTTTTAGCACTTCCTTCACAAATCCGTCGTACAATGAGAAAAATCTCTTTAAAAAGAAAAACTACAGTTAATTTACTCTACTTTACTCGATTGAACATTTAAGCTTCGCGACTCGTTAATTACTACTTACTCTCGAGCTTTTACAATTTCTCTTTTGGTCTGTTTTAATTGTCAGGTAAGCATTTTTTATCTCTTGATAGCATTTGGATTTATATCTGAATTAATATGACACCCTTACGTTTCATGAAAATGTTGATGTCGCGACATGAAAATGTGGGAAGTTAGATTTTATGAAAGAATGTTGCGGTTGCAACATGAAAATGTGAGAAATTTGAATTTTAGCCTTTCTCACTACCAAGCCATGGGTTTTGTTGTTGCAGTTTGGTATGAGTCTGAGTCTGATAGATCCGGTGTCGGATTTTCGTCACGTTTTAGGTCATTGTATGTTACTTACATGACAATTAATAAATTTCATTTATTTTCCGGTGCTCTTGGGATAGTACTCGGTAAGTCTTTCAATTAGCGTAGTAATTCTTTATGAGTATATTTCAAAGGATACTTCGACTTATGTACATTCAGTCACATTTGAAAACAGTACTAAGTTCCTTCATTTTCAAGTGCTCTCGGACAAGGAAGCACTCGGTAAGTCTGTCAATTAACGTAATAATTCATTATAAATTATTGTAATGATAATAAAACTATGGTCAAGCATATTTGCAAAAAAAAATAAAAAATATTAAACTCCTTCATTTTAAAGTGCTCCTGGGAGATGATCGCACTCGGTATGTCTATTAACAAAATTTTATAGCGATATAACTACAACTTTTTGATACTATTATCTTTAATCGTGAAGAGTTAACTAAAATTTTATTTTTATATATATATATTATTATCTTGTCGGCGCTCCTCTGAACGGATAAGCCATATTACTGGTACGTTCATTGAACTTTTTGTAGCGACATGCGATTGTTAGGGATCCTTTTCGACGAAATGTGATGTTATATTTTTGGTTTTTCTTTCTTTTATATAGGCGCTCCGTGGACCGGATTACGCTATCGAAATCACTGGATTATGTTCCTCACGCGTAATTGAGGTGCTGGTTAAGTTTAAACTCAAAATTTTTTTATACTTATCTTATTCCAATGGGACGGAGAATGTATTTATCAACTATATAGAATCCGATGGATACTCTTCCTTAACAGATTATTTTCTCACTTCCTGATTTATCAGGATTTTATTGGCAGCCTTATTGCCAATAGATACAGTAACCTTTTTTCTTCACCTTTTCGTTCCGACGTTCACCTTCTGCTGCTGAACACTTAATGAAAATATGCCCGGCTGTCGCTTTTTTCCCCCTTCCCATCCGTCATCTTTCCGACCTCTCCGTGGACCGATCTCACTGTTTCCCCACATGGTGTGTGTCGTTCCGCTGACAGCTCTGACGGCTAGAGGTCAGGCAGGGTGAGTTCACCTGGGCGGCCTGCCGTGGTTACACTTGGCATTTCCTAGCTGCCGCCATGCCCATATGCGACCATAACAAGTCTTCCTCTATTTCTTCCACTCTACGTTTTTCTGTGTTTT